>CAKLNU010000908.1:1800000-2388918 GCA_922788865.1 Poeciliopsis turneri | reverse complement strand
GTTGTGCTGGATTCCAGTTGCACATTGCTTGAGAGTTTCTTCTCTACAGATTCACTGTGACATGATATCCACCTAGGAAACCACTGATGCTGTTCTTTGTAGAACTTCAAATATTCTAGTTTAACCCTTTAAAACCTGAGTCATTGCTGGGTTTTTTTCTTATTGTTTATATCTTTCTGTTGAACTGCATCTATTATCCACATACAACCAGTGTCCTAGGATTGGCCCATCAGATCAGATTGATGTGGGAGGCATCATCTGTAATGAGATCAGCTTAGGAAGTAGCAGGTGATGAATCAAGTCTGTTTTCATTAGATTACTCGGGATTAGGGCCTGTTGGATGGAGTTCCCACGTTAATAGCAGTGTTTTATTCGGAAGTGCTAATCCAGATCTGCTCTTTCCTTTCCCAGTTACCGTGGAGTCGACGGGGATCTTGCTTCCTGATGTTTTAGTCACAGAGGCCATCAAAGTTCTTATGGCCAAGTGTCAGAGGTTTCTCAACGAGATGAACTCTGTTGACATGGAGTGAACTGACTTTGTTCCTGAACGCACCGTGGCGCCCGGATCAATCTGACTTCATCGACATCTGCTCTGAAAATAACTTCCAGGCCGATGTGGTTTTGGTTGCTACGTATTCACTCTGAGTTTGTTTTTGTTTGTTGTTTTTTTTTCTTTAACAAGGTGGATTAATGAGATCATCAGCCTGATGATCTCAAATATATCAGCATGATGTATTTCTCTGGACAATAGAGAAATGCATCTCTGTTGTCCAGAGAAATAGAGCCTGCATCACAGAACAATGAGCAGAAGCTCAGCTTGGTCCCAGCAGGGATCCATCATCATCACTACTGCTTTGAGCTCCTCATGTACAAACTGAAGTTTTCTCTGACCTGGTTAAGTTCAAGATCAAATGTTTTTGCAGATTTAATAAAAAAAAAAAAGAAACGAAGGGGACTCAGGCTCAACATTCATCTTCCTAACAGATTTCAGCAGATGGAGAATCTTTACCAAGGTGTCCTGAACTGGTCCGTGAACCAGTTCAGGAACCAGTTCAGGAACCTTAGTCCCAGGTTGATGCATTCAACCTGGGACTTAGCTTCATCCTGCAGCGCCTCACCACCCACAGACGTACACCGGGATCGTGTTAGTGAACGTCAGCTTTTCTTTCAACCCAGAGACTCTCTACCAGAAGCTCATCCAACCCACAGTACTGAACCTCTACCTGTCAGCGGATCATCTGCTTCCTGACTGACCGACCGCAGTGGGAGAAGCTGGAGAGCATCTTCTCCTGAACAAGAACCATTAGCACTGGCGCCCCCACCTCTAGTCTACACTAATGACTCCACATCAACGGAGTCATTAGTGTAGACTACCAAAGTATTCACATGGCATCACTGTTGCCAGTCTGATCCAGGACGGTGATGATTATGCATACAGGCAGGAGCAGGTGGATCGACTGTCCACTGATGCGGTCAGGACCACCTGGACCTTAACCCTCAGAGACTACCGGAGAACACCTCCTACACTGACCTCCCTGTAGACTAGAGATCATGTCTGGTTCCTAGGAACACCCTGGATCTTTACCCGAGACACTTTCCAGTAACATGTCTGACAGACTGGATTACTTAAGTCAACCCAGGACGGAGCCATCATAAGTGGCTATTATTCAGTTATCATTCATTCTCTCCTGTTCGTCCATCATTGTGTGGTTTGACCCGTCCACAGAACAGGACTGGTCCAGACTGCAACCACCAATCAGGGTCGCTGAGAGTCCATGCTGGACTGGTACAAGACAAGGGCCAGGGAACAGGCAGTTAACATCTCTGCAGACCCCACACATCCTGGACACAAACTGTTTACCATCAGAGTGATGTTGCAAAACTATATTTGTTAAACCCAGCATCCACAGAGACAGTTTCTTGCTCCCAGGTTGTATCTCTGAAGCAACACTAAGAGCCCCTTTCAACCAAGATGCTCTACAGTGAAACAAAATTACTGTTTTATTCCATTGAAACAAAATATATTTTCTTTCTTGCTAAAGAAACAATTGGCATGAAATTTGTGTCTAAATTGTTCCCTCATCCTAATTTATTTCCCCTGAAGTTGATAAAACCCAATTTTTTACGCCCTGATCAGAGCTTGGAAACACAATCTTGGCCAAAAGATATGATTGTAATCTTTTAATGAGCAACATTTTTCTTCTCCCTGGAAGTAGTATGAATGTTTTGGAGCAGCTCAGGGGAAACCCTGACTTCCATCCCATGGAGGATCAAGGAGGGAGGTGAAGATTAGGGTGATTGGAAGGAGGCCGTCAAACATATCCATCCATCTGAAATGTGTTGAAGAAGGGTGTGACGTCATTCCGACGCAAACTGATTGACATCAATATTCAGAAGAGTAGTCACAGCTGAACAGATCTACAGAATGTTCCCAGGCAGGCAGAGGGGCCTCTCTGTGTAGACCCAGCTCTGAAGGCTAATGCTGACACTTGTGTGTCTTTATGTAATCATTTCTGTCATCAACTATTATTATTTATGGAACTACCGCTACATTACCGTCGGAAGTAGCACGCATTTCTCCCCCTCCCCCAGAGGCGTCACTTCCGCCTCCTCAGTAACTAAAGAAAATGGCGGCCGTCGTGGAGAGAGTTGATGGATGTGTTGGATCGCTGGACCCGGACGCCGTGTCGCTCAGACAGCCCAGCTCGCTCCAGGAGCAGCCACACCAGAACAACCCGCTGCTGGGCCTGCCCATCGTGGCTATCGAGACCATCCTGAACTTCCTGTCCTACGATGAGATCAGCATGCTGCGCTCGGTAAGCAGAGCACAACAGGGCAGCTGGAGGACTGCGGAGCTAAGCTAGCCCCATCCCCGGACAGGCTCCGGTCCCACCGGCGGGCGGGGAGCCAGCACTGCGGGGCTCCGGCGGTCTCTGGGCGCCAGGGGGGGGAGGGGTCCGGCCTGGGCCTGGCTGGGAGCTGCTGGGAGAAGGAGCAGGAGACCGCGGGTCCTGGAAGCGGGTGTGCAGGGTCACACAGGTGGTACATGTCCTCATTGACTGGTCAGCATTCATGAGTTTGAAGATGAACTGAGACAGTGCTGAAGGTTCAGGTGTTCTCCTGCTGCAGCTGCTGACTTTAGGTGTCCCACTTTTTCACACTGTTGAACTGACCACGGGATTAAACTGTGTTTGCAGAGAAAACAGGATGGTTGATATCGATAATATCAGCTCAGACTAAACATCATCAATCTTGAGTCAGAGGCTTCTGGAGATGAGACTGCTACAGGAGATCCTTCCAACATCTCCATCCTCAGTGACTCTTTGTGTTAGGGGTCATGCTGTTCAAACATTTAATTTTGCTTTAAAGTAAATAAAGGATTGAATTTGAATGGAGAAAAATACAACCAACATGGCTGCTCTTCATCCAGACCCACTGGTTGACTTAGCACAGGTTTCACTGCAGCTCACAGTGTTTGTATTTGAACTGTTTTCATTCGACTTTAGTCTTTGCTAAAGTGACCCGCTTCATGTCTTTGTAGTCAAATCTTCAGTACAGATGAAGCTGAAAGAGAGTCCAGCTGTAATAGCTGATGTTTCTTCAGTTATTGCCATGCTGATAGTTGCCTCCAATCTGTTGCCATGGCACTACGTCGTCTGGATCATGAAGACTTTCAAGTTGAGAGCAGCAGTCAGGTGTAATGTAGCTTTGGGTGGGCCCATTTGTGTTCTGAACTGGTTCTCTGGGAATGAACTGCAGGACCGTGGTGAGGACGTCCTAGATCTGCATGATGTAGATGTTGACCTGTGGTGTGTGTGTGTCTCGTGCAGGTATGCAAGCGCATGGACATGATCTGCCAGCGTGTGCTGAACCAGGGCTTCCTGAAGGTGGAGCGCTACCACAGCCTGTGCCAGAGACAGGTCAAGGCTCAGCTGCCCAGGTGAGTGCCATGCTGCTGCAGAATCGCCATGGAAACGTTCTGCCGTTCTGAAGCTCAAAGGCTCATAAAGCTTCTTTCATGTTGTCGTTGTTGTACCATCGATCCAGCACCACTAACAGGATAGTTAACATGGCAACATTTTAGTGTTTTATGCTTTTGTGTGGTTGAAGTCAGGAATGTCGGGTGTGTTTGCAGGAAATATTCAAATCAACAATGTTAAAAGGTTTGGCCTACAAAACAGAAAACACTTGAGGATCCAAAAATGTATATATATATATGTTTCGTAAGTCAATAATCTCCTTTACCTGTAATGATGTACAGATTTAATTATAATAATAAAAAACGGCAAGCTAATTTTTGCATTTTTAATTTAGTGAATTTTGTGGCCTGCCAGCAGTTTAAATGTGTCAGTTTTAGATCCCAGGACAAAACGTTTGGAAACCACCAGTCCAGAAGAACCTCTGTTACATTACTGGGTTTGGTTCCATAAACATTCTTATGTGACACCATGATTTCAGAGTTATTAAAAAGTGACTTTTGAAAATGTTTTTCTTTCCTTCTGTTGTGTTTCTGCATACTGAACCCCAGCTCAGGTTTATCACTGGATCAGATCAGAACGTGGCCGTCAGCTCAACTCTGTCAGGCTGAAGCTTTATCCAGTAGCAGCTCGTCTGTTGATGAGTGTGTTAAGGAATCCTTTTGTATTGTGTCGCCTGTGGGTGGGTGTGTTTGCGTTTTAATTTGTCTTCCTTGTTCCTGAATAGAGCGTGTTCTCCTGTGATAAACATATCTGTGTGTGAACAGAAGCTGAAGAGCTTCTTTCGATCCTCCAGAAGGCATGGAGCAGCTGTGGAGGGCTTGCTGTAGTTTGGGCAGTAATATCTGTGTTGTAACAATATTCCATGGCAATAATTCTGATGCCTTTTGAAAGTGAGTTTGTTTCCAAAGTGAGGAAAATACTGAAAAGGATGTGGGTTAAACCAAGAGATTGTTAGGTCGGCTCCCCCTTCAGGCTGACCAAAGCTACTGCAGACTGAAATGGAGCAGAACGTTGGATTTTCAACCAGCCATCATAAAATCCTCCTGACTCGTGGGTAGATTGGAATGTCTGCCGTGGTTTCTAAACGTTCTCCGTTCTCTTGATGCGTTCAGGCGCGAGTCTGAGAGGAGGAACCATTCTTTGGCTCGCCACGCAGACATCCTGGCTGCCGTGGAGACGCGCCTCTCCCTGCTCAACATGACCTTCATGAAGTATGTCGACTCCAACCTGTGCTGCTTCATCCCCGGAAAGGTGAGCTGGCCAATACACACGCATAGTCGCACACACGCATACACACACAAGCCTCCCAAGCTGTTCAGTTGATACTGAGGATGTCCATTTTGACTTTGGGAGTTTTTTGAACTTTATTTTTTATAACAAACAAAATTTAGCCTATCTATGTATTTTTATAGCAACACCATTATGCAAAACTGACTATTTTGAGCTATGCATTATGTTTCTGTGTTATTCCCCCATCAAAAATATACCTTGAGTGTTTCTGTGCATATTATAGAAATCCTTTGATCTCCCATGGCAACCAGTCAACTGTGCAAAACGCCCGGTTGGACCAGGCCAATTCAAATTAGATGGTGTGCAAGTGTTAAATGGGTCAAGTGGAACTGAAAAAGTTTGAGAACCACTGCTACAAACTAACACTATGCATCTGTGAAATGCATAGTACTGCCCAGTAGGGTCAATCTGGTCTAGTCACATTGCTGTTGCTTTTGTTTACTGTTGTTTGAACTGTGTAGAAACATTTTCATTTTGTCTGCACCGCCGCTGCATGTACAGCTGATTGGCAGACATGTCTGTCTCCATGCTGTGTCTCAGAGCCTGTTTGATCACCTTTCTCTGGCATGAGACTTCCTCCTCTGTGTGTTGAATGCCAGAGACATTTTATGTTTGCTCTTAGAGCTGCTGAAGGTGTTTATCACCTTCAGCAGCTAAACCTCTGCAGGAAGTAGACTCCAGGTTCAGAATGGTCCTCTCCTCTCCTGCACCTTGGAGTCCAAATGAGAAATGGCTTCTTGTGCTGAGATAAGGAGGCAGCGATGTTTCTGTTGGCAGGTGATAGACGAAATCTACCGCGTGCTGCGCTACGTGAACTCCACCAGGGCCCCCCAGCGGGCTCACGAGGTCCTCCAGGAGCTCAGGGACATCTCCTCCATGGCCATGGAGTATTTTGACGAGAAGATCGTCCCAATCCTGAAGAAGAAGCTACCTGGGACTGATCTGTCTGGACGGCTCATGGGCTCTGCACCAGGTTGGTTTCCTTTGGTCGCTCGTGGCTCCTAAAAGTTAGCCAAACTGAAATATTTAAAACTGCAGAATATAACTTTCATTAAAAAAAAAATTTAAAAAAAAAATAAATAAAAAAAATTCACTTTTTTTTTAAACTGCCACCATGCTGTGACAGCTGATGAGACAGGTAGTTTGTGAAAAGATTGATCTCCACCACCTTCTCCCTGAGCTACTACTGCCATCTGAAGAACTGCACAACTCCAGATCAGATGGAACCAATCAGAGCCAGGGGGAGGGTCCTAGCGCTGTCAATCACTCTTATGTATGACGGCTCAATGTGCTAATGGCTAGTTAGCTTGGCCTCAGATGATGGTGGTTAAACGTTTTTCATGGAACAGCAAGTCTTTGTTCTGCACAGCACATTCAGGAGTAGGTACATGCAATTGATTGACAGCACTAAGGCACCTTTCTTAAGACAGCAATAGTAGCTCAGGGAGGAGCTTGATCTATCAACAAGCTATCTGTCTCATAATATGTTGTCACGACAACATGTATATCTTAACCTGCATGTTCCTCCTGGTTGTAAAGCACCAACTCTGATTGGCTGCCATGTCTCCTCAGTGGCTGGGCCCTCCACCTCTCTGACCACCATGTCGCTGCTGGCCAAGAACACGCCGTCCCGCTCCGAGATGACCAAGGTGCAGCAGCAGGTGAAGGTGAACGGAGCGTCCATGACGGCGCTGCGGCGGGAGCTGCAGGAGGTGCGGGTGAAGCAGCTGGAGCAGCAGAAGCAGCTGCAGGACCAGGAGCAGAAGCTGCTGGAGCAGAGCCAGGTGATGGGCGAGCAGAACGCCCGGCTGGCCGAGCTGGAGCACAAGCTGCGCGAACTCATGGACAGCAGCGCCGCCGCCGCCATGGGGGAGGCCCGGTCCTCCGCTCCCGCCGCCACCGGCGGGCCCGCGCCCACGCTGGCAAGCGGCAGCGCGGCAGCGGCGCACGGCGGCGCGGATGGCGAGAGCACCTCGTCGCTGAAACGCAGCAGAAAGAGCTCAGACCTTCCACGACAATCCAAACGGCTGCGCAGCAGGAAGTGACTCGCTGCCTCGTGTAAGTGTTGTAGCCAGTTTCCTGTTTTGACTGACCACACTCCGTATCCAGAGCCCCACGTCTGACTCCCCTCCCACTCACCTTGCATCACGTGCGCCATCTCACTCATGCCGCGATGTGGACGCGCTCCCGCCGCGTCGGACTCTCCACCAGAGTTCTGATGCTCACCGACGTACATAGACGCATCACTGGAGACAGGACAGGACAACATGGACATGGTCAACATTAGGATGTCTCCCAGAGAACAGGTCTGGCCCGCTGGTGGTCAGGAGGCTACAAGACGACACCCAAACGCCAGACGAATACGCCTCCATTTCACCCAGAGAACCAGAACCCTGTTCACCAGAAGAACCCTGCAGGTGTGTGTGGACTTTTCAGGACCTGTCCTCATTATTAGTTCAGTCAGGTCCACTTCCTCCTGTGGACAGTCCACAGTATAGGTCCTAATAGTCGACAGTGCTAGAAGCCCCGCCCCCTACTGGTGTGATCCAGTCAGCGCAGCCAGTAAGCAAACTCGTAACCGGTTCCACCAGTATGTCCGTCAGCGTGTTGAGGACATCGGTCCACTCGGTCCATGACCCTTCTGGCGCTCATTCCCCTCTAGAGGGCGCTACTGAAGGTAGAAGTAACTTGTTTGAGATTCCTGTTAAAGCAGAAATCACTCAGATCTTTTTTTTTTTTTGTATTATTCTTATTACACTTTTTAATGA
Source organism: Poeciliopsis turneri (assembly GCA_922788865.1). Taxonomy (NCBI): domain Eukaryota; kingdom Metazoa; phylum Chordata; class Actinopteri; order Cyprinodontiformes; family Poeciliidae; genus Poeciliopsis; species Poeciliopsis turneri. Next base: position 2,380,880 of record CAKLNU010000908.1, on the reverse strand, counting down.
AGTAACATTTCAGCATTATTCCAGCGTCACACCATGTGACCCTCGGCTGCAGCTTGATGTGAGACGTCCTCAGAAGCTCCTTCATTGCCCAAACTCTCCAGTCTTTGCAGATAAATCCCATAATTCATAATCCAGCTTCTTTCACTCGAGGGACAAGCTGGTAACCATGCCGATGTTTTAGGTTTTCTAAAGCCACTAAAAGGTTCCTGCAGGTGAATCTCCAGAGAGAGAACCACACTGATCAGGGTCCTGTCCAGCTCAGTGGGGGCATAAAGTGGCCTCTCCCCAACATGTTGCTGTCTCAAAGCAGAATTACCAACTGGAAATAGTTCTGTTCTTGGGAAAGGGGGGGAAGCAGAGCGCCACCTATCTTTCTTAAGATAACAGATTTTAAACTACAGCTGGCAAGCGGTTGAAGATGAGAAATCTATATTTTTATTTCAAATCCTACATTATCGATTTATTATAACAGTTAACAACTGCAATAATAAACGGATCATTTTGGCAGTAGCAGGAATAAAACAATGCCGTCTGTGGTCGTAGCTGCGCTGGGTAGAATCATGTTTTAGATTTCTGTTCGAAATATATCATCATCCGCCTACTATGATCCATATCTGGCATGTTCAGCTCACCCACCTGTCATGTGTGTAACGTGTCCAAAGGGTTTAGACCCAGTTTTAAAGCTAATAAGTGAAACTGAAGGATATCATGAAGGTTCAGTTCGGCGTCGGGGCTCACCTGGAGGAAGAAACCGATGTCGACATCATCATGCAACCTGAGCATCGCCCAACACGACCGGCGTCCATTTAAAGGGCTGGTGTCAGTTCTTTAAATTCCTGGAAAAAAAAAAAAAAGGTTCCAGCTTCCCGGTTCCTTCCATTAAGAAACCACACAGAAATACAATCGAGCAGAAAGCAGCCCGCGGAAGACCCTAAGGAGCAAGTTTACGCTCGTACTTTCCCTTCCAGTCTTAGTGAAAACAGAAGCTGTGAGTGGTTTGCAGTGATGACAGAGGAGCTGCAGGTGCTCATGGTGAGCAAGGTCTCTCTCTCTGCTGATCTCCTGTATAAACTCTCCTCCTGCCTGGACCTCCTAGCTTAGCTGTGAAGTCATCGTGTGGCTACTTTTCTTTCTTTCCTTTGAAGCGTTTCTGTTGTTTGGACGAGCCGAACCACTCATGGCATGACTCTTTGGAAATGCACTTGTGTGTATAATAGTAACACTGGGCTGCAGAACATGCAATGTAATCTAGTGGCTTATAATGAGAGAACTTGTACTGTAATCTCCATGTACTTCAAGATGTAGATTGTCAATGATTTCATGTTTGTAAACAAAGAAACTTATCTTTTAAGTTGGCCAGTTTGGGCCTGACTATGAAGTTTTGTTGCACATATTACTGTTACGATGTATAAACCAAACCTATTAAATCTCTACAGCTGTTCAGCTCACTTTCTGGTTTTTGTACTAATAAATCTTCATATAGGCTCTCGCTGAGGGAGGATAGTTCAGTTTGGACACACACACACACACATCACTTGTTTATAGATGGATTATAGTTGCAATGAGCTGGAACCAGAACCAAAAAAATCATTAAATTGAAAATGCCTAACTTACTTAGATTTTTTTTATTTATTGATTTTTTTGTTGTTTTTTTAGTTTTCCCTACTCGACAAACTATACTTTTATGAATCTATCATTAAACGGTTTTGCCCCAGTGTATGAGCCACCAGGCTTTACTTGTGCCCCCATCAGACTAAACATTAATTATTTATTTATGTCTTTATGAAATGTTTGCATTGCATGTTGCAAGACTTTATAGTTGGTGTTCCAAGTATTAATCTTCACATGACTATCAAGTGATAATTTCAAATTTCCTGTAGATTTTAAGTGATTTTTTAACTCAAAAACACGACGGTCTCCTGGATGAATGCCTGCCCTTGCGCCCAACCACCAGGCTCTGCAGGTTTTCTGGGGGAAACCTTGTTTTAAGATCCAAAACACAAAAACGGTTTTGGTCTGTTGCTTTATTAAAAGAAAAACACCCATTTCCAAATTTTGGGATCATCAACTGTTTTTTTTCTTTTCTTATTTTGTTTGCCAAATTATTACCACTCCTGACATGAACTCAGGAGCCACAAATGAACTCCTGCTGTCATTTGTCGTTTCTTTTCTTTCTCTGCCCATAACTACAACAAAATCCCGTCTAGTTAGTCATAGATAACTCAAGCTCTCATTATTTTTACTGCCTTTTCTTTATATATTTATTTATTTGAAGTAAATACTTTAGAATTACCGTTTGAGAAATCATAAAGCTGAACCGAAGTATCTGTATTTAGTTTATGTATCTTACTCAATACTAACTATCGATGTTGGCCTTTGTTGTTGTGCTGCTGGTTTCTGTTTTAATATTGACGTTCAACCTATTGTAAATTCTCATGTGGACTGGAATTCAAATTTAATTCAAAAAATCTTTGTTATCCCAAAGGGAAATGAAATGTTGCTGTAGCTCATTAATTCAGATTCTTCACAGAGTCATTGTAGATAGTGATGGCTACAATACACACCTCTTGTAGCGGTCTGTATTACTGAAGATACTCTGTTTCCTCAAGGCGCTCTCATGAAGAGCATGCTCTGGGTTGCTCTGGGACAGTCGTCCCCAGACCAGAACCAGAACAGAACCAGACTTCTTCAGCAGGTTGTTGAGCCTTTTTAGGTCCCTGGTTCTGATGCTGGTGCCCCAACAGATGATGGCAGAAGAGATGACACACTCAACAACAGACGTCTAGGAGATCTGCAGTGTATTTCAGCAAAACTTGAAGGATTTTGGCTTCCTCGAGAAGTCCAGTCACTCTGTTCTTTCTTATAGATGCTTCAATGCCTCTCCAGTCCAGTCTATTGTCCAGATGAACATCGAGGTATTTATACCATCTCCACTTCTTCTCCCATGATTGAAATAGGGTTTAATCTAACAGTCATTTGAGTATTTCTGGAGAGGACAGAAGTCGGACTTCATGCAGTCTGAAGTGTAGAAAGTGAAAATGAATGACCAGAGTACAGTCCCCTGTTGTGCTCCTGTGTTGCTTACCACCTGGCCAGACACTCAGTCCTTCAGTCTCACAAACTGTGGTCTGTTTGTGAGGTCGTCATAGACCCAGGTGATTATTGAATGACAGTCAGTATCACATTTAGTCCTGTGGTTCAGTGAAAGGAAGTTCTGGAGCGGTTTTTCATCTACTGTATCTGCTGAATAGGCCCCTTTTCACTCTGTGTGCAGGTATGTGTGCTGGTTAGCTGTAACCTGAAACTTCAGTCTCCAAAGCCCACACACACTCACTCACTCACACACAAACACACAAACACACACGCGTCATACGATACTTGTCTGAAAACAAAAGACATACTATTAATTTTACAGGAGCACACTTGCTTCTGTTCTGTCTGTGTTCTTCAGGGTGAACAGACTTCACCAGATTTACAACCTTTTACATTTGACTAGTGTTTACTTCTGGTGTCTCTTCAGACCTTTCATGTACCTGGGAAACCAGGAATAAGCTTTTCAAAATTGCAACTGTGTTGAGATTTAAATAATCTAGAGAAGTTTGGTGAACAGAAAAGGAGAAGTACAGAGGAGGCTCATAACAAATAGGAACTTAGCATAACTGTAGCAAACAGATCATTTTTACAAGAGAGTAAAAATAAGAAGATATGTGTTTCATTATGAGATTATTGTGTCCAGGGACTTACATGGATGTTACATATAACCTTGTTTAAACCTTGTGGAGTATTAAAATGTTTCTCTATTAAAATTGTATGTTTTTTTTATTGGTGTAATGTACTAATCTTATCTTAAATGCCTTGTTTTAATTTTCACTGGAAGAAGAAATTGATCATAACAGAAATAAAGGCTCAAAACTGTGTGGACTTATTGTATATACTTGTTATTCATGGGGGTTATGGACCACAGCTGACCTCTAAAAACACACGTCCAGGTATTTCATATCACCAAGCTGCATTTTCATTAGAATATTTTAGATATGCGGTGTCACTGAAATAAAGGAACTTTTATTCTTACTGGTTGAATAAACCTGTTAGATGCACCTCCTCGTCCAGTTCGCAGCCTGAATCAAATATACAGGCCACTAATGTGACATGTGAAACAGAAACAACAGTTCATTTCCCCCATTGCAAAACATATTTGCATTTGACACCTGAACCTGACCCACCAAACCGTTTGCTTAAGATGCCACTTCGGGGAGCAACACGTCGTCACTCGGTAGTTTCCGTAGAGAGAAGCTGAGTCGGATCATATATGATGTAGAAGCAACTGTAGAAAACGCTGAAGGCGTTTAGAAAAGAGTGTTAAGACATGGCAAGACCTTCACTGGCTCTTCACTTCCTGAAGTTAGCAACTACCCAACGATATTGTTATATGACTTCAGAAGAACTGCAACAGGTCCGGGCAATAAAGATAACATAAAGATGTTTAAGAACGTTCAATATCCAAGACGTCGAGGCCACGGTCCGTTCTTCAGAAGCAAGAACTACGTTTATGTAACTAGTTTTACTTCTATATGACACTCAGCAAAGTTCATTGACACCTAATATGAACTCTACTCGCGGCTCCTTGCATTTTTTTAAATCTAGACACCTAAACCGCACAAAGAATCCATGTTAGGTAACAGAAAAGCAACAAGTTACGTAGCGAGTCTCCGGCGGGAGGAGGGGCCTCAGAGTGGCTAGCGGAGAGAAGCACGCTCGGACGCTCCGAGTTAATCACAATCTTCTGACTTTCATCAGGGCTGTTGGTGTCGGCGAGCAGCTGTAGACAGCGTCAGAGAAGATGGGGAACCGAGTGGGCCGTGAGGACTACGAGTGGGTCTACACGGACCAGCCGCACGCAGACAGAAGAAAAGAAATTCTGGGTGAGCTAGCTTATGCGTTAGCAACTGTCCAGATGACAAAAAGTATACTCCGAATGACTTAAACTTAGTTTGATAGTGTTGTACATATATGTCGGGTTATACTGTGCACCTGTGTGACAAGCTACGCTTTTAGTTTTACATTTGTGATTGCCGTCGCAGATAAGGAAAGCTAACGGTCCCGTGTCCTCCGATGTAAGCTAACTGAGCCCAAGTTGGATTTGACGGTGGTTAACGGTTAACGCCCTTGTCAAAGAGGCACAGTCGACCTCGTATCTGCTGCCAGCTTCATGTCCTGTATGCTTTATGTATACGGCAGTTCACTACTGCTGTTTAATTTAAAGGCCGTCATGCAAATGAGCCTTCGCTGCTCTGTTCCGCTACAGGTCGTCAGGGCACCACTCCCTAAAGTAACATTTTCACCAGCATCAATGTATGAGGCTAATTTCAGTCATGTTTCACGGGCTCAAATTGGGAAATGAGGTCATTTGAATTTATGTAAAGTTTGGGTATTTCTAACATTTCCACGTCCATCCGGTTCCTAAACAGCAGTTGTCCTTTCATTCAGAGACAAAAGTAGTCCAGCTGTCGAGCCACAGGCCAGGCAGGCTCTGCTTCACATGTTATATCCACAGGCAGGCCAGGACGTCTGGATCTGCTTCACATGTTATATCCACAGGCAGGCCAGGACGTCTGGATCTGCTTCACATGTTATATCCACAGGCAGGCCTGGGGAAGACAATGGATGGGGCAGAATTCCTCAGAGTTGGATGCCCATGGATGGTTTTATTAGCAGATTCAGCAACACGTTATTTGTTTCATATGCATTCAGTTTGTTACACTGAATGTGTAACAAACATTCAGTGTAACAATGAATACACTGAATGTGTGTATTCATTGTGAATCACATGTCAGATTCACAGTCTGACATGTGAATCTGACTCATGTCAGATTCACATGAGTCCAATTGTATGGTCACAATTGGACTCACAATTGGACTCACATGAAGCCAAGTCAGTAAAGTTTTATTTCACTTTATGGGGCAGTTCTGTCAGGTTATTAAAGTGAGTAACAGGACGACCGGCTCTACTTGGAGCTGACTGGTTCTGTTGTGAAGTGAACTTATTCAAACAGGAAGAGATTAAAAGAAATCAGCCCTGGCTCAGCATAATTGCGAATTCTTTCACAGATGTGCCAAGTTATGAAATGGGGGGAAAAAAAGCAACATTTACACAGAAAAATAATCTCTGGCTGTCACAGATTTTAAAAGCTGGTAGTAGCAAGTGTCCACTTGTAACACACCCAGTGGAGTTACCATGGCAAATAGACATCAGAGCAGAAAGAGCTACATCTTTGGTACCATGAAAAAACAACTCAATATAACTTAAAATTATGTACACGACATAATTTTGAAGAATAAAGAACTGTACATTGATGAGTTGAACGAGGAAGTTTGTTAGGAGTTTAGCATGATGTTAGGAGGTTTGTAGGATTTATTGTAGAACCTGGCTATGGGTTCCAAGAACCATGTTAGTGAGAGAGTACAACATGCCTGGTATTATTATGGCATAAAGATGGGTGTTTGTACCGAATACATGAATTAATTAGATGATGAATTAGAACAAGCTCAATAATTTCCATTTATGATTTATTGTTCTTTTATCTCTTTTTCTATCAAAAACTGGATGACAGAAGTCTTCAGGCTGTGGTTTTGAAGGATAATTTTATTTATAAAGACTTGATTATTCATTTTATTTGTTACGGATATTTAAGATCTCTTCCCGTTCCAGTGTTAAATGTTCATTTAACACTGAACTTTTATTTCAGTGTTAAATGTTCATTTAACACTGAAATAAAAGTTCATTGATCTTTGAGAATGTGTTCTTGCATTATTATTATTATTATTATTCTTGGAAATTCTGGGACAATTTATTGTCCAGCAAAATTTGTTACGACAGGCCTGGTCTTTACACTCACACTTTTGTTTGTTTTCTTTTGTCCTTCAGCTAAATATCCAGAAATCAAGTCCTTGATGGGTCCAGACCAGAGGCTGAAGTGGATTGTGTGCATGATGGTGGGGATCCAGTTCTTAGCGTTCTACCTGGTCAAAGACTTGGACTGGAAGTGGGTTCTGTTTTGGACATACGCGTTTGGCAGCTGCATCAATCACTCCATGACCCTGGCCATTCACGAGATCTCGCACAACACCGCCTTTGGGAACAACAAAGCCATGTGGAACCGCTATTTCGCCATGTTCGCCAACCTGCCCATCGGTTTGCCGTACTCTGCCTCCTTCAAGCGCTACCACCTGGACCACCATCGGTACCTGGGCGGCGACGGCATCGATGTGGACATCCCCACCGACTTCGAAGGCTGGTTCTTCTGCACCCGGCTCCGCAAGTTCGTCTGGATCATCCTGCAGCCGCTGTTCTACGCCGCGCGGCCGCTCTGCATCAACCCCAAACCGGTCAGCCAGCTGGAGCTGACCAATGTGGCCGTGCAGCTCTGCTTCGACGTCCTGCTGTACTGGACGTGGGGGGCCAAGCCCTTGGTCTACATGCTGGCCGGCTCCATGCTGGGGATGGGCTTACACCCCATCTCTGGCCACTTCATCGCTGAGCACTACATGTTCCTCAAGGGCCATGAGACATACTCATACTATGGCTGCCTCAACCTCCTCACCTTCAACGTGGGCTACCACAACGAGCACCACGACTTCCCCAGCATCCCAGGGCGAAGACTTCCTTTGGTCAGTACAACACTACAGCAGTCATCTGAGTGGAATATCTATATGCATTTATACTTCTTTCTGTTCCTTCTCATTCATAGTTTATTTTAGTTGTTATATGAACTATTCATGATTTTTAGGAATGCACCGGTTAATCGGCCCTGATATCCTTAATTTTGGGAGATAGCTGATCGGCCAATACCTACAGGTGAAGCTGATCTTATGAGAGAGAGAGATCCAGATCCATCAGGTCATATCTACACATTCACAGCTGACAATAATCACCCCAACTCAGCCAACTGTATCAACAGTTAAGACAAAAAGAAAGTATTGGCCAAAATCGGAATTAGCAAGTCAGGTTTTTTAAAGATTGATAATCAATGATCAGCCTGAAATTTGCAATCAGTGTTCCCTGACTTATTACCGCTCTTTAAAAAGCCTGATTTGCTGATTCTGGTTTTTGGCTCATACTGATTGTCTTTTTTTCTGAAATGTTTCTAAGTACAGCAAGAAAGTTGCTGAGTCATCAACAGCAGAGTGACTTTTGCTAACTGCAAACATGCAGATATGAGCTGGTGGACGAGGCTAACAGTCAGAGAGGACAGTGACGGATGTGTTTTTTTTACATTGTGGAAGAGTTAGATAAGATACAAGTATCGACCAATCAGCCATCTCCCAAAAAGAAGGAAATCTGGGCTGATTTGTGCAGCCCTAATAATCGGCAGTAAGCCTGACAACTGAATAACGTAAAATATGAAATGATATGAAACTTCAGCAATGGCTCGGTCTGACGAAGAAATGAAACGTTCACCTCATGGCAACATTTCTGTTCTAACCCGACTCTGACTGTCTTCTAGGTGAAGAAAATAGCTCCAGAGTACTATGACGACCTGCCGCAGTACACGTCCTGGGTGAGGGTCCTGTACGACTTCATCATGGACGACACGTTGAGCCCGTACTCCCGGATCAAGAGGAAGCTAAAGGGAGAGGTCAAACAGGAGTAACCCAAGCTGCAGGATCCTCATGTCTAACATTTCTCTACCGCTTTCTGCTTCCATTCAGCTCAGTCCAACACACGCAGATTTACGTTTGTGTTTTTGCACAAAAAGGCCTTGAATTGTGGATAAAAAGATGTTACTGAGATTTTTATTTGTTGCGGTTTAATTGTATTTCTGCTTCACTTCCAAATCTATCAGATGTTTTTGGAGTTGGGGTTGTGTTGAGTACTTATAAATCATTAGTATCTGAGCTGGTGTTTTGTTGTTGTTTTGTTTTTTGTTTATTTTTTAGTTCTGATTAATCTGGACATGAAATGGTTGCCATACTCACATTGTATGTTAAAATAAAACGGCTTGTTTTTGTAAGCTCGGTTTTGAAGCTTTGCTGCAGTTATGTTGGCTCTAGTCGGGAAGCTGCAGTGGAATAATATGAGGGCCAATGGTTGCTATGGTGATTTCCGTAGCACATACAAATTGGGGGGAGGGTCATAGGGCTTATGTATGTGCAGTGTTAGTTATGGATCTGAAGGTGGATTAACCTGTAAATCTTAAAACTACGTTTGTAAAAAATACCAAAACAAAGTAAAATGTGTTGAGCTAAAGTCCAACCATGAGTGAGCTGGTTTAAACTTTAAACTGTCTTTCCAAATTGGCCGACCTTTTGACCTCCTGGCTTTTCTTTCTGGGTTCTCTGATATCCCAGCGCCGGCGCTCGTATTTCCATCCCAGCAGAACTTTTTTCTTTTTTTCTTTTTTTTCTGTGTTTCTGCCAGAATCGGATGGAGCTTAGCACCGCCTGGCTAGTAGCCCTCGGGCGTTGCTGCAGCGGTGTGCAGCAGAGACATGGACATGTTTCTTTTTAGTCAATCATTGAGTGAAGAATCTTTGTTTGTTTCACACAACCCCACCTCTGAAAATCACCAGTAACCTGGTGGAAGTTGAAAAAGAAAATTTAAATGAAAATGAATTGTTAGTCAGTTTGAACAGATTCAGCTGTATTGTGCTGAAGTTGATTGTAAATATTCTCAGTAATGTTGCGGACGGAGGCTTCCCATGCCGAAAAACTGGAGGGGAAGCCTGCGTCCGAATCTGTCTGCCATCTTGGTTTAGCGCTCGGATTAACTAACCCACGCTAACCTTTGCCACAAACACTCTCAAGGCCTCAATGATGCAACTGTCCACGCTTATTGGACAAAGGTCAATGTGTCTCCATGACACACATTGACACATTGACCCCATGCACTTTAGTGCATGGGCCTTCCCATGCAGGGCTTGTGGATGATAACTGAGTGGAGCTTTCAGAACTCTGACTTGTCTCACGTCTAGAGATGCTAACAGGCGATAGCCGCATCTCTGCTGCTGCTGCAGGGTGCAGTGTGACCTTCAGATGTCCTCCACCCTGAACTGCTACATTCTAGGTCATGGATGGGAAGCGCAGAGCGTCGTCATCGGTGGGATCTGTGCAAATGAACTGAGGCTGCTGCAATATGCTGCTGTCAGAGATTTCTACTCGTTTCCATAGTGCAGCCTCTTTCTCCCAATATTCACCAGAAAGCTTTAATACCACCTTGTTCTAATAATCCTGAAATTAAAGCTACTCCTGCCTCATTATGTACTTTCTGTTCACAGCAAGCTGTGACTCAGTGAACATCAAGTTTGACCTTATTGCCATCAGTGCTCTGCTTGCTCAGTTTATTGATTTCATGTTCAGTATTGCGATTTTTAACTTGAGGTAATAAAAACTAATACTTATTTTCATACACTGGAAATGTCTTCTCAGTTTCAAATCGTTTTTTTTTTCCATCATCACCACATCCTGCAGTCATCTGGAACTTGAAGTTTTCAGCCAAGAGGAACAAAAACATAGTTTCAGAGGAAAATTTCCCCTGTTCCTGTTTAGATCCAGTTCACAACAGTTGAAACCAGTAGATGGAGTCTGAACAGACTCATATTGGTTCAGGAACTATTTGATTGCAAGTATAGCGGACTGCAGAAAGAGCCGGCAGGTATTAAACAATATTCTGTGACCGCAGGAGGTGCTGTTGCTGTTTTACACCAGACTTTGCCAAACCTCGACCTTACGCAGCGGCACCCAGAGTCGGTCCTGGAGTTCCGGCATCCTGCAGGTTTTGGTTCCTCCCTGGTGGTACGAACAGCCTTCTCAGCAGGTCGATATTCTTCTTGGCCTCTAATGAGCCATCATTGAAACCAGAGAGAGAACTGAAATGTGCAGGATGTCGGGCCCCTGAGGGCCGACTGGACACCACTGGCCTAAAGCAAAAGAATAAAAAAAGAACATCTTACCACTAATATTGGGACTTATCGAATACAGACAGGGAGAATGTGACATTGATTATCACATAATGTGACCAAACTGTAGAGTAACATAATATTTAAACCAAACAGTCTCTGGTATCTCTCCTTAATAATGAAAAAGTCCCAATTTTTTTCATTAATGACCCATATTTGTTACATGCAGGTAAAATGACCAGAGAAAATGAGCCAAACTTCAGTGGACGGACGTCACTCACTGTTAATATTAAAACTATTTTGTTCACAAGAAGATCAACTATCAACTCAGTACAAAACTAAGACAAATGTATCCATGGTGAGCAATTACTTTTCATTAAAAAAAAAAAAAAAAAAAAAGAATTTAGGCATGTAACACGGTGGCCTTTTGCGGCTGGATTTTACAGTGCAGACGACGAGTTGAGGCAGAACAGCAATTTGTTTATTCTTTTTTTTTTTATGGCGGTTGGCAAGCAACTTTAAAATTTGTTTATTCTTCTCACAGCATCAACAGTAACTCATTTCACAGCCTTTAATTAAAGTCCCAGCTGTGACAAACCAAACCATCTTTAATTCACAGGGGACTCTCACTTCACCCATCTCCACCTATTTAAATAAAATACCTTATACTCAATACAAACATCCACTTACTTTTTATAAATATGTTTTATCCTTACACTATACTGAAACACCATAAAACCCCATAAACAGATCCCACCCCCACACTTTTCAATGTCCTCTCCCAGAACCTTTAAATGGTTTTTGGACCCCTGGGGCAGAATTTGTTCACACACCCAGGAGAGGACACAGAAAAGACAGGTGAGTCACTCCATATTAGCACTCCACACTTAACAGATTATGCACAAACATTTGCTCAATTTTAGCCGCCAGCAGCTCATTGCTATGTGTAACAATTATCCTCCCTTCACAGGCAACCAGCTCAGTCCTCCATGAGGAGCTGCTACATGCTACATGCTAATCACTAAAAACGCAATAAATACAATTGAAACTTCTTGCAAATTGTTATTTATGTGCAAATCTGTGCTTAAAGTGCAGAGCCAAATAAAGTGACTTGAATAAAAATAGTCCCAGTAAAGAAAGGTTCTTCATTACTGGGCACAAAGGACCCAAAATATAATGGCAAACAATCATGCAACATGACTGATAGAATGAAGCCGCAGTGGAGAGGTTTATCACATATTTTATTAAAAAAAACAAAAAAAAAAACAAGGATGTGTGTAATAATACTTTCATAAAGATATGCAAATATATAATTGTTGTGACATTTGCCTGCGGTTCACTGGTCATCTGCTGAGGGACTCTTGGAGCTGCTCATACATCAGCTGGTCCTGCAAAGACAACACACAGATGACATGCAACATATCAGCCCGTTTCATTTTAGGACGAAAAAAAATAAAAAAAGGTTCAAGTTCAGAATGTTGAGAAAAAAATCCAGACCGCAACATTCAGCTGAATCTTTTTCAATTTAACATTTTAATTAGTCTAAATAAAAACATTATCCAGATATCAACAACTCTGTAATCGTCTCATCTGTTGAGCTAAAGCATTTTCCGGACAGCTCCCGCAGAGTAACTAACGTCCCGACCCAACAGCAATCACCCAGACGTTCCTTCCTCACCTTTCTGGACACAGACGGTCGGACGGTCTTGAAGGCGTCGTCAAAGTTCTGTCTGCTGACCCTGATGGCAGCTGTGCAGCCGGCAGGATGCGTGAGAGCTGCAGGCAGAGGGGAGACGGGAGCTCAGAGACAGAACTCTGCTGCAACACAACGGCTTCAGACAAGAACGGGTCGTTTTTAGGATGAGCTTCAGTCACGGTTTAAAGAAACACAGGCTTTCCAGAAAAATCTAGAAACAGACCAGCACCGACCACAGCAGCATACGTGATAATTAAACAAGACCTCTAAGATACTAAACCAGAATTCCACAAAAGTGTGCATAAAGGATCAGATTCATACAACTTTTAGTGATTTTATGTTTTTTTTGCAATGTATTTATTATAACTTCCAATATTGGCCACATTTTGTAGAGTTGCATCAACCAGCCTATTTGTGCCATCATGTCCTAAATAATAGACATTTATGAGCTGATATACTGACAGGTTTGCTTTCCCAACTGTCTTTAAGTTGGCAGCCATACATCTTGTTCACATAAATGAGAAAAAGAAAGACAGCAAAAGATCAGGATATTTCTGCTTTTTACGTACCAACTCTATTTTTCTAACTGACCAAAAATAATGGAAAAAAATAAAACTATTAAGTATTTTTCGTCTGGTTTCTGGTGCAAATATCCTGGTGCACTTCAATTATAATCTTTTATTTAAAACAAGCGTCTATATCTTGCTCAAAAGTTACTGGTAAGTTAGTTCTGAGGTATTTGCAGTACAACAGTGATCAGCTGCACACAGAGGAGGTGAGCGGTTACCATGGTGCTGAGACTTCATGTAGGCCTTCAGGGCATTTACAGATGCTTCCCTCACCAACGCCGTCAGATCAGCTCCACTGAAACACACGCACACGCACACACACACACACACACACACACACACATGAAAAGAAAAGCCACACATGTCACAACAAGAGTGACACCTGAACCACATCACCTTGAACTCAACACTTTGGATAAAGTCACATGATTATTTCTGGTGTTTTTATTTTTACATTTTATGGATTTCAATGACAAACATTGTTTCTTTTGAACTCTTGGCCCTTAAGCCTGGGTCAGAGGTTAAACCTAGATCTGAGGCTGGTTTATGAATTGGAAGTTACAAACTAATCCCATATATTCACATATATTTTAACCTCAAATAAATAAAAACAAAACATCAAGTTACAAAGTGATGAATCTAGTTGTCTAGACAACATTTTGTACCAGACATTTTGTGTTGTATCTGTGATGTTCTCAGGAAAACGAGAGCTGAACGAATCTCCTGACAGACAGAACAGGAAGGCCGGTGCTTCACGCAGCACGGACTTACGAAAAGGAGTTGCAGCGTTCGTCAAAGGCAATCTCCTCCAGATGAACGTCCGGCTCCAGCTGAGGCCTGGTGCCGCCCTGCAGCAGAGCGTGACAGTGGTCAGACAGAAAGCAGCTGAGGAACCTCAGAGAACCAAACATTCTGACGCAAATCTCCATGACAACAACAATAGTCTGTAGTTCAGTGTCGCAGGGTTCTGGACTCCAGCGGTTCAACATTGTCTAGAATCTAGTTTGCAGAAAACCCGAACAATAGAAAACAATGTGTTGTTTTCATTCAGCTCCAGCATCATGCTCTAAAACATTAAAGGTTTTAGTTTTGATTTAGTTTTGATCTGACATACCAGAAACCTTTACTGCAGGTTTCTGGGTTTTCTGTTTATTTCCCACTTCAATGTTTTATTTTAAATCATGTCTTCCAGCAACCACACCAAGTCAGCTGGTCATCAGTCGTCTTGGAGACGCTCTGCATCTCCTGGTAGTCAGATTACCTTAGTAACGGTGAGCAGGATGGCGTGGCGATCTGCCGCACACGGGAGCCCAACATATAAGGTTTTGTCTAGTCGCCCTGGCCTCAGGACGGCCGGGTCGATGATATCTGGGGAAAAAAAATAAAAAATAAAAAATGGTTCGGAGGTCAAAACAGCAGGTGAACAATGCTTAACATCTTCCTACTACTTCCTCCAGCTGAGGCCCAGACAGAAGCTAAAATACACCAACAACCTGCACTATGTGGGCCTCAGTCTGAAGAAATCAAGTTCATTTTGTGGATCGTTTATGACACGCGTATGATGTGTTTACTGTGTGTGTAAAGGGATGAAGCAGCGTCATGTAACCTCACCGCCTCCAAACAATCCAAAACACTCCAAGCTGAACATGACACACAAATGGCTGATTAAAGCACAATCTGCCATCTCAGTGACCCTCACTGATGACCTCAGGATCTTTGGACAATAAGGCCTTCATCTCATTGGAAGATGTGGAGGAGGCGTGGCTTCAATATTTAAGAATACCATAATTTGTAGTAAAATCTCCTGGGCTCATTTCACCTCTTTTGAGTATCTTGGAATTGAGGTTAAAGGCCAAAAACGAACTCTGACATGAACTTTGTACAAAATTCAAACATACGTGGAAAATATCTTCACTGATTTGAAGGAGCTTCCATCTCTTATACACATGGATTATGACTGTTTAATAATTGTCGGGGATTTCAACATCCATGTTGACGACCCTCAAGACAGACGGGAAATTAAACTACTGAATATGTCAGAGAATTTGTTTTTGTCTGACTCAACATGTCAAACAAGCAACACACACTCAAGGACACACACTGGACCTGGTTATCAGTAAGTGTCTCTAACTGTCGGATCACTTTGCTGTTATCTTTGAAGGTTCTTTATTCTTTAACCCACTTGGACAAACAGCTACTGTCACAAAACGTTCTTTCACCAAAAACACAGCAGAAACATTTAATCAGATCTATTCTTCTTCCTCGCCCTGAAGCTGTAATGATGTAGATGAATTGATAGATGATTTTCAGTCTGAAGTTTCAGATATCATTGATTCCATTGCCCCAATCAAAGTGAAGGTTGTGTCCAGTAGCAAGAAATCTCCATGTTGAAATGCACAAACAGTTTGATCTGCAAGACAACTCTGCTGCAGTGCAGAACCAAAATGGCGTAAAACTCAACTGCATCGTAATTTGCAGACAGCTGAAACAAAATCTATTTCATTTCAGTTCAAAAGGCTAATACACAAATAAATTCATAAACACAAAAAGCGAAGGATATTCCATCTATAATTTCAGTGTGTTTGAGTATCATAAACGCATGATACAGATCAGGTTAGCTCTAGTTTTTCCCCACTAATTACCGTTTTTATTTATTCAGTTCATAAAAATGTTTCCTCAATTTCATTTGTTTTAGTCAACTGTAATAACCTTGGTGTAAAGCTCTTTCTTCCATATGCAGTCAGAGAGCCCTCCAGCAGCCAATGAACGAGTGAATCTTCATCAGTGCAGACTGAATGTCTGCATGGTGTAACATGAGATGAGGCAACGTCACTGGGTCATAACCCTTGACCTCTGCATACTGTATGAGAAGTACAGATGGCGGTACTAGAAAGTTACCCACTTGAACCTCCTCCTACAGCATCGAGGCCTGAGGCCGACCTGAACCCGTGATGGAGCAACGTACCCGGTCTGTTGGTGGCAGCCATGATGAAGACCTGTCTCCGTGTCTCCAGGCCGTCCATCTCCGTCAGCAGCTGATTGACGACCCGCACACTGGCTCCTGACTGAACACAGGCAACGTCCGTCAGCAACACGGCAACAGAGAACAGATCGTACACATGCAACATAAACAGGCTTCTGAAGCTGTTTGCTGACAGAAAAGACAGAGTGAACTATGAATGGCTAGCAGCTAGCTTAGCATTCATGAGACATGACCACCGACTCCTGCTGAGAAGTTCAGCAGACTACATGGGAACATTTCAGGTAAGAAACCAAATGATTCAGTTTCCTCCCAGCTGCTGTGATGATGATGATGATGATGATGATGATAAGGTGAGTCGGCTCCTCTTCCTCACCTCGTGGCCTGACCGGCGAGGACACAGAGCGTCGATCTCATCAAAGAAGATGACGCAAGGAGCAGAGTTGCGTCCTCTCTGGAAGACCTGTCGCACGGCCCGCTCGCTCTCCCCCACGTACTGCACACACCACGGGTCAGAGGTCAGCAACAGCTATCTACAGCAGCTGGTTGTTATAGTAACAGTGCAGCATCATGCTCCTCTGAGTCCCACACTGACCATGTTGAGCAGTTCTGGACCTTTCACTGAGATGAAGTTGAGGCCTGACTCGTTGGCCACAGCCTGCAGAGAGAGAGAGAGAGAAAGAACAGGAAGAGGAAATGACCTCACCAAACAGCTTCACACACGTCAAACATGGCAGGACTTGTACTACCAACCTTGGCCAGCAGGGTCTTCCCACAGCCTGGGGGTCCAGCCAGGAGGACCCCAGATGGAGCGCTGAGGCCCAGAGCCCTGAACTGCTCTGGGGAGCGAACTGGAGCCTGCAGGGCACAGCAGAACCAACGGGTCAGAACCAACGAGTCAGAACCAACAGGTCAGAACAATCAGCAGACTTGCTTGGTTCAGAACAAAACCAAGGTCTTTGTATTGTTATTAGTTTCAGTTCGGTTTGTAGGTGTTGGGCTGGTCAGGTTCCTCTGTCTCAGTTTGAGTTTATGGTGTTTTTGTTGAACAGTTTATGAACAGAGTTCTGTTACTTTCACCTCTTTCATGATCCCAATATCTGCATTTTATACAGTTTACCACAGTTAGCTTTTTGTTTTTTACTTTAAGGTGAACCATAACGCCCTCAGCGGAGGATGTCCCAGTAACAAACTGCAGCAGCTCATAGGGCTCTGTACTGGTCTGGTTGCTGTTTACCAGTATGGCCATGGTCAGCTCCTCCCTGATGTTCTGCAGCGCTCCAACGTTCTCCCAGGTGACGTCCGGCACCGTGGCGAAGCCCTCCCTCTTGGCCGAGGGCTGGACCCGGACCAGCGCGTCCCGGAAGTCGGACATGAGGATGGACAGGCCGGCCAGCTGCTGCTCCGTCAGCGTCTCCGTGGCCCTCAGCAGGTCCAGGAGCCGACCCAGTTCTCCCGGCTGGAGGACACAAGCAGCTGTCAGCGCCAAACCTCAAACTTTATGTCGGCTTGAGAGTCAAGAGCCACATTTATTTCTCAAGACTTTTGTTGTTTTTATGTCTTCAACAACACACTGGATACAGAGAATGTTTTAATAAAGAACTCAAACTCTTGTAGAAACAGAATCTGAAAATAACTCAATTCAAAATATAACCAGGGTTTTGCACAGCTGCTGTTTTAAATGACAGGTAGGTATTGTTTACAACTTTGGGGATTAAAAAAAAACTTGTTAATGAAAGAAAAATTGTTTGTCCTGTCACAATAAGAGATAAATTATATGGATGTATGGCACAAGTCAAACATGGCGGTACTACCAACCTTGGCCAGCAGGGTCAATTAAAACAATCTCAACAATCTCCATTTGCATGATTTATTGTTTTTATTTTTATTCTACCAAAAACTGGATGACAAAAGTTTTAAGTGTTTTAAGTCAGTCTAAACCAGACCAACCTTTCATTTGGTGTTTCTGTTGATTTGTTTATTTATTATCGGTAATAAATGATCTTCCAGCAGACGGTGTTAAATGGAGATTAAATTAGAAATTTAATTTATTGATCTTTAAGAACGTGTTCTTGCATTATTTACCATTATATTACTTGAAAATTGTCTCAAAACAAGATTATCGTTTATCAAAATAACTTCAAGCAAAATTTGTTCTTGTGATAGGCCTACATAAACACATACATGTTTTAAGAAGATTTTATTTGTCTATAAAAATGGCAAATTAATTGCAATTTTTTTGAAATTGTTGCTTTAAGACCATTTTCAAGAAAGATAATGGCATAATAATGCAAGAACATATTCAAAAAGACGATTTTAAATGTCACGTTTTTGGTAGAAATAGACAGAAAAAAAGAAAAACAATAAAAAATGCAAATGGAAATTGTTGAGCTTGTTCTATCAGTTAGTCGTGTGATTGACTGATTTCTTCTGACAGCCTTACCTCTTCCTGCTGCTCTTCCTGCTGCTCTTCCTGCTGCTCTTCCTGCTGCTCTTCCTGCTGCTCTTCACCTCCAGCCTCAGGCTCCATGCTTCTTGATGGTCCTGCAGCAGAGTTCTGTGGCGGACTGGGAGGTGCCGGCCTGGTTTCCAGCAGAACCCGGTTCACCGCGGCCATGGCGGCCTCCCGGCACAGAGCCATGAGGTCGGCGCCCACGTAGCCCGGCGTCAGCCGAGCCAGCTGCTGGTAGTCAAAGCCCTCCGGCAGCGTCAGCTTCCTGCACAGCGTCTTAAGGATCCTGGAAGAGCAAAAAAATAAATAAATAAATAAAAAAGGCCTGGAGCACATCACACCACCATGAATGAGATCGACCAATCGACTGCCATTCTATCTCTTGGTTGCCAGGTTGTTACCCGAGCCGAGCGGCCTCGTCGGGAATCCCCAGGCAGATCTCTCTGTCGAAGCGCCCGGCTCTCCGCAAAGCCGGGTCCAACGAGTCGGGCCTGTTGGTGGCGCCGATCACCAGAACCTGAGCCGTCACCGTCAGGCTGTTGAGGTCTAGAGGAAGGAAGGGAACAGAAAGCATGAAGGTTTCCACAGTGCATCATGTAGACCTACGATACACCGGCTAATTTATTTTAGATTTTTTTTATTTACTGTTTTGGCTTTTTTTTTTAAAAGACTTTCTAGTTGGTGTTTAGATATAATTAATAACATCTTCCAATAACACATAATTACCAAGAGGCATTTTGAAATTCACAGGATGCCTGTCCTAAACTCCCTATGAGGACCCTCACCTGACCTCAAATATCAGAGTTGCCATGAACTGACACTGAATCCCATAAATGTCCAGGAGGCTTGTGTGAGATTTGGGGCGCTATGGTAGCACAATGGTTAAGCACAACCCACATAAGAATGCTTAGTCCTTGACGCAGCTGTCACAGGTTCGATTCCCGGCCTGGTGACCTTTACTGCATGTCTTCCCTCTCTCTTTACCTACTGTCCTGTCTGAGCACTTTCAAATAAAGGCCACTAGAGACAAAAATAAATAAATAAATAAAGCTTGTTTGAACATAGAGATGCACCGTTCCAATGTTAATATCTAAAATCAGTCCTGATATTGAAAAGAATTCTAGACAATGTGCCAGAACCATAAGAACACAACTATTTAGTATAACCATAGGCTTTGAGCTCTGAGCAATTATATTTTATTAGAATTAGAAAGAAAAAAAGTCCGTTAACTTGTATTTGTCAGTTTCAGTTTCTTTATCAATTACTTTTTAAGCTGTTAATACTCCTAATTGTGCTGACTTTACAAATTAATGTTGTGGTTTTTTACATGTTTGAGGAAGCTTATGAAGCCATTGACATATTTAGCGGTGCTGCTCCAGTGCAGAGTTAACTAAATATTTTTTAGTACATTTATGACATCATTCTGAAATGGCACTACATTTACAGAGGGAAGCCAGCGTGGTCCTACCGTCCATGCAGGTCAGCAGTTGGGCTACGATCCTCCGCTCCATGTCCTTAGAAGCCACCTCTCTTTTAGGCGTGATGGCGTCTATCTCATCTATGAACATGATGCATGGACTGGAGGTCTGCAGAGGAAGACAGAGGGGTGAGTGGAGGCCAGAGGTCACCAGGCGTGCAGTTCCTGCAGCGGACTGACCGCGGCCGTGTCGAACAGCTCCCTCAGCTTCTGCTCCGACTCTCCGGACACGCCGGACACCAGCTCTGGAGCGGAGACCTTCAGCATGGGGATCTGCAGCTCCTGGAACAGTCAGCAGGCATATAAATGAGCTGATCTGCCACCAATGTGCTCGTACCATCACTAATTAACAATAACCGCAAAATAAACATCAAGCCTGAAGACATAACACTGTAACAGACTCTTCTGTTCTTTGTGAGGGAAATGTTTGAGTGTCTTTTATGTGTTGATTCCCGATAAATCAGTGGCGTTTAACGACACATCCGGTGCTGAACTCACTCCCGCCACAGCCTGGGCCAGCAGGGTCTTTCCACAGCCAGGGGGCCCGTGCAGGAGGAAGCCCCTGGGAGGAACCATCCCCAGATGCTGGTACACCTCAGGGTGGCGCATATGGACCAGCAGCTTACACACTTCCTGCAATACAACATGACAGCCATGATGAGGTCAAGGAGAGCAGAAGCTCTGCTGAAGGAGGGGAGAGGGTTGAGGGGGGGGTACTGACCGTCAGGATCTCCTCATTCCCCCCCACATCCTCAAACCTCAGAGAGGGGAACTGCAGCTCTGGAGACTTTAACTTGGCTGAGAAAAGAAAAAGAAATAAACATTTACATCTAACAAAACAAGCCACACATCCCAAGACAAACTCTGAAGTATTGACACATTTCATAACATAAGTGTGTAAATGTTGTAGACGGGTGAGAAGTATCATACTGCCACCGTCAGCCGGGTTAGCTTGTACCTTTCTTGTCCGCGCTGCGATACTCGACTGAGCTCTTTGCCCTTTTCTTTGTCTTCTTCTGAGTCATCTCAGGCTCCAGGTGGGACGTGTCTCTCTGCCGGGGACATGAACACATCAGGAGGTCAATCTAACACACATTGCTTGCTCAGTATGGGGGGTGGAGTGTCTGCTCTGAGTGGAGCAGGAGAACAGTTCTTGAGGTGCTTCAAGAATCCGTCACACTTCTTTACCTCCTCAGAGCCACCCTGCCTTCAGGAAGTCATCACAACATGGCTCCTCTATTAAACCTTCATGTTTTTACCAGTGTTTCACTCAGAAGTAGCTCGTATTATGAGCTCAGGTGGTACGCAGTTCCACCAGGTGTTAGCTAATTGCTGCTGGCTAGTCTACAGGAGCTGAGAGGGGGAGGGCTGCTCTGTAAGGTGGCAGCTGAATGGTTGCCATGGACATTAAAGTATTTCTCAAACATTCACAAAAAAGTCACAGCAACACCCCAGTTTTTGATGAGGGAATAACATCATAACATTATGTAAAGCTCCAGGGGAGCCCTCCAGGCTTCTGCTCTCACTTACGTTGGTTTCCATATCAACCAACTCGTCTTTACTGAGGTCGATGAAGACAGGCTTGGTGGCGCGGCCTCGGCCCTTATCGATGAACCAGCCTCCAGGGGAAACCAGGGTCCCTTCATCTGGAGCTGGGTTGGTCCTGCTGGCTGCCGGAGGGCCCTTACGGTACAGGGCCGTGACAGAGCTGTTGGGCTGCGGATGAAAACACAAGAACATCCGACTCCATGTTTAAACAAGAGACCGTGGGAAACACTTAGGTAGGAAGGTTGGTGGAGTCTAGACAAAGTAATGCATGACTGGACTGATTGGAGATGGGAATTAGATCCGTTTGTCTCAAAGAGTCCTGGGATGACAGCAGGCGGGACATAAATTAACTGAATGGAAGTGAATGCATCATAAGGCTGATCTAGTTTAACATTCAGAGATTTAAACATGTATACTTTTGGAAATGTTGGCTCTAGCCTTTAGGAAATCTTAGGGTTAATGTTAGTTTTGACTACCAGAGACAGCTGATTCAGTAGTGCAAACTTGGCCAGGACATGAGATTTTGTGTTCAAACCTTCTCGGCAATGTATTACCGTGTTGCCCAGAACCTGTTGATCGCTTCCTGACGACTCGTCTGAGCTGCTGCCGTCACTGCAAACACACAGGCAGGAATAAACTCAGTCTGAAGTCATAGAATTTTCCAAGTAAGTCCAAAAAAGCACCATTCATTTTTCTTACTGCTGATTGGCTGCACCCCCAACAGCAGGGGACAAGGATGACAGTAGATGCTAACTTCTGCTGGAGAACCAAAACTGTTTCCACTGAGTGTGTCAATGTGTATTAAGATATATTTGGCATTTGAACAATTAAAATAGGAAGTTTTAAGCGTTTCTAGAAGAAGTCTCAGGTATTTAGTTGTTTCATGACTCCTACTTGAACACGTATGATGAGCTAAAGTGACTGGTTCATGTTGTGTGTGTGTGTGTGTGTTTCAATAATGTAGGCTTTTGTTTTTTTTTTACTGATTTGTATGAAATAATTAGAGAAAAAAAGAAACTGGTGTGCCAGATGTGTTGTTACCCAGTTTCGTTGCAGCTGCTCCGGGCTCTCTTAGCCAGGTGTTTGCTCTCCAGGTCGTTCAGGTCCGATTCCTCTTTCACTGCATCGTACACTTCAACAGGCATGCGGACAGCAGGAAATACAGCTCTTCATCTCGAGACTTTGTGAATTTAGGATTAATCAGTCTGAAAACCATGTTGTTGTGGTTTTTTCCTGCTACCTTTCTCCACCTGGATCCTGAACGCTGTCTTGTTCCTTCTGCCATACTCCACTCTAAAAGCAGAATCAACAGTTTCAGCTGCTGACCAGTCCAGGTCCAGCAGGTAGCTCAGAAACTACGGTTCTAACATGCACAGGCCCGTTGGGAGGCAGCGCAAACAAAGGTCTTCAACTCTGATGGGACCGAGTTTATCAACTGTAAAGCCATCATTACTGTTAAACAAAACAATAGTGATCCAAGCTTAGCTAAATTATGAAGAGTTCGGATCAGATTAGCTGAGCGTTCTCACCTGTACAGTTTTTGAAGGTCCAGGGCCATCTCTGTCAGGTCAACATATTCACTGCTGCTGGAGGCCAGGTACTGAAAACACAGGTCAACTGAAAGTGAGGAGAACTGCATGGTTTTCTCATGTGCTTCTCCTAGGTCTCGGTTCAGTTAAAGTGAACTCTGGGGCTGTTTGAATGCCTATGTGAACACCAAGCGAACCAAAAATCGCTCTAATATCAGGAAGTTAACTATAATACAGGGGCCAAAACAAACACGTGAGCCCAACACTACTGGGAGAAATGGCTTATGGTCTTTCTCCAGGAACAAAAGAGAAATCCTACAATTGCTAAAATGTGACGCTACTCCATTTCTGTTTACATGTTGTGAACGCGGAAGCTGCACTCAAGTGTCTTCTACAGAGGTTTTTGTGTTTCTTCCTTCAATGGCTCTTGGTGCAGTGACACCACAGGTGAGGAGAGGAACTCATTTTCTTATTAGTTTGAATTGTGTGACATGTGATTGCCATCCACACCAGCTGATAATGTAGCAAACGTCACAATTTTTGGATGTTCTACGTGTGCCTGAATGGGTTTCCTCTCTACTCTGGTAGAGTGGACTGAGCCACTCAGAGCATGTTTTCCTTTCACATAACAGGCATTCTAGGTCCAGCATTTCTGTCTTTTACTCCTTTCTGCATTCTTTGTTTCTCATGTGCTTCTAATTGAGGTTTTGTGTGGGAACTTTCTGAATGGGATGGGTCGACTTCCTGTGACTGATCTGAGTGACACATTTCACGACTCGGACCTGCTTCACTCTTTGCTTAAGTCGAGAGTCCAGCCAGCCTCCGCCTCGGTTCTTCATCTTGGTCTGGAGAAGATCTGAGCCTGGAGGAGAAAGGCAGAGTGAGAACCAGACCAAAACCTGCTTTATTTACCTGCTGAGAATGAGACAGGCTGATGAACTTCCTGTGAAGGAGTGGTTCCAAACTATAGATAAAGGTTTACTTATATATTTATTTCGTAGATTTGGACGAAGTTGTTTGTCTTAGCAAAAGTTCAGTTTGTCTGGAAACCAGGATGTGACATCAGAACAGTAAGTTCATGTTCTGATCAGCATCTGGACTTAGTACTTGGTTTGGACTCTTTGCTGGTTCTGTGTAAAACTGTAGTTCTAAATGATAACAACAACTATAGTAATAATAGTAGTAAATTGTACTAGTTCTGGCCAGACCTTCTGTGAACCTCACACAGAACCGAACCGGTCTCCAGCAGGATTCCCTAAAGCAGCAGAATCTTTTAACATTTCATGGCTCTGTTCTTACCGGAGCAAAACCACGCGGGCTTCCTGTTGCTGTAGCCTCCTGGACGAGTCTTGCTCCTGTCACCATGGGAACTGCGCCGAAGTCTGGGAGAACTGCTCCTCGGCTCGAAGATGCCGAACTCGTCTGTTGTTCAGCTTCAGAATATTATGAAAGAAACGTGAGCGCTGTGACTCCACACACCCGGAAACAAAACCAATGCTGCGTTCCATGTACCTCGGAAATCAGACTACCTCGGTCTGATCCGTCCAGACGTTAAAAGTTTAGGACAGTGAGTAAGATAATTTCTTGGGCTATTCTGCATATTCTGTACTCACATGCTATGGTGACAGGAGGAGACAGGACTGAGGGCGCGAGCTCAATGTTGGTGACAGACTTCCGTCCTGGAGTCAGTTACTTGCTGCAGGAAAATTCTGCTTTCCGAGCACGAATGAAACGCAGTGTATGACGTACATCCTGTCAGAAATGTCAAAATACACAATGTGGAATATCTTTGACTAAATGTTTTCAAGAAATGTTTTATTTTCTTTCTTTTTTTTCTTTTTTTTTAAAAATCTGTTACATTTGATAAAATAGTTAAATGCATATACTGACCCATTCAATAAACGAGGTTACTTTTGAAGGTTATTTAATTTTTTTAAATTCATCATTGAAGCGCATATTTAATTCCAGGAAGCTGTTTTATTTTCAAGAATTTATTTCAGCTCAGATTCATCATGTCAATATATTCATACTGGTCACACTTGCCTCAATCTAAAGTATGCTAATGTAATAAATAAATAAATATACTTTTTAAAAGCATTAATAACAGTCTTTTTATGTTGTGTTTTTAGAGACAGTAAACATTTTATAAATCTGTGACTAGGGCTTTTTACGACTTTATTCGTCGTCATTCGTCTATAAGAAGCCCCCTCGCTTCTTCTGCTCTACAGGTGGTGAAAAGTTAATTTTTCCGAAATTTATGCTATTATGACCGCATGGGGGCGCTGTTGCTTCTGTGGCTCTTAATTAATTGGCTGTGACATTTAAGATCCCTGGTTGTGACGTAAGCAGAGTGCCACGTGCTGATAGCTGTTATCAGGAGGTAGGAGCACACCGGACCTTTAAAGTCAAAGTCTTCACAGTGTTCAAGCGTAACTCTGGTGACCACACGGCATTTGATGAACTGTAACATCATAGGAAAGGGACAAATACGGTGTGTTTGTTTTCGATCATGTAAAAGACAAAAAATAATCACACGAGTCATTTCCCGGTGACGAAAGTCACGCATTAATTGTGAAGAAAAAACCCGTTTGACCAGTTATTGTGGGACACCACCTGCTGCTCACAAGCAGGCTAGTTGAAACCAGAGCGGGGCTCTCGCGCTGCGAACGAGGCTCATTGGCGTGTTTGCTCGTCGCGTCAAGCCGCAATAAACTATATTCTGTTCTGCTATTATCACTTTGACAGCTGGAGAAAACACATGCGCTGACTTTCGCTTCCTCTTCTGTTGAGGCAGCGGCACTTCCTCCTCAGCAGCCCGTCTCTCTCTCTCTCTCTCTCTCTCGCTGTCGGTCATGAAGGACGAACAGCAGGAGGGCTCGCCGTCCCGCCGGGACCTCTTTGAAGACTACCGGAGCTGCTTCCTCCGGCCCGGAGCCGAGGTTCGGCCGTGCCGGGACCCCGGGCTCCTGAAGAGGGCGGCCCAGTTCCTGCTGAGGACGTCGGAGCCGAGAGACGCGTTCACGCTCTTCCCGTTCTGCCAGGCGGTGACGGAGAGGTGTGTTGTCGGCGCCGACGGCAGGAAGCACCTGGCGGCCTTCATCAAAGCCACCGAGATGCTGGAGAGCCTCTGCGTCAACATGTTCCTGCAGCCCTGGAAGAAGGAGATCCGGTCTCTGAAGGTGCGCTCTCACCTGCTACAGTCCAGCTTGGACGGTCCTGAAGGCTTCTGTGAGATTTTTATTGTATTTTGTTGACTTTCTAAGATGAATAATAACTCGGGAGAAACTTGAGGAACTGTAGAAGCGAGGTAATTCATCACGTGGTTTCTCACTGGTTGAAAATATGAACTCGGCCCCCTTCACTCAGATACCTCCAAATAAAATGTAATAATAAAACCAGACGCCTTCAGAATTCATCCAGTCAGTAACAGACATGTCAATTATATCTTGTCTTCTATTTTTCTGAAAATAATATACATACATATCATTCTTATTTGCTACCAAGTTTATTTTAAAGGGGCAGTATCATGTAAAATTGACTTTTTGAGCTTCACATCATATTATGATGTTATTCCCTCATCAAAAACATAACTGGAGTCTTGTCGTGATTCTTTCCTGCATGTTTGAGGACTCTTTTTATATCTGGCAACCATTCAGTTGTGGAAAACACCAAGGTGTTTTCCACAAAAAACCCAGGTGCCTCCAAGGCGCAACTTCTCCTTGGAGCTGCAGTTTCCAAGCTTCTGTGCTTCTGCCTCACAGAGCAGCCCTCCTCTGCCACTCTCCCTCCCTCAGCTCCTTCAGACTAGCCACTAGCAACTAGTAAACACCTGGTGGAACTGCACATCTGCTCCTAACAGAGGAGCACTACTGTGATGACCGTCTGAAGACAGAGTTTCAGAAAGAGCAAGGAGTTTTTAAAGAGACAGAGGCTCAATTTCACAGTCACATTTGATTATTTGCACATCTCCCAGAGTTAAACCCATCATCTGGATATGAACCAGCTGTTGCTCTGGATCATGTTGGGGACCTGCTCTGATCAAACTGAAATGGAAAAGAGTGACAAACATGAAACAGGTTCTGTTTGGTGAAAACTGGGGCAGAGCCTCATCTTCCATCCGAGCAGCAGCTCTACACATACAGCCGCAGCTTCAGTGGGACGGCTTGCATCAGAGCGTATCCATTTCCATTTGTTAGTCAAAGTCAAGACCTAAATATAACTGAGAATCTGTGGGAAGATTTTAAGAAAAAAACCCCAACTAAATTTAGAGAACCTATTCTGGACAGAATACAAATTTGCATGCTACACTTTTCAATTTCATTTGTAGAAAAAAAAATGAAAAAATGTGAATTTCCCTTTGGGATTAATGAAATATATAAAATAAAAAAAATAAATAGAAAAGTTTGTGGATTAAACATTCCTGTGATGGGGAGTGGAAACTTGGGCACAGTGCTGTACGTTGCATCCCAGAGGCTCTGAATTCCTGTTTTTATTTGTTTGTTGTTTCTGTTTGTTCCAGACCTTTACAGGTGCCTTCGTTTACTGCCTGCTGCCGGTTCTCAGCGGCTCCACTATCCAGGCTGTTCTGGCCTCTATGGGCTACCGACCCAGCAGCGACGCCCCCCAGAGGTGACGATGCACACAACACACACCCGAAAGGCAGTCTTTCCTCCTGCCCTTCTTCCTTAACACTCGATCTCTGCTGCCTGAACTCCAGCAGCTCAGCGTTGGGTTCTCTTCCTGAGGCTTTTACTGTGCTTCCTGAACAGGAGCTGTGCTTCAGACAGCTGTGTGTGTCTGCTGCTTGCCGCCAGCTGCATCACTGCTCACGTTTTCATCCAAACAGGAAACTGAAAGTAGCAGCTCAAACTTGTTATTGTTAAAAAGCTCGAGTTGTTTTTGTCAGCTTGTGGCTCATCAGAGCAGCCAGTGTGTTTGCACCGCATGCGACACAAAGGGGCTCCAAGTTAGAGCGGGCGCCAAAACGATGGTGGAAAAAATGATTTCTAGTCAGCGTTTTCGGACTAATATTTTCAGTAGTATCATATTTTCAGATGCTTTTAATCCTTTTCTACAACTGTACTGATATCTGCTAAAGAAGGAAGGCTTTTGTTTAATGGCGTCTCTAAAACAATTACAAGAAAACATAGTTACTAAATGAATGATCCATTTTATGAGGTAAAAGACGATAAACTGTCTCAGTAGGTATTGCGGTAAACAATACCTTGAAGGATATTATTGTTGCTTTGAGACCATTTTCAAGTAATGGCACAATAGTGCAAGAACACATTATTAAAGAAGATTTTAAATATCCCAAATGAAAAAGACAACAACAACAGAAACAGCAAATAAAATGAATTATAAAGTGTCTGTAAACAAAATTGTCCTTTAAAGAAAAGCAATAGTTGAGGCCAATGCCCCAGACTGAAGACTGTTTTTCATCCAGTTTTTGGTAGAGACAGAAAAGAGATAAATTATAAATTTTTCAAATGTAAATTATTGAGCTTGTTTTATCACGATTCATTGATTCATTTGCTTATTGCGACAGGCCTGAATGTCAGGAAGCTGCTGCTCATTAAACTCAGTTGCTGGAGAATAAGTTGGGTTAACCTCACGTGATGGCGTTAGAACAAATTTAGAAAAATGGTCTCTCTCAGCTTCCGTAGTGCTGAGCAACTCCCACATGGCTGGATTCATATCTGGATTCAAGCTGAACAGGACTGGATGCAACTTCATTTGGACCAATTAAGTAATTTTATTTTGCTGCCTTTTGTTGTAAATAAACTTTATAGAAATTAGCTGCAGTAAAATGACCCTTTCCCCCCCCCCCAAAAAAATAAAAATCATATTTCCAATATATTTTCCCATGATTCCATGCTTTTTCCTGGTGTGTTTCAGTGAGTTCACACTAAGTTCGGATGCTGATGCAGATCGAGCACTGCTGCTGGGATTTGAGCTGCTGCTGGCCAGACTGGAATGTTGTCGCCTTCTGGATCTGCTGCAGGAGCACCAACTGGGACCACAGGTCAGAACTGGGATGTGTCTGTTTCCAGGCCGACACCCAGAGAAATCCAGCCAGAACACACGGAGACCGGGACGATCCAAACGTCCCATGTCCGCACTCCGCAGTCAATAATAAAGTCTTTTGTCTTCAAAATTAACAGATACAACAATTACATGCAGACGGCTCATTTAAAGCCTCGCAACCTCTTATACTCACACCCAAACCTCACAATAATAGTGGCGAAACAGAAAAATGATCCTTTGCAGCAAGACAAACGGATCTTCTGCATGAGGAAAAACATATTTTCCGACCACAACAATTTACAACCGAAAATATTTTTAACTGCTGAAATCAAATATTAATTTCTTTTATGCAGTGGCTCTTCTAGAGCAGATTTACCACAGGGGGCCGGGCGAACCACACAACCAAAGAACGATCCAATAACAATAGGTCAACACTTGATGTTGTGCAGTGAAGGGATCCAGTCCAGAGCTGCAGGTTTCAGAGCTGTGATCCACTGGGATCCTGTCTCAATATGACTGAAGTTAAAAAAACAGTAATAATAGAAATAATAATAGTTCCTGTTTTTATTTTTTGATTCATTATTGAAGAAAAATAAGAGAAAAGTAAAATGAGCTCAAGAGAGAAATTAGTGACGGTTTCTGTTCCATGTTGTTTTAAGACATTGATTTAGTTTCATCTGCTCAGATTAAGGGCCCAGGACCGGTTCTACAGGGACACGGGGCCACTGAATCACCCATGCTAATATGGATATGCATAAGCCATTTCAGTGACCATAAGTTTGTTCCTGATGGATGAGAGAAGTGTCACCTCGAGTCAGGGATGAGGAGAGATAGACATTAGGTGGTGCTGGAGTACTGGCCCTTTGTTTTCTGTGGATAAAAACGTGCCCTTCTAAAAGTTTTTTTCTTTTCCTACTCGGTATTGTGCCCTGTAATAATAAATCTCACTTTACTAAGGCAGCCAGCGACTCTCTTTGCCACACAAGATGCCATTTTTCTGATCTTGAATCACCTGCTCCCTACCCCAAGTGTCACCACTGCGTGAGAGCGATTGTCTCTGTACCGATTCTGCTGTGAGTTGGACAGAGATGGAGAATCTCCACTCACAATGGTTTCTGAAGCTGCATTCAGCTGTCCATCCTCTTCTGCGTCATGGCGAAGTCCGAGAGGAAGTCCTGCCGGTGCAACCACATTGTTCACATTCCACACATTCCCAATGACCGTGGGGTTACTCCTGCCTTCCACCTCAAACCACTCCCACATCAGCATATTATTCAGTGGAATCCTAACCAGTTGGACTGCAGTCTGATTAATCACACCTGATCTTATATTTGGACTGATTCTGCAGGAGTGGTTGGATGTTCTCCAGAGAAGTAAGCAGCCTTCTAAGTTGGCAGATCCCACAGAAAAGCAGACGGCGGCGGAGCAAAAGAAAGACAACGATGAGAAGAGGAAGGAGTCGGATAAGAGAGAGGTAGGACTGGAGGCTGGTTCCAAAATAGGGACAAGGGGAATGTTTCTTCCAGATGGGTTTGTCATCTTCTTAAAAAAAACAACAACCCTCACCTCTTTTCTGTCCCTTTGTTTCCAGGAGACCCAGCAGCCTGAGTCCAGGCCTCCATCAGTTCCTCAGCCGAAGCCTCGACGTCATCGTCCCAGTGAAGACCCGTCAGACATGGATCTGCAGTGGCAATACCCAGACCTGGCCTTCAGGGGTCGCCCTCTGCTGCCAGACCAACCTCCCAAAGCAACCCCCGCCATGACTGGCAGTGCACCTGACAGCATTTCTGTGCTTCCAAAGACCAACCTGACCAAAGAGGACAGAAACGTTGCTCCATCAGTCTCCACTGGAGATGATGGCTGGAGTGACTCCAGCTGCTTCAGGAACTCTGATGAAAGCAGAGCACGTGATGATGATCATGGTGACGATGGAGCCGATGACCTTAGTGGTCCTCAAGCCATTTCTCTTCATATCACACTGAGAACAGGAGGTGGAGCAGAGGCAGCCAAGAAGCGAGGAAGAGTTCAGCCAACCTCAGAGACTTCTGATGATGCACAGAAAACACCAAGTAAGAAAAACGCACACGCACACACAGTTAGCCACACGAGATGGCTCATCACAACAGCAGCATTGGATTTGTCTTACCCAACAACCCATCCAGAGACGGAACCAGTTCAGCTTGTTCTCCCGTGGTCTTTACAGACATGGGTTTATTGGACGCTGAGATTTTTACCCACAGCATCCAGCAGGGGTCGCACTGACCCCACATGCATTATTAGAAGTTTTTTTTTTTTTTAATGTGTAGTTTTGGGAACTGACGATCTGACGGGACAAGCTGACGGCCCGTGACATTTTCCATGCTTCTCCTCCTGTGGGAGTGTCAAAGGGACAGTATCATGTATTTCCCCATCACAAAGTGCCATTTTACAGTATAATCAAACTATGTTACCTTAAATTGTTATAAAAATTATGTATCTATCGAATGTGAATTAAAAGAAATTTGACTTTGTGACAGAAATTGTGATTCTGTCAGTTTCAAAACTCCTGCTCTTTCTGAAACTCCGCTTTCAGGAAGTCATCACACCTCTATTGACCCTTTAACCTCACTGCCGGTTGCAGCGTAGCCGAAATAAGAAGGTTTTTATTGTTTCCACTACAGGCAGAGAGGATGTGGTGGCTGACAAACCGGAGTCTTCCTCGTTGAGCTCCATTGATGAAGAGCAGCAGCTGAGAGCGCTGGCGGAGCGGATGGGACAGCTCTCTGTGCAGGGGGATCCAGAGAGGGCGACGGGAAGAGAGAACAACAGGAAGGCAGAGGGACACAAGAAGGACAGACAAAAACAAAGGACCGAAATCTGAGAGGGTCCTGACCCTTCAAGGGCTTTAAAAATATTTAGCGATCTCTCGGGTTCTTTTTTTTTTTTACATTTTTTTATTTTCCACCTCGTTTGGTTTCATGAGTATTTGAGCCAATTGGATGCAGAGCCATGGGCAGTGTGTCACCAGGCCACTGGAGCCAACCAATCAGAGCAATCTAAGCTTTTTGAAGAAGAGAATGTTGGAGCCACTTAATTTTTCGCTAAGTGTCTGATATTGACAGGCTTTAAATATTCTAATAAATGCAATAATGATTTGTTGTTCACATAAATATACTGGTAATGTTTCAGGATCATCTGCACATGATGTGCACAGAGATCAGAAATATAAACACAAAGATGAACTAATGTGAACATCCAGAGCCAAGCCGGAAACGTTTCTGCTGT
Organism: Poeciliopsis turneri; assembly: GCA_922788865.1. Lineage (NCBI taxonomy): Eukaryota > Metazoa > Chordata > Actinopteri > Cyprinodontiformes > Poeciliidae > Poeciliopsis > Poeciliopsis turneri. The sequence goes on along the minus strand of CAKLNU010000908.1, from coordinate 2,348,443 downwards.
TTTTGTCTTGGCCAAATTTCATCCAAAAATGTAAATGTTGGACCAATTTTACGTACAAAAAAAACTACGTTCAAAGGATGATTTTATTGAGAACCATCCAAATCTGGGCCTGTTGGCCCCTCTGCCTCAGTGCGGCTGAAATGATTTTATTTCTTCTTCAAGTCTTGAGTCTGATAGTACGACATGAAAAGAAAAAAGGAAAAGTAAATTTCCACAAAACAAAAACCTTTGAAATTTTGAGATGCACAAAGAGACAGGAGGCTTGTCTGCTGGAAGGGAGGACAGAGAATGGCTTATTGAAAATACAGTCACTGTCTGGTTTTATTCAGTCTTCAGTCATTTGGATACTCAGTTTTATCTTTGGTTCCTGTTTTTATTTTTTATTTTTTGCATTTTAAGGTTCTACTTGCAACCTGGTTACAATCTAACAGGACAAACAAATTCTTCCCCAGTTTTATGAATTCTCATTTCCTCTGTTCTGATGGAAACAGAAACGTGAAACGGATCACTTCCATTTAGGATTTTAAAAACATTTTAATTCAAAAAACCGTTTCAGGGGGAATGTTTGACACGAGCTGAGGTAATGTGTGTGTTTGAAGATTTAATAGTTAAAACAGAATTTAAAACTTTTTTTTTTCAAATAAACATTAATGATGATCCACAAGAACACAAATAGACAAACTGTCTGCTCCTCTGGTAAAAATGTGCAGAGAGTCTTAAATGACGCATATTTTAACTTCAAAATAAATACAGTGCCAAACAAAAGTTTGAGTGTAGCAAAACCACAGTCTTAACCATCCTGTAATTATTAATATCACAGAAATCTTTCTTTAATTACACTTTTTCAGCTTATCAAAATTTCAATAAACTTCTAGTTAGTAACCATAACTTCCCAAAGTAAGACCCTGGAGTTTAAGCCAAGACATTTTTACAGTCTTTTCCTGACATTATGCTCTTGCAATAAAATATTGTCAAAATTAATTGATCCCACTGTAGTTTTCACATTTTTAGCAGAGAAGCGTTATATATGTCCTCATATATAAATAAGCAGCTTCGATTATTGGTCCAACGTCATCCAGTGTTGGAAAAAATCCTAAATAAACTTTAGGACAAACATCTAGACAGTTTAAGCTGTAATAATAAATTCCTCTGTGTGTGTGTGTGTGTGTGTGTGTGTGTGTGCGTGCGTGCATCAAGAGTTCGTAGCTGTTAGAATCTTCTCTCGGTGCTCCTCATACTTGTGCAGCATCTTCTGGAGGTCATAGTCGGCAGGAATCACCTGGAGAACACAGAGCACACCCAGCTAATCACCACTCCCCAGCCTGCCAGGATTTAACTAGGACATCGGCCCACAGTGTTCAGCTGGAGGAGCTGAATGGACAGCAGAGGTCCGCCTGCAGCAGAACTCACCAGAACAGGAGCAGGTACCGGAGCGGAGCTGCCCTTAACGAGCCAGTCTTCATGCAGCTGGTGGATGAACTCCAGAAACTCCTGGTGGACACACGCATACACACACACACACACACAGTAGAAGCTGATGGCTGTGCAGGTTATGTAAAGCATTTTGTGTGAAGAGGTGTGAAGCCAGGTCCTCACCAGTGGAATGACCATCTCCTCCTCTCTGCATCGCTGCTTCAGCCTCTCATGGCACTTCTGAGGAGACGTCTGCAGGTAAACTGGAGCCGGTCGGACAGAGAACAAGCTTCATTGCAAAGCAGAATACGCATCGGAACTTTAGAGTACCAGATTTCCAGTTTTCAGACACAATCTTCTCACCAATTAGGTCGACAGGGAGGGAAACGTTTGTGGTGATCCAATTGAACCACTCGCTCAGAACAATGTAATCCTCCTCTGGCATTTTTCCACTGACAGAAAGGGGGAAAAAAAAGGCCCATCAGTCAGTCATGTCAACCAGGTGGTCACAGTTTTTAGAGCAGCCTTGTTGATTATCGGTCAGATCCTGAATCTGGTGAAAACACAACCGTACCTCTGGTAGAGATTCTCCACGAAGATGTGCTTGGCGCTGAAGATTGACCTCTCCATCATGGTGACCGGAGCAGTCTGAAATCAGAAACAGCCCCTCAGGTTTCCACCATGCTTAACACCTGGAACTACAAGCCCATGTTCTTAGCTAGCAGCTACAAGTTAACAGCTCTTAACTAGCAGCTAGTCAGCAGCTAATAGCTAACAGCTACAACCTAAGAGCTCCTAGCTAACAGGGAGCCAGTCTTCATGCAGCTGGTGGATGAACTTCAGATACTCCTGGTGGACACACACACACACACACACCCACACACACACTCAGCCAGCTCACCATGGCTGACAAGTGTTTATCTAGCATGGTGAGCTGAATGTAAGTCTGCAAAGTGATTCCCCAGCGCTGAGGATCCTGGTACATCAGGGCCTGCAGAGACAGAGAGGACATGCTTAGAACTAACTCACTGCAGACCCTCTGGAGTTCTCCACAGTTCGTCCTGCTACAAAAGCAAAGTTCAGTCTATGTAGCATTGGGATTTGATGTGATAGACAGACACAAGGTAGCACACATAAATGTAAAGAGGAAAAAAACTTTCACATGGTTTTTCTATTTTTGAATGACTCAAAATTCTAAACTGTCGTCCCCTTTAACGTCCAGCCATCCATTTTCTTACACATTTGTCCCTAGTGGAGTTGCGACGGGTGCTGGTGTCTATCTCCACCACTCAACGGTGAGAGGAGGGGTCATCAGGACAGGTCACCAGTCCATCATAGGGCCATAGGGCAACACAGAGACAGAATGGACAAACAAGCACACGCTATGCTTTCAAATATAAAGCAAGTTATTTAGTACCCATTTAAAATAAAGACTTTTTTTTCTTTTGTAGAGAGACACGTTTTACAGGTTCCATGTTTGGCATTTTGTCGTGGTTTAAATAAACTGAACTGTCAGCAGATCTTGTTATTTACCAGAAGATTGTGTCCACGGACGTCCCTCCATTTGGACACTGGTTCTGTCAGGACCTGGCACAGACAGGAAATGACAGAGTTCTACATGGATCTGCTTCCTCCAGCTCTGAATCTGGACAGACTGGAGCCTGGACTTCACCTGGATGTCGCTCGTATTGTTAAAATAATCCAGACACGTCGTCTTCCCGCTGGCGATGTTCCCCTCAACACAGATCTGGAATCAGTGGACAGAGACAGAGCTGCTGCAGGTTAAAGCCGGCAGAGCATCAGAGACACGTGATCTCTGGAGACTCACCACTGTCCTCCTGCTGTCTCCGCTCCGCATCAGCTTCCCTTCAAAGGAAGACAACATGGTGAGACAGAGACAGCTCTTGGGCTCTGTTACATCAGCGGGGACATGTCCGCCTCCATCTAAAGCTCAACACACACGAGCAGGCGACGACAGTTGTGCCGTTTACAGTCTACGGCAGCCCGGACAGACCTGGAGTTCCGGTTCGCATTCCTCTGGAAGCTCCGCTCCTAACGGTCCGAACCACAGGACGGAAATTGAGAAAGAACCGAGCAGCAGCTGCTGTCATCTTCCACCACACTCACAACATCCTCTACACCTCCACGGCTATCCTTCTTCTTCTCTTTTTTACGGAGGTTGACAAGCAACATTTAGATGCGCATATACCGCCATCTGCTGGCGGAATGGAGTGGCTCGGAAAACTAAAAATAAAATAAACAAAAAATAATAAAACAATAACAACCCTATATTCTCTTGTCGTCTTGTTAAGGTGCCTTAGTAATAATAATAATAATAATAATAAAATTTAAAAAACAATGTGTCAATGTACACGCGCATACCGCCACCTGCTGTTCTGCCTTCGGAACTTCAAATCTCTCTCTGTCTTCTTTCTCTGTTTGTTTGTTTCTTTTATTTGTGTTAATTTCCGTTTTGGAATGACAAAGTTAGCTGTGCGGAAAACAAGGACGAATAAAATGTGACGTCACTTTGTAACAGCAACTAAACCAGAAAGCAGCAAATAAAACTGTTTCAACCTGCTGTGTGATGTACTGCAGAAGTTTGGCCAGAGGGGGGCGGTAGAGGACTAAACTGCACCCTGAGAAAAAAAAAGAAGACAATTCCAGCGCATGCCCACTGCGCCACATGTGGAGCGTTACCTGCCAGACCAGAGAGCAAAAATCATTACCAGTCAGTCATCAGTTCTGATCGGGTCAGGAAGAATGGCAGAAGGAAAACTGCAGCTGGTCCAGAGACACATCCGGGCTTTTCCAGACTTCCCAAAGAAAGGGATCCTGTTCAGGTAGGACTGTTATTCTGCCTCAAACACGTCCAACACCAAGTGATCCAGTCTGGTTCTGATCAGGCTGGACTGGACCCCAGCAGCTCGGGTCCTGAAGGGTGCAGGCTCTGCCCAGCTCCCTGAACTGTTCACGATTTAAAGCAGTCACCCTCCCCTCTCCCCCGTTAGCTGAACTGTGAACTGTTCTTTAAGGAAACTCTTGGCAGAAGTTGAAGTTCCCTATGTGAGTCACCGCCAGCGCAGCAGAACTGTTGGTGCTGACTGCGCTCTTCAGGGTCCAGTTCTTAATGTTCCTCAGGTCTGTGCTCCAGCACTGATCCAACTGCATGTTCAGAGTTTTAAACATTAACTTACCTGATGTACTAACAACAACAACAATAACAACAACTCGAGATAACACAAGGAATCCTCCTAAACTGAAAAGCAGAAGGAAAACGATTGTCAAAGATTTTGTCAGATTAAAATCTGAAAAGTGAACCTCAACTCTTCTTCAGCCCCTTCAAAGCAACTCTGACCAGCAGAGAGAAACCTTCCCCCAGCATGATGCTGCCACCACCATGTTTTATGATGGGAGTGGCATGTTGGGGTCCTGGGCACTGTTAGTTTTCTGCCACACACTTCTTAAACAAACACTGTCTGGTTGGGTAGAACCGACAATGTCCAGTTAGGTTTAAAGCCGTGTGAGTCTCTGCCCTGATACAACGAAAACAAGAAGTTACTTCCGCATAGTGCACTTCCTCAACTTTTTCCTGTCAGCCAGAAAAAATAAAAAACAAAACACACAAAACAAAACAAAGAGAAAACCGAGCGTCTTATTTCATGTTTGCTGGGAGTATCAGAGAAAGTAGAGGTAACTACAAAAACACGACGCACTTTTCAGATTGCTATCCATTAAAGCTTTGACGACCACAAATCCTTTTTTCTTTTGCTTCCGAGCGACGCAGAACTTTGTGTTGGTCGAACATACAGAATCTCAATAAAAATACGTCAAGGTTTGTGGTTGCACTGTGAAGAATCAGTTCTTGTCAATATTTTCGTTCTGCAGAGACATTTGTCCCATCCTGAAGAGTCCAGCTGCCCTTACAGCAGTCACTGACCTGTTTGAAGAACATGTGAGGAGCCGTCAGCTGCAGGTGGATCTGATCGTCGGTAAGCGTGTCCCGCTGGTCCGCTGAGCCTCCTGTACAGGACCTGGAGCTCCAACACCTCCCCCACTGCCTCGTCTGAAAACATCTTCATGTTCTTTATTTCCATTTCCTTCTGCTGTGCTGCACTTCCTACTGCAGATCTGGAATTTCTTCCTTTCCAATTGGATAAGAAATGCAGTGAAGTAACTGAGTGAAGTTGTAATGATCTTCAAAGACGCAGTATCATGTAAAATCAACTTATTTACGATTTACTTCGTGTTATAATGTTACTCCCTCATCTGAGACGCATCTTGTTGCCTTCAAGATGCAACAAGATGCATCTTGAAGGCATCTTGTTGCCTTCAAGATGCAAGGCAACAATGTTTGGGAAATCCTTTTATCTCCACGGCAACCATTCAGCTGTGCAAAACACCTGGGTGGACCTCGCGTCACCTTCGAGCTCTGTGGAGCTGCGGTTCCCGAGCTTTCCGCCTCAACAGAGCAGCCCTTCCCCGTGACTTCACCACTCTGCTCCTTCAGACTAGCCAGCAGTAATTAGCAAACACCTGGTGGAACTGCACATCTACTGAGCTCATTATGTCGAGCTATTTCTCAGTGTGTTGCTGGTAAAAACATTGTTAAAGGGTTGACAGAGGAGCCATGTTGTGATGACTTCCTGAAGGCGGATTTTCTTAAAGAGACATAGACCCCATTTCAAGGTGTTAAATAGCAAAATAAAATGTGTTTAAAGTCACATTTGATATACATATATATATAATTTTTTAACCATTGATAGTTGCATAGCTGATAGTTACCTGATTGTGGCACTATGTGCCTGGAAAACATATAACACTTCCCCTTTAGAAGAAGAAACAGCAGTCAATCATTCTGCTGCTAAAATAATTGTTTTAAGCACAACTCTATGACACACAGATACATTTAGCAGCAGTTTTCATGTGCTTTGTAAATGTGATGCCACTCTGTTGTGTACAGCAACTAAGGAAGTCCAACAGCCTGATGCTAGCTGGTTAGCCTGGAGTCAGCTGCTTTACAGTGAGCTGTGTTTTCAAACACTGTTCCGTAAATAAGTGTCATGAGTTGTGCTTCTGCCGTTTCCAGAACTTTGACTCTGCGTGATTTTTCATCACTGGAAATATTTCAAAACAGTCAGCAGACTTCTCATAAAGGAGGGGAAAGGCAGCAGGTTTCTTTCAGCCAGCTGACTGGCAGTGTGGGCAGCTCAGCTGTCCAGTCAGAGAATCTGCTGCTCGCTCCTGCAGTCCCTCTGGTTTCTCATTAGAGCCCGACTTCCCAATCCCAAATAAAATCCAGCAGCCTGGTTGTCAGGCAGGACAATTTTGCTAGTGGATGTGCTTGGTAACCATTAGCAACATAAGCCAATAATAATGTTTCTCTGCATTTCACACATTGAAGCGCTAAGCTGAACTCTGGTGGAACTGTGACACACATGTAAATATCAATGGTTTATGTGCAGAAAAACCCCCATTAATATCTGCTTTTCCTACTGTTAATGAATAGCCTTGTGATGATATCAGCATTGTTCTGGGAGGGAGGAAGCAAACCAGAGGGATTTGCTTGGAGTTGTCGTGTTCAGAGATCTGAGCAACTTCTGTTAGCCATACAAGCTAATAACAACGTCAGCTTCTCTGTACCTGATATTCACAGAGGTCAGAGACAACAGCTAACCAGGTCTAGTTAAAGTCCCACTAAAAACTCCTGGAACTGCTTCATTTAATAGTTCAAACATCAAATTATCCCTGAAATACATCAAAACTCACAGTGTTCACCTTGATCACAGAACACAACATTTTCTCTTTCACCTGGAACTAATGGGGGGTGGACTGCTGGACTTGTCCTGGCTTCCTGAGACGTTCTATTGCCCACCCGTGCATGTGTGTGTGTGTATGTGCAGGGTTGGACGCTCGTGGGTTCTTGTTTGGGCCCCTGCTCGCCCAGAGGCTGGGCGTTGGCTTCGTCCTGGTTAGGAAGAAAGGCAAGCTTCCTGGAGCCACGATTAGCGTGGCCTATGACCTGGAGTACGGCACGGTGAGGAACACTGACACATTCACAACCCGGGAGTCGCTGTTGTTGACTCTCAGGAACAAGTCAGGTTCTGATGTCTGGAGAAAAGCCTGGAACCAGAAGGTGGGCGAGATGCTGGGAGCCTTGGCTGAATGGGAGCCAGAACCCGTCAGCGAACTGGTCCTGAGCTGGTTTGTCTCCCAGTGCCCTCGGTTGCCGTGGGCAGCACAGAGCTCCCTCTGACCCAGAGGAACCAGACTGCTGAGTGGGCGGCCAGCTGGTTGAGACGGGAACAGAGCTCTGGTCCTGACTAGGTCAAAGGTTATTTGCACTCAGGACGCTGACAGAAGACAGACGAACAACTTTCCTGTTTAATGAGTCTTTCACCACATTCCCTCTGTTCCTCCAGGCGGAGGTAGAGATCCAGGAGGATGCAGTGGCTCCAGGCCAGAAGGTTCTGATTATTGATGATCTTTTAGCTACAGGAGGTAAGAATCCATTCAGCTCTTCTTTTCTCATTCTCACATCTGACAGTTTGTACATTGAATTACTATATTTTCCCTGTTTACACCATTTGTGGAATCTTTAAGGTTCTGACTGAAGTTTGGTGTGAATTTCACGACAATAGAAACATTAGAAACATGTTTATGAAGAGAAACTATGTGTTCAATATTTATTGTATTTGCATTATGTGAATAAATAAAGTCAAAACTTAATTATTCACATCTGTCCTTTTCCTCATCGGCAGCAGTCAGGGACAGAACTTCAACAGAAGGTGGCGCGGAATTTCATTAATGTGTGCGTGCGTGCGTGTGTATGTGTGTGTCACAGGAACGCTGCTTGCAGCCTGTGAACTAATGAAGAAGCAGCAGGCTGACATCCAGGGCTGCGTGGTGGTCATCGAACTCAGAGACCTGAAGGGAGCTGACCGTCTGAAGCCTCACAATGTCTTCTCCCTTCTCCAGTACTGAGGGCCGGCACAGCGCCCCCTCTGGTTCGCCAGGACCACCGCAGCATCTCCTGGTGACTATAGCCAAGAAAACAAGAAAGCCTCAAAGAGTCAAACTGAACCCCCGTCCCTTTACACACCCTGGATAATGAAAGAGACAAACTTGGCGTTAAACGTCTGAAACTGGTCAACAGGTGGATGGAACTCCATAAACTCTATTCCAATTGAATTGTTGTATCAGGACCAAAGCTCCCTCCTGCTATAAGCAGCTGAGATTTTCTTCTGTTCAGATGCTGAATCTTCTTCTTCTCTGCATAGAGGTTCTAGATGGTTTGCATCTCGGTCTAGGTATCAAATCCTAGATGTAAACCAAACGGTTTCAACTATAAGACATAAAAGTTTCTAGTTGAAAATGACTTGATGATATGAAGCCGGTGTGTCAAACTCATTTTCATTTTGGGCTCCATCAAGATCTTGAATGTCTTGATGGACATTCAAGATCTTTTGGCAGAATGTATAAATAAAACTACCTTTTTAGTAAAGTTAAAAAAAAATGGTCTCTCTGAATTCTGTTTGTAATTCTTAAATATTTTTGTTTTATTAAATATTTTTTCACATTTATGTCTTCTGGCCCTATACAAATAAAAACAGTTTTGATTTGACTGATAAAATGAGATGTAAGCACGCAACTGTTATCTTGAACTTGTATTTATGTGACCTTCTATCGTCTAAAGGGCCACAGATATGGCTCTAATGGGCTGGTTTTGGCCTGAAGGCTTTCAGTTTTACACCTGTGACACCCCGGTCTGTTCTCCATGTAATGTTACTGTGTTGATTCAGCCCAAAAATAATTCCATAGTTTTAACTGAATCTGTATTTGGGAGATCTTTCCCATATCAGACTCCAAGCAAACCTTTTTTTTTTTTTATCTTGCAAGAACCAGTTTCAGCCTAAAATGATCGATTTGATGTACAAGTTTCTAAACACAGAGATGCACTAAACAGAACAGTGTGACCAATTTCTGATCTGCAGTTTTTGTTAACATTTGATCTGCTGATTTTGATTTTTCTTTAGGAATTCTGATATAAGAAATGTATTTAATATATTTTTACTCTAAGAATCTACAATTTCCCTGAGAGATGAACAATACACAGGCTGACTCTGTGCCATGTTGACACACCTCTGTCCTGTAAAGTCAGCCTTAAGTCTTATTTTGCTACAATAGGAAACTGTCCATCTTTTGTGCTTGTGCAGGATTGCGAGGAATCCCGGACAAGCCCCCAACAAACTGTTGATTCTAACACAACTTGGTTCATTTCTTTTCTCACTGCTTAGTTCTGGCAGAAAACTGAAATGGATCCTTCCAGGATGTTAAAGATGTTTACTTGACACCCATCATCCGAATCTTCGTTGATATTTTACATATTTCTCATTTTTTAAATTTCGGAACAAACATTCATTACCAGCTATGCAACGAGGCTCATCTGAAAAATATTTCTGTTACACATTATTTTCAGTCACATATTTATATGTGCAACAGGTTAAAATTTAAGCTCTGTGAAGAACATGTGATGTTATAAAATGTGTTATTTTATGAAGCTGATGTTTTCCACTGTCTTGCCTGTTTAAACAAGACAGCGGCCATCTGCAAAAACCAGAGTCCAAAACATATGTTTACCATAAAGTCATGGATTTATAACAGGATGCAGGATGTGAACATCCTGATGTCAAACGGACAGGAAATGAAAAGCAAGGAGCGTAACCAGAGGTTAGAATCAGAGTTTAGTCGTGAGAATAAAATGCAAAACAAAACAAAAACATGACATATGATGAACAGACATTAGGATAGCTATTCCAATTCATCGCAATGAATTATGATTAATATTTATGAATGATTTTTAGGTCCAAAGATCATTTCTAAGTAGAGAAATGATCTCTAGAACTGTGTGCTAGAGTCAGCACACAGTTTATTACAGATAGAAACTAATCATAGACTTAACTCAGTTAACAGTTTTAATGGCAGCTCGAAACAACAGCTTCACAACGCGTCTGCAAGTACAGCGTTATTCACTGTACGTGTTACAATGTGTACAATGTAGTACACACATTGCAATAATCATTCATATGAATGATCTACACCAATAATTTGGGGAGGAAAACCTTTACTAACTATAACTAGCTGGATGACAGAAGAACTCTTAGTGGTGAAGATCCAGATCACTATTTTAAACTCTAAAAGTGAGACATGTTTAAATCAATCTGGAGACAAGAGTTTCAGTCTTCCAGTTCAACATCACTGCAGAGCTGATTCATCTAAACCAAGGTACAGTGTTAGAGTTGTCAACATGTGAGGTGATAAAAGCTGGAATTGCCCCATTAAAAAGATAAAGACGGTTCAGAAAAAGCCGAGGTAACAAGGTGTCAATGAGTTCCTCAGAAAACTGCGTTAGATCAGCAGCTTTGTTTGTTCTCCCAGCTTCTGGCGGTTGGATTCACTGGCTGAGACAGTCTTCTTCTTCTTGATGCATGCAATGCAATGCTGCTGTTTCACCTCTGTGCCCAAAAACAATGTTCCAGAATAAACCCTACAATGCATGGATACTTTCACAAGTGCTGGTATTATTGACCTAGTCCACTTTTTTTTTTTTTTTTTTTTTTATTTAACTAATTTTTTTCTGGAAGAAAAGGCTGAAATGTCATGTTTGGTAACTGGGATGGAAAAGAAATGTTCCATAAGGGTGCAGGAACACAAAAGAGTTTATACAAATTACACACCATCCTCACACCGTACATATGAGGAGCTGAGGTGAGGCTCAGGAAAGTTTAACAGGCGTGTTTACAATAAGGTGTTGGTGGTTTGTGAGGCTGTTGAACAGCAACAAATATATGTCCATCTGAGGACAAAATAAGTTAGCAAGTCTGCAATGTCCAGGTGGCTGTTTATATCCAGATAAACAACTATGGATTATTCAGGAACAGCCAACATGATCACAGAGAAAACTGCAGCTCATCAAACTCCAACCTCAAGGAAAGCAAACCACGAGACCAAGGCTCAGACCTGGAACCATTTTTATTTAAAAGCTACAGCTAGCTCAGGTTACAACAGGAAATAAGATTAGTTACCATAGCTACGCAATGATACACAACCATGCTGAACAAGTCAATGTGTGGATGTGTCAGTGTTCTCCAGCTGAACAGAAACATCTTTGAGGAACATTTCTTTCCTTTAATGTTGGTTTTATTTCATTTTTCTTCGTCGTGTAAAACACCTGGAACTGCCCAGTGGCTCAAACGTTTCACTAAACTTCCATCAAGCTGTGGGTAATAAACATGTGAAGTCAGGTTTTTAACAGAATTATTGAAAGAAGTCCAACTTTTTAAAGTGTTTATTTACTGAGATGCACCTCTATCGTAATGCTGCTGTGAGATCATCACCTGTACAGGTGTTAGCCAATCAGAGAGCAGGAAGCTCAGTCTGAAGGGGAGCTAAATGGCTACACTGTGAGGTTACAGGAACACACTGGGACCACTGGCTATTTCACACATTAAATTGGAAGTTGAGCCTGTACTGTGTAACAAACTGGTAACATGACACTTTACAACACACACAGTGTGTGTGAGGATGACGATAGGCTCAAAGACGCTCATAGCAACATGTGACACACTTGATCCTAAGGGGCAACAAGTCAGCAATCCAACATTCCTCCTTCAGAAGAGAATAAAAAAAAACCAAAAACATTTTAAATAAATCTTTCTCCATCGCAGGAGGCTGGACACCAGAACCAGGCTGGGTCTACACATTATGAGGTTTAGAAAAAGTTGTCTCTCCAACATCTTCAAGTTGCAACAATCTGAGAAACTCTCAGGAAATTAGCAGTTTATATCCGGAGGCAGAACGTTGAGTCCTGTCAGAGTCGCTCCTCCTCTCTGAGTCTGTGGTTGAGTTTGTCCAGAATGACGTTGAGCTCCACCGTCTTGTTCAGCTTCAGGTAGAAATCCTTCCTGATAGGATGAATGCTCAGCCAATCAGGAGCCACTTCAGCCAGGAGACGGAGATGCTTCTCCATCTCACCTTTTGATTAGAGACACAGGACAGTCGGTCAGATCAGGACAGTAAACTCACTCTGAATGTGTCCCAGTTAACTCCGCACCATCACTGGTCACTTTAGGACCGACTGATGGAACCAGAACCGGCGTGGGAACCCACCTAAACTCAGAGCTGATCTGTAGCTGGCCGCCATGCGGCTGCACGCCACCTCCATGACCAGCGCCGCCTTCTTCTCTGCGACAAACACGTTCCGTAGGATCCGGGCCAGCTCGCCCAGCCGGGTCAACATCAGCAGCCGCTCCTCCTGGGCCGGGTTCCGGGTCATGGCTGCCTGGAGTTTCTGGGCCTCTTTGGCGCGGATCTGTAAGAGGGAGAAAGGAACAATTAGAAAGTGGGCTGAGGGGACAGCAGCAGGTCTGGACGGGCAGCGGGGACACCCACCCTGTCCAGCAGGGACTGGGACACGCCCTTCAGGGAGGATGGCACCAGGCCTGCAGGAGGAGCTGGAGCTGGAGCTGGAGGCTGAGCCACTGCTGGGTTCTGGGAACCGACTGGTTTGGTACCGTCTGCGTCGCCTGCCTTCTGGGTCAGAGAGACCAGAGCCTTCTCCATCTGATGGCGAGAGAAAGCGTAGGCTAAAGGTTAAAGGTCAACGCTGAACCCGACCAGGTTGTGGATGTTGAGGGCCTCTGGCGGCGCACCTTGGGGGTGATGAGGGACCGGGCCTTCTCCAGAACCTCCTGGGCTGTGGACACTTTCTCCGTGTGGGGGGGCGGAGGCAGCGAGCCCACCTGGATGGCGGGGACAGCGTCCACGTTGAAGCGGGGATGCCAGCGGTTCAGTTTGTCTTCCGGGACAGAGACGGGGGGGACCAGCGAGGACAGGAAGGCCTGTGGAGGGTCCAGAGGTCACGGCAGCCAGTACACCTCTACTGGACGGTTCTGAACGACAGAGTCCAGAACCAGCAGCTCACCTTGTGATGCTGTTTGACGACAGAGATCAGGTTCTGGTGAAAGACACGTCTTCTCTCCAGGAGACGGGAGGCGGACAGCACAGGTCTCCCTTCATTCTTGTCTGAGGACACATGGACAAGGAGACCAGGAGTTGGACCGGCTGCTGGACACATTTAGAGACTGAAAAAAAATCAACGCATTCCACCTTAAAGGGACAGCGTTATGAGTTTTTGACCCACATAATGATTTTATTGTGGTCAAGTAACCATGTTACCTTCAGTGGTAATAAAGACATATCGAATATGACCTAAAAGAAATTTGACTTCATAATTTAAAGCCATGAAATTGGGCCTCCAGTCTCATGGCTCTTCCTGGAACTGACTTAAAGAAACCATCACAACATGGCTCCTCTATGATTAATCCTTAAACCAGGTTCTGGGTTGGTTCTGGGTGGACAGTGGGAAGCCCTAGTTGGACCAACCAGAGCTGAGGACGGGCTCCACAGTGAGCTGGTAGCTTCCTCTGCTGATGTTGCTGTTGAACGTCGGGATGTTCTTCTGCTGCCTGAAGGAGAACGCTGCAGGAAACACCGTCCTGATCTGACCAACGTGGCTCTCCTCAAACCTCCTGGAAGAACAGCAGCCGTCAGACAACCAGCAGCCAATCAGATGCTTGCATCCTCACAGCTACATCTAAAAAATAAACAACCTAATATTCTTTTATTTCAGAAACTATGAGAACTTCCTACACAAAATGGTAATCAACTCAAACCTCTATTTATAATTGGAATTATTATGGCTTAAAGATAATGGGAAAAAAAAATATATATATAGATATATTTTTTCAAAAAAGTCTTTTAATTGTATCAATGTTATGCAACAGTGAAGTCCTAATGTTATGCAACTACTTGATCACACAGAAGTGTGTGTGTAAGCACATACACAGAAAGCTGAGTGGAAGGAAAACGTGTGATAGGAATCCTATGGAAAATCTTCAGACATATAAAAAAATAAGGGCTTGAAATATTTCACTGCACGTGCAATAGATCTATGATAGATGGGTTTCACTTTCTGCAAAAAATATTAAACTTTATGGCAATATTTAATTATTTTGTACATGGTGCCTGGTCGGCATGGCGCTGTGCCGCGTGGTGACCCTCTGCAGAACCTCCTACCTGTGCATCATGTCCTGCACTCCCTGCTTGATCTTGGCGAAGGTGGCCGTCTCGGAGCGGTTGTACAGCATGGCAACCACCGTGTCCATGCTGCGGAACATCTCTGCCAGGATCTTGTACTGGTAAGGCAGGGACAGGCCAGGGGGCGTGGCCTGGGCCAGGGTGTGGTACCGCTGGTACGCCGGCTGCTCCGCCCCGCTTCAGGAGGGAAGACAGAAAAAACATGGGATGAAGCAACATGTTCTGGAGCTGGGGCTCACCGTGTTCTCTGCTGTGTCAACTAACCTGTCTGGGGCTGGAGGCGGAGCCAGAGCTGGAGGCGGAGCCTGACTCCGCTTGACTTCATCTGCTTCCCTCTCCTCCTTCCTCCTCTGGGCCTTAGCAGCCAGCTCTCTGGCCCGGGCCACAGTGAAGCTGGAGGCCCTGGACTCTAAAGTGGGTGTGGCTTTGGTCCCAGATGCAGTTTGGTCCCTTGGCTCTGATGTGGAGGGGGCCCTGGCCCCTGAGTTGAGTACAGTCTTGGTCCCAGACGGAGGTTGGGCCCTTGGGCCCTGAGGTTGAGGGGGCCCTGGCCCCTGAGTCGAGTATAGCCTTGGTCTCAGACGCAGGTTGGGCCTTGGCCCCTGAGGTTGGGGGGGCCCCAGCTGCATGGCTAGAAGCTGCTGGAGAGGTGGAGGTAGTGATATTCGCTGCCTGCTGCCTGATCGCCTGGATGCGAGACCTGAGCGCTGTGATGTCATCCTTACAGAAAGCCTGGTGGACAGGGTGAAGTCGGGTCAAGGTCATATAATTCATTCCTGAATTAACAATAACCCTGGCTGTGATTAACATGCTGACATTAACAAGCATGTTGTTAATGAATCAGCAAAGTGAGCAGAAAATCATCAGCAAGAAATAATTGGACAAACTTCCTAGTTTGTTGCCTCATTATATAATAATTATAATAATACTGCGGGGTAATGTTGGTGAAGAATCTGTGGGTTGCTGCCTCGATCAAAAACTCCACCGTCGACTGTCGTGTCCTTGAGCAAGACACTTCACTCCCTTTGCCCACTGCAGGGGGTCAGAGGGGTCACTGGCCAAGCAGGCACTGATAGAAACTACGCTGCTATTGGACTGCCTCAGCACAGCTGTGGCTACTATCAGTAGCTTGCCATCATGTGTGAATGTATATAAAGTGATCTGGACTTGATAAAGTGCAACACAATCACAAAACCATTAACCATCTTAACATCAAGCTTTTAGTATATTATAGAATCAAACCAGGGCTATAATTTATAATTAAAACAGTCTTTAATTTCTCCTTTGGATACGTTTCATTTTTTGTCTTCAATAAAGCTCATGTGTTATTAGGATTAATGATCTTTTAGCTTCAGTCACACTGAGTCAGGATCCCAGTGGATCTTCTAGATCACGGCTCTGAAACCTGCAGCTCTGGATCCCTGAATATATTTAAACATGAAATATTGACATGCTGTGAACTTCTAGAAGCTCTGGAGCTTTATTACCATTTCTCCCGTTTATTGAAGGGAAATTAAAAAGCTATAAGCAGAATGAACTGTGAGAACCGTGACGGACTGATCAGGTTTATTTGGGTTAAAAAGCATTATTAATTTTCATAAGTTTCAAATGTTCTGCAGTCACAGCCAGAATGAATGGAGGACCGGTGTGTTGTCCCTCTTACCTGCGGTCTGTCCTCGGGCAGGACGAGTTTCTTCCTGGCTGTCCTGCTGGTTGTTTTCTCAGTCAGGTTCGCCTCAGCCTCTCTGGCCCTTCCCGCTTGCCGTCTCCTTTTCACCGAGGAGTTCGACTGCCTCGGCCGAGCTCCTTTTGGGAGTCCGCGGGCTGGCCGGGTCCGTGTAGGGTCCGCTGGAGGCGGACTGCCGGTCAGTACTGAGCCCCACTGCCTCGTCGACAAGCCGGACAAACTCCTCGCGGACCGGGGAGCCGCAGAGAGCGGACTCTTTGTTTCCATGGAGGAAGCTGCAGGCCGGGGAGCCTGTCGGCCGTTCTCCGGCCTTCGCTGCTCCTTTCTTCCTCTGCCAGAAGAAGTCGGAGACCTGAGCCTGAGACATGTCGCTGCCGCTGCTGCAGAACCAGAACCCGCAAACAGCACCGCGCCGTGAGTTATAGGCTGCGGAGGAAGGCGAGTGGAATTTTCGCGCGAAATCAGCAAAGGCCACACCCCCATCCTGCCCGCCTCTTGACGCATGCGCAAACTGCGCTACTTCACACTACATCTGAGCGTCAGCATATGTAACCTACACGACACACAAGAACTAACTAAACCAGTTAGAAAGTCATCAAATTCACTTCCAACTCAAAAATACTTCATTGATCACAAAAAGAAATTAAATGCTGCTGTAACTCATATTAGTTCAAATTATAAGAGTTATTGTAAATAACAAAAGTTATTGTGGAATTTGATAGAGCTTTTTCATAGAGCTCTCTATGTGGCTGGCAAAGAGAAGTCCAATCAGTTGCTTGGACTGATTGGACTCTCTGCTCTGTTTATATTCAGAGCAGAGAAATACAAGATTGCGATTTGATTTTCCTAGAGGAGGTCTTGGTTTGGAGACATGAATTTGTGACATCATCATAAAACAAATCCAGTGTCAAACTGGTGAGACATCTGCAGTGTTGAAGAGGGTGAGGCATAATTAAAATCACCAGATATCGCCACAAATGCTTTGGAGTGATGTGTTTGTGTGTTGATTTTATTTTTGTATGTTTTGGACAGTTAACCGAGCATACTGTACTGCTTGATAACTCGGATCAATTGGAACGTATGTGCAACTGAAATGAAATGATTGTTGTAAAGTGCCTGGTGGTGACATTTGTTGTGAATCGGTGCTGTAGAGATGAACTGAACTGAATCAGTTTGAATATGTCTTTTGTTACCAATCTCCAGCAGAGCATCCCAGAAAGCCCACAGCCTTCTGGGGAAACGCTCCCTGTACGTCTGACAGGACGTGCGACGCTTGAATCATTTCCATCTCCACGTCTCCTCTCCGAGAACGAAACAACAAGGAATCAACAAATGAATCCGTTTATCTTCTCGTATCTCACAACCATCTGAAATACTACAGGAAAAGGCAAAGTTTGGTCCCCTTTAACAGAATACAACTATTTCAGCAAATGTTCTGGTAATATTTGGGAAATTGTTCACCGGTACAGCAGTATGTGCAGAGCTCTCTTTCTGAAATAAATGGACTCTGCCCAGGTGTTTGTATGGAAACTTTGGATGCTGACGATTTTATTGAAGGGCGTTGAAAGAAAGAGAGGCACTCAATCAACACTGATTGCTTCAAGCAATGAAATGAAGGCGAAAGATTTAATGAGTCATCATCATCGTCAGAAGGCTGAGTGCTCAATGGGTGGACGGCCTGCTAATCAGACCTGCTAACAATATCACGCCTGATGAAAGTTTATTGAAGTCCACATTGTTACTGGATAATCCCCCCATATTCAAAACCAGCCAAAGTAGTTTTTATAAATAACCTCATCATCTTGAAGAAAAGCTTAGTTATCTTTTCAGTTTGACTCTGCTTCAACATTTTAGTGTGATCGGATCAGAGGTCAGCATCAGTGACACGCAGAACAGAAAACACTGAGGGCATGAGGGTGAGCTCACAGGACGGCTCCTGGTGACTCCCGGTTCAAAACCCCCCACTGACCCACTGTCTCCTCATCATCAAAGCTGGTTCAGAGTGATGAGGAAGAGACAAAGAGAGTCAGATAGAGCGACACACTGTGTGCCTGACGATTTGTTTACTTTTTTTTGTTTAATTACTATCACATTGTGTAATATTTCACTGAGATATCTTTTACAACTGTTAAAACTGATTTCCGAGGAGAGGAACGATTGAAGAACCTGAAGCCGAACTTGTTCTGAGGAGGTGAACAACATCTGACCCACATGGAGGTGCTGGTGAGATATTATGGAGACGCTTTCTGGCACCTGACCTTTGTACAGTTGAAACTCGTCTGCTTTAAAAGAGCTAATTTCTAAAAGATGGATTTGTCTGTAAACATCTGGTGACAACAGGGAAGAGGCGGGGACAAACTGGACAGGTCACCAGTCCATCACAGGGCAACACAGAGACACACACACACACACACACACACACACAGATTTTATTTCTGTCATTGTCGTCCCAACTCGCTCACATACCCTCTGTGTCCATATGGGGGCGCTGTAAACATACATAAAGTGGCTTTTTGACGTCAGGTGTGGCAGACACGTTGTGGCATCAGGGCAAATGTTTTAGCGCAAAACAATAAAGTGGCGCAGCGCAATGGAACCCCCCCACCTCGATCCCGCATATCCCCGTCCTCCGCACACACACCCACCCACACACACACTCACATCTCCAGCTGTCAGTCACTGACAGACTGGCTGAGTGTGTGACTGTTTGGTTAAAACAGGGAGGTGACCATCAGCTCAGTGGAGAATAGCTCCTCTATGAACGCCCCTCAGCTCAGACTCTGTTTCTGTGAATCACATTTTCCACTTTGAGCAGAGCTCCTCCAGCGCGGGCCTGGCCGACAGGAGCCGCGCTCTCAAACTTTTCTTCCTCCCTCCGCGGCGCAAAAGAAAAGAAAAAAAAAAAAAAAGAGGCAGAAGCCAGGAAAGGCGGAGGATCGGCGGACCTTTTGCTGAACAATGCTAGAGCTCTTCTCGGTTTCGTGTCTGACGGGACGTTTGGACCAGCTGTCCTGCTGAAGCCGCCGGTCCAAATGGAGACAATAGGACGGGTTGTCCCCCACTCTGAGCGCTGATCTCAGACACACACACACACACACACACACACACACACACACACACACACACACACACACACACACACACACAGACATGGATCTCCAGGTGATCGTCTGGCTGATCTACAGCGTTCTGCTGCCAGCCGTCCTCCTAACAGGTAGGCACCCGTCCGCTGGCGGCCCGGTTCGGTTCGGTTCGGTTGAGCTGACAGGACGTGCTGTGGGGATCTGGGGGAAACTTTTCTCTCAGCGTTGCGCTGAAACCCGTGACGGGGTGGTAACTGTGCAGCGCCGCTGCTGCAGAGTGAACTTTTCACACACTGGAACATTTTTCCAGTGAGTCCAGCCAACATGCAGGCAGAGGAGCTGAGCTGGTTCCTGCTGCTGCTGGGGAACCTTCAGCTTGGAAATAGAAGCTCCGCTCTGTTTGCGGCCAGACTGCTGCGCTAATTAGAGGGGAAAGTGCGAGGAAAAGGATCCAATCACGCGTCTGAGAGTTGGGGTCCTTATCGTTCCGCCGCACATATAGGTGCGCACTGGGCTTTTACGCAAACACAGTTGAGAGAGGCTGACTTTCCGAACTGAAACTGACCCGAGTCCGCCTGACTGAATTCAGAACCTCCATTAAAAAGATGAAGGAGGGACCGGGAACCGGCCATTCTGTCAACTTTGCGGTGCGCTGAAAAAGCGCGGGGCCGGGACGAGACACACGCAAACATAGCAGCTGATTATCGCCACGAAAACCATCAGGGAGAAACGCAATGACATTTTTTTTTTTTTTCTGTTTTAGGAGTCATACTTCAGAAATAGCTATGCAAAGCAACACCTCCTCCTACTTCCCCAGAGACCAGCTAGTATTTGGAAAGCCATCAGTAGATGTCTGGGGTCAAATTAGGCGTGAAAATGTGAAGAGTTTTAAGACGTTTCAATGGTTTCTGCTTTACATCCACTGGGATCAACGTCAGATCCTTTGATCGGTGGGAAAAGTGTGTGTGAACCAGCTGAGACAAACGGCTTTTTACAGTGATTGCTTCAGTCTCTGTGTTTCTACATGGTGTCTGAGTTCTGCATAAGTTCTGCCAGGCAGGTTTGTGCTTCACATTCTGATCCACAAACAGCCGGAAAACAAAAACCTGAGCAAAAAACACTGAGAGAAAGCACACAGTAACAATCCACACCAGTCAGGCCCTGGAAACTATTTTTTTCAGTTGGGTCACAAAATGAAAGTAATAATGAACCTGACTGAAGTAAATACACTTTTATGGGCATTTGGAAAACCAGGCATTATTTCATTAGTTGTTGTCATGACTTTATAACAGGAAACGCGCTGCTGCTCTAAAGGACCTGGATGATTGAACAAGTGTTTTAAGTAAAATTTAAAAAAATAAATAAAAAGCAGGCGTCTGAATGCATCATCTGTTCTGTAAGTGAAGCACATATTTATTCAGCTGCTGAATCAGAAGCTATGAATAATTGTTACTATTACAAATAGAAATAGGAGCTTGGCAACAAGCATTTGTCAAAGTGTAATGAGAGAAATGTGAGTTTTCACCCTCAAATACCGAATCTTTTATTTTGCTTTTTTTTTTTAACCAAAAAATTTCTATTGAATTTTTCCTCACATTCTTATTCTTCCAGCATTATTATCCCAGTAAAACGAGGTGGAGTTTAATCGGTCTGTCCAGACTTCCTGTTTTGTTTGTGGTGCTTATGGTTTTTAAAATGATCGTGGTCTGTTTAAGGCAGGGGGTTCCCAAAGTGTGGGGCGCGGCCCCGACAAGGAGCGCAGTTCCACTGCAGGGGAGGCAAGGGAAGCTGCATGGATGAATAATAATATTAATGATAATAATAAAAAAAAACAGTGACACAAAAATGTTTCAATGTAAAGATGGATTGTAGTTTTGTTGCGACCTGAAGTGTGAAATAAACTTCAGTGGAGTTTGAAAACAAAATATGTGTAAAGGTTTATGTCTGGTTGCTCAGTTGATTTTATTTTTCTTCTGTGGATTTTATTGCAATCCATAAGGGGGACCAGAAAATCTTTGGGAACCAGTGGTTCAATCTAGATCTAATTTTGACGTGAGCCAGATTGACTCTGCGAAAACTTAAATCTTACCAAGTAATTTTGGTCCAATTTTCAAAGGCAATATATTAGCACACTTGAAATAAGGCAAAACTAACTGATAAGTAACTTTTTAGCATAGGATAAGATACAGAAGCTTGATTTTTAGAGAATAATTCCCTAATATTGATGAAAAAGTGCTAGTCCCACTGCCAGATTATTGAATTTAAAACAAGACATTTTTTCTCCCCCATAAGTTTATGTGTCTGCCAATAGAACAGGAATTTTTCCATCATCTTGCAGATTGCCTGAGCATGGATGCTGTTAGATGAGTTGCAGTGATTTTTATTGGAGTTGGAAGGGCCCCAAATCAAAATCTGCTTAGGGCCTCAAATAGCCTTGGAGCGGTTCTGTTCAGAGGTAACCGTGGTACCTGATACCTGACCCGTGCGTTTCCGGGAGTCCAGAGGACTGCCAGCTATGAGTGATAAAATTACAGCGAGGAAAGGCAACCAGGAGCACTAAACTAACCCCAAAGACGTGCAGCCGAGCCTCAGCTCTCTCTCTGGGTGTTTACCATAAAAAACAAAGTTAGACTTTACGTTAGAGAGCTTTCCCATGCGGCCCTGCTGCTGGGCAGAGGACTTTGAAGGGTCAGTGAAACGTTTTGCGTCACATTGTAGGCCACAAATTTATAGGAGGGTTGTAGAAGGTTTGGGGGGAAAAAAATCAACCGTATGACAAAAGAACTTGGACGCCCAGAACAGAGGAGCTAATGTGGTTTCCAGACGAACCAGGAGGCGGGAAAGACTTGGCTGTCAGATTGACAGGGAACCAGATACACAAAAATATTGCAAATGTATTTGCACCCCCTGACAACTTTCATGTTTGGTCACATTACAACCACAAATGTCTTTTTTTTTCTTTCAAAAGAAATCCTAAAAAATGTGGAGTCCATTATTATTCACCTAATAAAAGTTTCAGATGCATTTTTTCCCCCTCCAACAGCTGTGAACATCAGTTTTCAAGTCTTGCCACAGATTTTTTATAAAATTTAAGTCTGGACTTTTAACAGATGTGTCTGATTTTATGCGACTCCTCTGACCGCACAGATGGTTGATGCTGAGGGATGCCTTTTATTTACCAATCAAGATAAAATTATTATTGGAATAACTTTCTTACAAAGAAAAATGTGCAATTAGTCTATTTACAGCCAAGCTTCTATAATAAGTAGAAGAACGTCTATCCAGAGGATTTGACAAAAAGGCTAACTTTGCTGCTCTCGAATCAGCTTTTAATTCGTTTGTAGAGGTTGGTTAAGTATCAGCGAGCGTTTAGAAAGAAAGTGACCAAAATCATAAGAGATGTATCAATCCAAAATTAATATCTGTACTAGAAAAAAATTCTAGTGACAATGTGCCCAATCCATAATGGCACATCTACTCAGTCTAGTTCTATGCTTTGTGCTTGTTTCGACATCATGCTGTATTATTAATTTTACATTGCATTGAGAATAACTAAGTTGTTGTTTTTACGTGTTTGACCAAGCTTTTGAAGGTAATGATGTATTTAAGTGTGCTGTACTGGTGCAGAGTTATTAAATAGATGTGTAATTCAGTACATTTATGTCTGATTTAAAAAAACAAACTGAATCGTTTAACTCAATTCAGCTCTGTTGTTCTGTATTGGATCGTATCGGCCGATATTAAACCACAGATATCGGTATCGGAAGTACATATTATGACCTTATAATCCGAGAGCAAGTTTGTTCAATCGAGGCCAAAACATTTTGCCTTTTAATACAGAAAACACTCAAAAGGACCTTTTTCACGTCTTCCCTGCATACTTAGTTCAAAGTTCAACCTCAGTTTTTTTCTGTCTTTCTTCTCGCGTCTCCTTCATAAACGCCAGCTTTCTGGCGTGCGCAGCCAGCAGCTGATATGTCAATGAGGACCTGCAGGCGATCACACAGCAGCACTCGGAGGAGGAAACCTAAACACATCACGAAGGCTCCGACATTCACCAGGAGGGACAATAATAAGAAAGGATTGTTATTTTATGTGCCGAGAACTTCACATCCCAGTGACATCTGCGTCTGGCCTTTGTAGTCAGACGTCTGGCTCTCGGCGGTGTGTCTGCATGACGAACTGCTTCGCGTTCTCCTCAGTCGGCTCCCAGTGACGCCACAGCAGAGGCTGCTGCACAGGGCTGTCACACAAACACATTTTGCTGGAGGATAAATTGTCCCAGAACTTATTTTACTGAATGATAATATTGTCATTTTGAGACCGTACTCAACTAACATGGTGATAATAATATACATAATAATATTAGTGTCTCATTATTGCAACTTAACACACTCACAGATTAAAAACATGTTGATTTCTAAAAAATAATTTATCAGTCAAACTGGAAACATTTCAAATATCCTAAATAACTGAAACAAGGGGAAAATTCAAATACAGATTCATGAAGCACCAGGGGCCAAAATTGCGTTTCAAAAAATAATAATCATTCAGCTTACACGGGAAAAACAGGCAAAAGTGGCAGGCAGGGCAAAACTGACTTTGCAATGTTTCTCAAAATGGCGGCTTTTCAGTGATTTTAAAGGAGAGCATCACTTTATTAAGTGTCTAAATGAAAAATTTGTGCTGGTTTTAATTTCTCATGCGATGAATTGATTTATTGCTCACTGCTATTGCTCTCTAAGTGGGAAACGCTGGTGGATGGGACTGGCATTATTTCAGGGTCATCAGTGAATATTGACTGTGCATCATGAAAAATTACTAGAGATACAGCAATCCAATATTAATATCTGTATCAGTCCTGATACTGAACATTTTAATTGCACTTTCTGAACTGTTTGAAGTAAAGTTTGTTGCAGTTTTTTCTTACATAGTTGACCAAGCTGGTGAAGCCATCGGTGGATCTAAATGTGCTGCAAAGTTATCAAAGAATAATTCAAATGTAATGTGAATCTAATTCAGTACATTTCTGTCCATTTTAAGTCACTTCAGATGTTTTTCTGTATCGGATCGTATCGGCCGACACTAAACCTCAGGTATCGGCACCAGAAGTTACTGATAAAAATGCATCGTTATAAATAACTACAGTGTAAATATATCATGTAAGAACTTTTCAGTGGGAGAAACTGTTGCTACGTCAGTAACATCCTCCTGGTATTGTCCATGACGGCCTTGGCTACAGGTGCTCCATGTCCGGTCATGTTGCTACCTGTCTGTCCAACATAAAGTGTGGGATCCAGCTGGATCACCGGCTCTGACTCAGCCTGATCCGTCAGATCTTGAGGCTTTGTTACACCAGCTGACGACTGTTTTTCTACAGGATGAGCACAATGATGTCATGACTCAGTTCTGCAGGCAACACACCCTGAGCTTCTGCTGTCACCTCTGGTAATCCTTCAACCGGTTGAACATTTTTTCTCATCACTAACTTTATCACTCTGTGTGGAAATATGACAGTTTGTCTGAAGCCGGATGAAATGGTCCGCTCTGTCTGGGAAGGACCGCGTCGCTGCTGAAATTCTTTCCTTTCACGGCTCTTCATTCGACAGAGGGGAAATGGCAGGCCTCCCTGTTCATCTCCATCCTTACTGAGCGCCGGCATTTCATGTGGTTTCAGAGAATTGGCACACCCAGGCCCAACACGGGAGAAGTTGTGGAAAATCTTTCCAGCCTTTCTCTTCGCTTCCTGTGAATGTGACATAGTGTGCGGTTCCTCTCAGCATGAAGCCTCTTTATTTATTTATTTATTATTATTATCAGTGCCAACATGTTTTCTCAGTTGTTCATGGAATGAAAGAAAAAAAAATCCTCTCAGGATTAAAAGCGTTCCAGCAAACTCCTCCGTGTAGCAGTAAATGTTACTCAGTGACGATCTGAGCCTTTAGACCGGAGCAGAAGAAAATCCTGCCTGAATGAGGAAGATCTGACTCCCCTTTAATGTGACTGGTTCCTTCTTTTCCTGTCTGTGTTGAAATGCTGGGGTTGCAGTAACTGGGAGCTTGTAGAACTCACACACACACGCACACACACGCACACACACACACCCACGCACACATGCTACATGCTACATGTTTCCAGGCTGTTTGTTTGAGCTGGTGGTCATATTGTTCCACTGAGTCAGAGAAAACAAAGGTTCAACAATTACGTTTCTGTCACTGCTGAAGACATTGTTTGAATTTCCTGGAGGAAAGAATCTCAAGAATCTGTCATGAAGTCATGTCTTCATGCTAATGATGAGCTGTATGGACTCATCCTATGGTGAACGTTTGTAAAAGCATTTTTAGCTTTGGAAACAATGCAGTTTAACTTAATTACACTCGGTCAACACACTCCCTACCTTAGATGTTTGGGGAAGAAGACTCAATTTTTACCTACTTTGTGCAACAGTGAGGAGTTTGTTCAATGAACACAGTGAAAAGAAGCACAGTGGGATTTTATTTAAAAAATGTTTTATCTTCTGTGTATTTGGAGACGTGTCTGCCGTTAATTGAGGCTGCAAGAAAGCGTGAGAACCATAAGAAACCCAGGTGGCTCAGCAGAAGACAGCCAGCTTGCTCTGTCTGTCCTTTTTGAACCTTCAAACTTTGGATGGTGATGTGAAAAAGTGCTTTTCCCCACAGAATCATGTCATTTTTCTTCCCAAGTAATAAACACCTTCATTTCAAAACTGCATTTTCAGTTTACTTGTGTCGCCTTTGGCTAATAACTGAACTGGTTTGATGCTCTGAAACACCAGAATGTCACAAATGTGCAAAAAAAAAAAAAAGAAAAAAAAAGAAAAAAAAAGAAATCAGATCACCCTGATCACCCTGGAGAACTCAGGAACAGGAACCTAAAGGGAAGCAGAAGGCTGGAGGTGTGGCCGGGGCGTTGAAGGGGACTGTGAGGGAGGCAGAGGAAGTGATGGCACAGAAGAGGATGTGATGATGATGATGATAATGATGCTGTACGGTGGCGCAGGAGAGGATTATGGAAAAGTTAATGCAGGAAAGGATGGAAGATGATGATGGTTGGACCAATGGATGAAGGTAGTCAGGTGATGCAGTGAGTACCAGAGGCATCCGACAAGGAATGATGAAAACTCACCAGCTTATACCTGCTGGGGAGGTGATCACTGACATGGGAACCATGTGACTATAATTCACAGAAAATACTTTAGCTGTGAGTCATCTCATTTATATTTATATTTATTTCAGTAAACTTGGATTTGTTTTCAGATCTGCATCCATGTAAATCTCTTGGAGTGCGTCTGAACATTGAGGTTAAACTGGTTGACCTCACTAGCTGTGTCTCACCAGCTCCAGGGTGAACGCACGGCCTGTTTTACCGCCACCCATCTCTCCGTTTTCCCATTCTGTCATTCTGCTCATAGACATATTGCAAAAGGCATTTCTAGTTGT
Organism: Poeciliopsis turneri; assembly: GCA_922788865.1. Taxonomy (NCBI): domain Eukaryota; kingdom Metazoa; phylum Chordata; class Actinopteri; order Cyprinodontiformes; family Poeciliidae; genus Poeciliopsis; species Poeciliopsis turneri. The sequence goes on along the minus strand of CAKLNU010000908.1, from coordinate 2,321,642 downwards.
GCTGTGTGCTTCCAGCAGACGTGTTTCCATCACAAAGTGATCAAAATCTTTGTCGCTAGGCTGCCAATGTTGAAAAACAAAACAATTTTGTCAATGTGTTGTTTCCATTAAATAAGAAATCAAATGATCATGGTAAGTCATTAAAAATCATGGCGGTAACAGATGGCATAAGATAATTCAGCCATGATGCTAGCGCTCATTTACCAGCTATGAGACATCTGCATTTTATTCAGGCAGTGGAGTGATAAGCCCCGCCCACTTGGGAGCAGTAGGCGGGACTTGTATGAAGGGTTTTGGGGAAATTGTAGTTGGCTATTTCACAGAAGAGTTATGGGTCGAACATGTTAGAATTGCACAGTTTTTTTGGTATGAATTGTGTGATGTGAGCTCTGGAGGAGCCAGCTGCACATTGTCCAAAAAACTAAAACAAACTACATCATCCTACGACCACTTCCTGTTGTCTTCTTTGTAGTTTACACTGGTGGTGACATCCAGCTGTTGATCTCAAGACTGTAATGGAAAAAAAAGAGTGTTTCCGTTACAGTTCAGCGAAATACATCTGTTCCGATACGTCTGAAAAATCCATCTCATCTTAGCACAGGAGTGTTTTTTTCGGAGTTAGGTCGTGTTGGTGTGAATGAATTATTTTTGTAATTTCAATATACATAATTCTATGATTGATGGAAACACAGCTAGTGCTGTCTGCCCCCATGTATTTGGCAGGAGAACAGGTTCTCATCTTTGTCTCTTCCTGGTTCTCATTGACCAGATTTCACCGGATCAAATACAGAACATCCTGAAGATTCAAAGAAGATCTGGAAGTCTTCTTGTGAGAGAGTTGGTGCTTATATTTAAACTGTAATAATCTTTTTTTTCGCTCTGCTGGTGACGGCTAACAAGATGTTTTATGAATCTGATTATGCGAAGTGACTTGGCTCCTGTCGTTCTAATGGGAAGGACAGTTGTCTGACATAATAGTGTGCAACTGAGTCCTGATCAGTTTAACAGTACTGGTCCTTTGCTCACACGCCAGACCTTTCTGGCAGTGTGAATGCTATCTTTCAGTTTAAAAAAGCTCATGGAAAACATTATTCTGAAGCCAAGGAGTCTCTGCCAGTTCAACAAAACTTGGCGGTTTCTGTCTTTTTCATTGCTGCTTTTATTGCTAAGCCGCCTTATTTGGAGTTCAGGACTGTGATCATCAGCCATCTGTTCTTGATGTTTTCTCTGTCGGGGCTCATCTGTGTGGCGTCTCTTCACTCTGTTGAAGACGAGTGTTCTCTTAAATTTGTCCTCGTCGTCAGTATTTAGTGACGTCTACATCCACTAACTTCCTGTTTGCCACCCTGGAGAACGGGCTGAAAGCAGCGATTACAAAACTCTGCTAGCTTTTAACAACTGAGTACATTTTAGAAATCAAAAACACAAATGACAAGAGTCAGTGAACGACATGTCAACGTTTCTGGTTGATGATGACGCAGATGAAACCAACATTTTATTGCCATTAAAATGAGTTCTTTATGAAATGTGCTGAAATATAAAGCTAAAGCCAAAATTATTCCTGGTAGATTTAGGTTCAATCTTTTCATTTGACCACATTGTTTCTTTTGGCTGGTAACTTTAACTGTTTGGAGCAAGTCATGCAGATTCCTGACTTTCTGTGATGGGAGCTAAAGATGATGTCAGTGAGGCCGTTTCAGCCTGCAGCCCACAATTCAAGCTAAATCATCAAAATACCAGCGGTGACATTCAAACAGCTGCCACCTTGGCACCCGTCCCATCCTGCCTAACATATATCACATTATCTAAGATGAGGACCTGGTCGCAGTAGTAGTAGTTCCTAACAATCCATGCATGTCCTTAATGACGCCATGTGAATTATTCTCAGGGATGCTGTTATCGTCCCAACATCCCTGTTATCGCTTAAATTCTGTGACACTAGAAACCTTTTTGTTTCACTGACATGGATTTATAACACTTCCAGTTGGGACAGCATGCTAACGCTAGGTTAGGCTGCAGTATCAGTGAAACCCTTGTGGATGGTTGTGTTTTTTGGTTCTGTAACGTTGCTCTTCCATAGAGACGCACAAGTCATTATCACCAACACTCTGCTTGGTGGTTGAATGCAAAGCTGTGTGTATGTTTGGTGGCATGTGTGTGTTTTTAAACTAGTGGCTGTCCACTTCATGGTATCTACGGCTCCATAAGGGTTTAGTACAACAACAAAACAACCTCCATACATCTGACTGGTATCTTTTTGTGATATAGAACAATAAAAACGAAGGCTTTATGCAGCATAGTGTTATCTCCATGGGAAATCAAAGGCAGTTCAAAGTAGTTTACTCGAGATTTTCTGGTGAACTACAAAATAACCTCCTAGTAAACACCACATGTTATTTGCTAGGAAGCTGTTGGTGTTTCTATAGTGCCATGTGGTGCTCATTAAACGCCTGGTGGAGTGCTAAATAGCATTTATGAGACGCTGCCAGGCCCTGCAAAGTAGACGAATGAAGTTTTCCCGTTTGGTACGTCCACCACTCGCTCTCCGCTGCGGCCACAGACTACACTGAACTTTATTTGTTTTTCACTTTTGTGGAAAAGCAACTATGCCTTTGTGCTATGCTGTTTGACTCTTGTGCGTCATACCTACCAGGTACCCATGAATTGCTTTGGCGTGGAGTTCTTTACAATGTATCTTCAGCTACTTGATTATCTGTGATTAACATTTTCTTCACATGATTGTATTGTTATGTCTTTAGCTTGATGTTGTACAATAAAAGCATCAACTCATACACACTTGTTAGTGAAGTATTTTTGTTGTTGAAAGTTTTTGACATTTATTTATTTTCATCGATTTTATTGCTCAGCAAAAAGTGAAGCAGTGAGAATGAAAGTTCCCAGACTTTTTTGAGACGGTTGTCAGATTTATGAAAATTTGCATAACAATTTTAAACCACATTTTGCATTTTATTTCTCCTGTATCTGCATCCCCACCAGTGGTATTTCTTAATTAGAGACACAAGGGAGCATGGCAAGAAGATTTGATCCTTTTCAACTTTGTTGGAGATCAGCTTTGGTTTCTCTTCATCCGACGACGAATCAGATTTTATTTGTTGATGTGCACAACGATGGCGCGCGTTGTGGGAGAGGAAACACAATCACTACATTTGAACAAGTTCTAACTTTTACTCAAACACGACTTGTGTGTTGTGCAACGTCTGTGAATTCTTGGCTTGTTCAAAGCGATGCCCTGACTGTGGGAAATACTCAGCTTATGTGTGAACTTGGATGGGCTTTACAGGAATTGGGAGACGGCATCACCATAGGCACAAAAAGGCTGATGATGGTGGGAAGAAAGAACATAAAGCCTTACAATAACAAAATGGATAATGAAATTCACTACTCTGTTCAAAACAGAAGATATTAGTGGTCAATTTTTGGCCAAAGTGGGGATTCTGCACTAGTTTGTGCTAATCACTCAGCATGTAAGAAGCTAATGTTAGCTCAGTCATTGAGCCTGCTGGTTGTTCTTTCTGGCCAGGACAAAACTCATTTGCTAAACACATTGCTAACATGCAGCATATGTCTCTGGTGAATGCTGTGCATATAAAGGATGTGATCTTGGTGAGTCATGGTGTGATTTGACATGATAATCATGCCACAACAAAGGCAAACTGGTTCTCCAGTCACCTTTACAGAGATTTTCCCAGTTTTCATCCCGGACAGAGCGAGAGCCCCGGCCGTACGGCTGCTTGTTCTGTAAATCCCTTTTACCTTATAACCCTGTCAGCAGAAGCAGCAGGCCTCACATTCTCTCCATTCTCTCCTCTTTAAATTTGATGTCAAAAGTTTTATGTTGCAGGTTCTTGCCAAAATGTTGGGAGGATGGCACAGCTGGAGAATTTAGAGCCTGGCCTGCATGGCCTCCATGTCAGGTGTTAATCGCGTGTGAAGAATACAGTCCTGCTGTCATTCGCTGCCTAATGCTGCAGTCGTTTACTACACAGATTGCTTTTGCAGTTCAGTTTGCACACTCCTTTTGAGTCAGGTCTTCTGGTTGGAGGATTTCAAAACTTCTTTTATCAGCATTGGCTTTTCAGATATTTCTGCCTTTATGTCTTCTACGCCCAAATTCTTCCCTCCTGTCTCCTGAGGACAAAGGCTATGTGATGATGCAATTTAACCTCTGTACCCATTAGGGCTGGACAAGGTGTTGCAAATTTATTGTTATTTCATCATTACTGTCTTCACTAGTTATTTAAGTATGTCACATGATAAATTAAAATGAGCTCAGTAATTTCCATTAGCAGGATTTATTGTTTTTCTCATTTCTTTCTCTCCTCTTACCAAAAGCTGGATGATAAAAGTCTTCAGTCTCCAGACTTTGTCTCAACTGGGCCTTTTTTTTTTTAAGGAGTCACAATAATTTATCTCCCAGTTGCAGCAGAGTTAAAAAAGTATGAATTTAGGTGAGAAATGAATGTATTTATTTTTTTTTCTCCTCTCCCTATAAGTTGATGCATTTTATATATTTTATAAGCATTTTTGACATTTTAAAAACTGTGATGAAAACTTTACACAGTTTCCCTTCACTAGTTGAAAAGATGACATGTTGTTTTTTTTCCATGTCTGAAGGTAAATCAGACCAAATTTCTCTTGATTAATTAGAATGATTGAAATTACATCAATTTGCTAAACACCAGAAAACGTAACAGTTTTTTAAGATACTTTTTTTGTTTTTGCAATTTTTTATGAATTCAGAACGTTTCATACATCTAGTCGGTATCAGGGATAATTATCTGCCAAACTCGACGTCTTGGGTCAAAGCTTCTTTTGTCACTCCTGGTCTGATTCTCATTCTGCTCCATCTACCTCCAGAGATATTAAACCTTGAATTTCACCTCGTCCTGTTGCAAAGCCACATGTTGCTGTTCTTAATGAGCTTGTTTTCACTGGGATCTAATGAAGATCATGTTTCCTGCCTGGTCCAGAACCTTGACAGTTGTGTGGACTGCTGTGTAGCAGCACTGAATGCTGCCCTTCGTTGGTGAGGTGGAACCAAACATGGAGAGAAAATGGCTGCCTGTTGCAGTCCCTGGATGTTGAAATGTTACCACCATGGTAATGAGTAGACAACATGCTTTGACACTGGGCTACAGATGTTATCAGACAGAGGATTGTGAAAGACACGCTGCAGAAATCAGAGCTTTGGGAAAGCAACAAACCAACACGGCAGGTTTTTAAAGCCCCAACACAGAGGAGAAATGTATGGTTTAAAAAAAATAATTTTTTTTGTCTTGTCTTTTACAAGTTAAATTGTAAGTCAGAGGGAAGTCATAGCAGCGTCCTTCCCGAAGGTTTATTTGGATGTGCAGTTTTAGTTGGTCCACAGTGGCCGACCCAAACCTCAGACACTCAGGGAGAAGAGGCGTCCCTCTGTTATTTGTGAGCTGGTTAATTTTTGGACCTTCCGCAGGTCTTGGGCCTGCAGTGGAAACTCAAACAAGCAGTTTAGTCCTCTGCTGCTCAGCTGAGCGGATCTCTGCTGCAGGTCATGTTGAAAGCTGCTGAGGGAGACAAACTGCTGCTCACTGACCTGGAGTGACATTTTATTCAGGTATACACTTCTTAGTTAAATCCAGGAGTTTTAGCCTTTGCTTTGAGTTGCAGCTGCAGTATAACAAGATATTTTGTGCATATTTGTTGAAATACAAATAATTTAATGATAATTTGCTCAGAATATGTTGTTAAGCTAAAAACTAGAGACATGCAACAAAATTATCAAGTAAATTCCCTTGTCTGTTTTTTCCCTTTGTTCAAAGAAGTTAAAATGCAAAAAGTCATTTGATTTTTGTCATCTACATTTTCCAGAAAACCTCTTGTCACAGGCAGAACGCTGAAGGAAAAATGGAGCACACTTAATGTTTGTTTACAGGAGGCGTAGCACCAAAACCAGTCAGACCCATGTCAAAATGAGGTCAAATGTCAAAGGTTGCAGTTTATTTATTAGTCAGTTTTGGGAGGGATTTGACAACATTCTGTACTGTGCAAGCCTGAAATGATGGAAAAACATTGTCCATAACAGGATTCCCACCTAGACACGAACATTTAACAAAACAAGGTATTTGTCCTGACCCAAAAAAAATTAAACGTGCTGAGACAGAAACCTGGCGGGATACAGAACATGTCATCAGAACTATAAAGACAGGTGGGACGTCCTGCTGCTGCAGATTCCATATTGAAATACCAAAGGCCTGAACATGTGACCTGCTCAGGAAAGACGGCAGACACAAATCCACGTGCTGCTAACTGATAGGTGCTGTGGCCACTCACTGCTGTTATCACGTGAGTCCAGAGACATCAATGCTAATGTGCCTCATGATTAGCTGGGCAGTCGGGTGGAGCTCCTCCACTCTCACTACTCATGCACTATAACGTCTTCCTCCGAACTATAGTCCTAAATAAGGCACACACTAAAAAATACAATTAAAGCAGATTTTTTTGCATGTCACTTAAATCGTAATTCGGTAATCAGCCAGGAGATCTTAAAACAAGAGTCAAAACCAAACATTTAGACTAAAATGTGGAGCACAGGATCCACACAGAGGTACAGGACCAGGTACTGCAGCCCAGTTCATGTACAAACCTGAACTTAATATATACTCCATGTTGTTGCTGCCAAATAGCTCAAGTCTGTTTTATTCTGATGATTAAACACCTGATAATCCAGTTGATTCTGTATGATTGGGGAGCAAAATTGCAACATTTGCTACATTTTCATCTTATGCAGTCTTCTGTCTCACTGCACTGTGACAAATGATTCGAATGGAAAAACTTCTTCCCCTCCTCGCCTGTGGTGGTGCTGCACCAAGAACCACCGAAGGAAACGACACAAAAACTTCTGAAGAAGAGTTTTAGATTTAGAGCGCAACTTCTTTGTTCATAAAATGTAAAAAAAATAAGCAGAGTCAGACTTTAGCTTTAGTCTGATTTCTTTTGGTTGTATTTACCCAGAATGCCCTGCACTACAGTTCATTTCCTGATTTTGGAGACATATGCATTCAAAGTGCATTAGAATTTACTTAAATCGACCCAGCAGTTAGTTTTTAGTTGGACCATAGTTCACTTTTTTGGTCCACATCAGAGTTTGATTGTGTATTCACATCTCCCCAAACAAACCGGACTTTCTAGGCAAACAGTCCGTTTTAGACAGTTTGATTACAGCGGACTGTGTTGTGTAACTGTTCTTCTCTAGAAAGAAAAATAAGCAAATGCTGGATTTTGCAGAGAAGTGAAAAGAGCACAAGACAGCAGCTTACCTATAGAATTCCACAAAATGAATTTACAGGAATAAATTCTCTTAATGGAAATACTCCAATAAAAAAAAGGCTCAATTCTTTCAATAAAAAGTTGTGCTACTTTTTCAATCGTATCAGAATAGATGTATTTTTCAGAACTGCAATGGGAAGAAATTGTCACATCACATGATCAACTCCCGGATGTAACTCCTGGTGAAAACCACAAAGAAGATGACAGGAAGTAGTCCATCAGAGCTCTCACAGCATCACACGGTTCATAAAAAACTGCGAAACGTTCCATTGTGTTGAATCCATAACGTAACAATATTCCCCTAAACGCCACATATGTTGCCTCTCCCTAGTATAAGTGGCTTGTCATTCCAATGCATGAAAGCCTCTGATGGCTGTCAGATGAACTCCAACGCCATGGCTGAATTATAAATATAATCTCATGTAGCTTGATGTAGCTGTTTACATCTGTCACTGCAATTACCGCATTCTAGCTTATTCACATGTCATTTCAATTTAATTTCATTCAATTTCGAAATTGTGTTTTTTGACCTTCAGCAGAGAACAGGAAAAGATTTGCACACATTTGTAAGCTGGTGAGGTAAAGAGGCAATAGAGCTCAGTCGTTCCCACTGGACAGTGATATTGTTGTCCTTAGCTGCAGAATTGGGCATTAGGTGTTCTGTTAGTGACACACCCACTGGGTTTGGATCAAGCTTTGAAGGAAGCCATGAAGCCTCCTGAAGCTTCATGTGATTTTTATTTTTTTCTGTCATGTGAGAGGGATTATTTGATATTAATTGTGACACAGAACAGCATCAATAAACAGCTTTTTATTTATCCTATTTGAGGATGCGCTGATATAAAACTAAGGGCTACTATCAATATCCACTATTAATATAGCTGAAAAGCAATTGATATTTACCAGTTTATATTTTCCTGGCCTTTGGACATTGTGAAGCAACGGGAACAGCACAGATGTCGCTCTGCTTCAGTGAAACATCCCACCTGTACAGCATCACTATCACTGTCATATGACCAAACAAATACCACATGACCACTGACCTCCACCTCCAGAAACATTCACAGATGGCAGGAAAATGAAAATGAATGTTGGTTATTTTTATTACCCCACAGGTCATGATTGTGTTCTTACACTCTCTCTTTTTCACCTGTTGTAGGATGATCCAGGAATGATGTGCTAAGACTCAGAAAGCTGCTAATGCTGATGTTTCTGTGTTTGCAGCTTGTCTTTTTCGCTTCAACTTGCTGTCATTGGTTTACTTCCTCTATCTACTGCTGCTGCCATGGTTCCTGTGCCCAAACAAATACACAGTAAGAGGTAAGATTGTGTGCGTGTGTGTGAAACAGTTCAACGTCTGTCTGCTTTTCCTGAAATGCCAGCTTTGGTCTTTTGCGCTTGATGTTCAGGAGGCGGTTTGCCAGAGCTCAGGTTGGGTGCATTTACAAACATCACGCTACATGCCAAATAAGAAATGCTCAAAGCTTCAATTTACTGCACGTCTTCTTTCTCCTCACTGACTGTAGACACAGTGCATCCAGAAAGTATTCGCAGCGATTCACTTTTTCCACATTTTATGTTTCGGCGTGATTCAAAATTGTATTAAATTAAACTCTTATTTCAAAATTCTAGGAACATTGTCTTTAAGTGTCTGGTAAATGTATTAAAAATAATCACATTAACATAATTATTCACAGCCTTCACGATATTTGATTGGTGAAGCTCAACAAAGCCGATGAGGCTGATCATCCCTGAGATGATTCTACAATTTAAATGGAGTCAACCTGTGGATTTGATTTGGAAAGGTCCACACCTGTCTATGTAAGGTCAGAGGTCAAGCATGAAATTAAAGGAACATTCTGTAGATCTCTGGAAGCTGGACTGTTTTTAGGCACAAATCTGGGGAAGGATCCAGTAACATTTGTGCTGCTTCAAGCTCAGCGACCTCCATCACTGTCAGTAGAAGAAATCTGAAAGTAGCAGGACTTTCTGGAGTCGGCTGGCCGTCTACACTGAGCCATCAGGGACACTAAGGCCTCTCTGAGGACAGAAGAGAACCTCCCAGATGGACAACAGTCTCTGCAGCACCAATCAGGCCTGCATTGTAAAGTGGCCAAATGTTTTTTTGTTTGTAATAAATTAGCAAAAGATTTTGAGAAAAGAGATTAATTTGATATAACCTGGAATACTGCTGCAACATAACAAAGGTGGAAAAAGTAAACCGCTGTGAATACTTTGAGATGCACTTTACAGTCTAAATCTAAATCAAACATGTCTACATTTTCGTTGTTTGCAAAGTGAGGTGCAGAACATCTTAACTGTAAATGTTGCAGGATATTTTAAACGTGTGAGGAGTGTGACTTTGTTTTGTTTTTTTGTTGTTCCACATTATAGCACATTAAGGTCATCATAAAACATATATATCTACTCTTTAACACTCCAAAGCATAAAGTGATATATTAATGATATTTTCATTGTTTGAGTACAGAGGATTGTCACAGCTTGGTAATGTCATGATGCTTCACTGCAGGACAAAGAGCTGGATTCTCCTCTAAGTGAAATTAAATACAGCTGCAAATGTATTTTATATCTGGATAGTCCCATTTGATTTGTTGTTTTATTTGGGGGACATTTACATGTTGTTTGTCCAAAGGCCAAATATAATCTTTGAGAGACCTTCAGATTATGATCACTTTGAAAGAGTAGAAGAAAGCAAACCAGATCATTAGATTCTGCTGAGAATGAGGGCAGTATGCACCGAGTACAGTGAAGGACTAAGGCTCACAGTCAACCCAAAGAGGCTATAAAGAGAATGTCGGACCTATAACTGTTCTTCGACCTGACTAAGAGGCCGTGTCTGACTCAGTTATCCTCACAAAATGTGCAATCACCAGGTGATGCAACACAAATTCAACCAATGGGAGGAGTCGGCACAACAAGGCGGGGCAAGAACGCATCATCACTGCCTCAATAGTGCTGAGTCTCATCGATAAACTGACAATCTGAAGACAAAAACACAACTATGACCTATGGACAGTACCATCTATACATCTACTAGAAGATAATAGTGTGACTGTATGGACAATATGTACTGATATCATCACCTGGTGCACATCATGGTACCCATAATCCTTGAGAATCTTCACTTCAAAATGAAAACCACTAGAAGCCATGGAGAGCAGCATCCCTGTATCTAAACCCACACACATCAGCCGACTGTCTGAGCAACAGAAAGGTGCAGTTCAGACACATCCTCCAAGAAAATGCCACCACTTTGACTGAGGCAGTTCCAATTCTAGTGCAGGCAGAGGAAACAACAGCACCATCAGGACCAGATCTAAAACACGCAGGACAGAAGCCTCTCACGACACCGTTTGGCTCACACATGTTCTGCTGCGGCGATTCACTCTGCCAGGCTCACACCTCTCACTTCTTCCCTCCAGAGGTACAATAGCGAAACAGAGAGCAGGAAAATAAACAGGATGTTCTCTTCCTCACCATCCACTTTGTTCACAGAGTGATTATGTATTGGCACGGTATTAAGCCCACCTACAGGCCTTTGAAGAGTCTCACAGATGTAAAGTTTTTGCCACACTAAGTTCAGGCACTAAACATACGTGCAACACTTTGACCTGCGATGGACTGGCGGCCTGTCCTGAGTGAACCCCGCCTCTCTCAGGAAATGAATCAATCACATGACCTCCCATAAACAGGTTGACCAAATCAGCAGTCAAAGAGATAATTCTTGCTGACAAACTGAAACAAAAAGACTCTGGTCTGAACCGCTTCAATAACCTTACTAATGTAAAAGTGGTTAATTCCCAGAGGAGCACACAAAAAACAAACAAGCTAAAATCTCATCTGGCAAACACCAAATGACATGATCCCACTAATAAATGACAATTGTGAAGAAGCTGTACAGAAGTCAGTAAGGCAGGCCTTGGGGAGTCATCTCTAGAAAGTATAAATAATCCATATGTAATAATGTTACATACGTGTTGTGCCAACCTGAAGGTATAATAATTTGCCCAAAGAAATGATGAAAGCCACTGATTTTAAGGATGTTTTCAGATAGTACAATATACTCAGTTCTATTGGAGAGCAAAATTGCAACATTTGCCACATTTTCAGCTGGTGCGGTTCTCTTTTACACTGAACTGTGTCAAATGATCCAAACTGGCTGGAAAACCTGTTCCCCTCTTTGCCTGTGTTAGTGAAGAACCAAGAACCAAAACTGCTGATCACTTTGGCCAACACTGAAGCAAGCAACAAGAAAACCTCTGTAAAACTCTGGAGCGCGAGACTCACTTGTTTGTTTTGTAGTTACCCACAATGCCTTGTGCTGTAGTCCGCTTCCTGCTTTTGGAACGGTCTCTGGTCCGCTTGCATCCACATATGCATCCGAACCGCACCAGAGTTCACTTCTAACAAACTGAGACAGAGGTTTGTATGTGGACCAGAGTTCACTTTTATGGTTTGCATCAGAGTTACGTATTCACACCTTCCCAAACGAAACAGACTTTCTATAAAAATGAACTAGAGTTTGATTAAAGCGGACTAAACTGGGCTGGTGTGAATGCATCATAAGACAAGTTGGATACTGATCATTCTGGCCATCGAAGAAGACATAACAGAAAATATTCTACCAACTGCTAATGAAGGAGCAACAGATTTCAGGGTAGAAGTGAAGGAGCAGAAGGAGTCATTTACCTCTGACTCACTTAGGAAATGACTGAAACACTGAAATCCTCCTAGTGGGGAGAAAAAAGCAGGACTGAAGGATTGTACAGCTGCATAGAGCTGCACTACTTGGTAGGATATTATATTTCAAGTGTTGAGCAAATCAGTAATTTACTGTAGTTAGATGATCTGTCCTTGATGTCCACAGCCAATGTAAGTGCTTAGTGACAGCGATGCTAAAGGTCACGGAGAGTGTGGTGGAGACAGTAAATAAGAATGAAGAAATGGTTGAGAAAATGTGGGTTTAGAATGAGCAATTTTCAGCAACAACGTCACCGTTGTATGATTTCCTGAGTCATGCAGCACTCAGATATGCTCTATTGCATCTTTTAATACTTGCTTGCAGATTAAACTGTGTTTCATTTGTTTCTGCTTCCTGTCTTTCAGGTCACACTGGTCGCTTTATTAAAACGGTATTTTGCACCAGTCTGCTGTTTGTTCTGGCTCATGTCTGCTTCCAGACAGTGCTGTACACGTACGCTCCACTCAACACCGCAATAGGCTATAACTGTTCACAATGGGAGACCATAACCAGACACATCGGACTGTCCAGGTGTGTGTGGGTGTGTGTGAGACACCATAAGCAACTACTGTAGAGGAAATGATTAAAGGTGCTGATGTTTTGTGCTGACTTCATATGCATGTGTGCTGCAGGCTTCCCTTGGAGGATCCCTGGAATGTGCTCCGTCTCCTGTGTCCGGATGTAGGAGTGTGTGTCGTGTCACTTGTTACTATTGTCCTCTGCAGCAGATTGGTCAGGAACAGAGAAATGGTGGCTGCAGCCAATATAACATCAGTAAGTCTCTGTATGGTTTTTGACGGCCTATTTAAGAATATTACAATGCAAATGTAAAAGAAGGTAAATTATGTTAATTAGACTGCTGTTCACATTTTAAAAAACCTTCATAAAATTCACAAGATTTGAGCCATTTTCTCTGATTATTAAAACCTTTGTGAGGCTTTGGGGTGACCAGTGTGAAACTTATTACTTATTTTGAATGAAGGATGCTGTTTTCACTTCCGATACCGATATAGATATCTGAGGTTTAGTATCGGCCGATGCTGATCTGATACAGAAAAACAGAGCTGAATTGACTTTTAATATTTATTTTCTTAAACACAGACATAAATATGCTGACTGACAAATTTATTTGATAACTGCACTAATGCTGCACCAATGCTGCTATACCAATACCTGTATCGGTATAGCTGGACCGATACAGGTATTGATATCAGATCAGTGCAATTCTAGTTTAAACTATGGTCATTTTAGAAGTGCAATCATCCAGGATTCTAATTTAAAAGAACCCTTCAGAACGTCAAAGGAACATGTTTAGTGAAGGTGGGTCCAGCCTTCCAACTCACACAAACATCAGTCTACGAAAAGGACCCAACATTTCTACAATCCTCCTCAGCCGGCCCTTAAGTTCTGCATGAGAACCGGCTCATATTTGGTTCAGTCTTGAAGCAGAAAAGTTGCAGTTTGATACCCCTGCTTCAGACCCAGAGGGTTCTCAGGATTTCTCTATACAGATTAGTTTCTGGACACTGCAGAGGCTGGAAGGTCCCGGTTGTTCTGTGGGAGCCGGGTCCACTGCTGTCCTGCTGAGAGTGGACTGCTAATGCTGCAAACACATTGATTTAGGAACCATGTGTCAAACATGAGGAGGGTTTCTCACTTTACCCTTCGGCAGCCACAACCTTTAAATTAACTGCTGTATCATCACTTTCTTATGCAACTGAACTCCTGCTCAAGTGTTACAACACCAGCAAAGAGCTCTGAATCTCGTCTCGTCTGTGATTGGTTGAATTTTTGTCTCACCTCAGAGGTAACGAGCTTCATGAAACCTTTCCTCCCACTAAATAGCTTGAAGAGGAATCTGCAGACACAACAACAGAGAATGAGGAGGAGGAAGAGTCATCAGTTGATGAAGAGGTGGAGGAAGAGGAAAGGTTGTCGAATGGTGACCCTGACGAGGTTTCCACAGCAACCAGAGCCAAGCAACTGGCAGAAGGGCTCAAAGTCAAAGTGCTGAAAATCCTGCGGGATCTGGGCCGAGTGATGGTGGTCGTCCTGCTGGGTTTGGCAGGTAAGATCTGCTCCAGGTTACGTTTCCGTCGCATCTCACCACTTCTCTGTGTTCTCACTGAACAACTGACTTGACTCTGCGGAGCTTACCTGGACATGCTGTTCTCTGACAGTGAAAGTATTACAGCGAGTAATTTAAAAGGATGTCCATGTCTTGCCCTTTGACCTCTGGAGACGGGCACAAGCTCCCTGCACTGAATTCAACAGCTTGAGATCAAATAAAATCCGGTGTTACATGTTCAGTGAGTGAATGCCTCACAGTTCAAAGGATTTTCATGTTTTATCATTGATACTCCATGAAGCTTACAAATAACAATAAAAATATTCAGTTTGAATTTGAAAAAAATCCAAAAAAGACAAATGTCAAACTTCACGTTGGTTTCTAAAACCTGGAATGTTTTATTATTTTGCACTTAGATCTAATTCATACACTGTATTTCCAAAAGTACTTGCTCATCCATCCAAATGATCAGAATCAGGTGTTCCAGTCACTTCCATGTCTGTCAGGTGTATAAAATGAAGCATCTCGGCATGCAGACTGTTTCTACAAACATTTGTGAAAGAATGTCTCTCTCTCTCTGGAGCTCAGTGAATTCCAGGGTGGAACAATGACAGGACACCACCTGTGCAACAAAATTTCCTCACTCCTAAATATTCAACAGTCAAATGTCAACTGTATTATCAGAAAACCGAAGTGTTTGGGAACGACAGTAACTCATCCAGGAAGTGTTGGACTATGTAACCTGACAGAGCGAGGTCACTGGATACTGAAGTGCATAGTGCAAAGAGGTCGCCAACTATCTGCAGAGTCGATCACTGCAGATCTCCAAACTTCACGGGCCCTTTAGATGAGCTCAAGAACAGAGTACAGAGAGCTTGGAATAGGTTTCCATGGTGACCAGCTGCATCCAAGTCATACATCACCTAGTGCAATGCGGCTATAATGCTACAAAGCAGAGCAACAAATACTTTCCTAAAACACTGTGTATAAAAGTTTCCTACTCTAAATGACTCTGTTAACTAATAATTGCTACTAATTAAAAGTGAGTGGCTGCTAATTTAGTGGTTTGAGCCCCAGATCACTGGAAAACTCAAAGTTAGGAAGGATCTAACCAAAGCTATTTCCTGTCCATTTATAAAATACCATCCTTTTAGATCCAGGTACAGCAACCAATGAAAAGGGATTCTAGAAACAAGCTAACATGGAAACACAGACTCAGAGAGAGAGAGAGAGAGAGAGCTGCAGAGGCATGCTGGCTAAATGAAACCTTAGCTCCACTGACAGCTCAGCCATGGTTATAAACAGCAGGTGTGTGTAATTGCTGGAGCTTAGATGGTGCATGAGACCAGGGCAGTGGTCCAGTAATGCATTGTGACCTGCATTAGCAGCAGGTCCTATAGGCTCAGTGGCCTTTATGTCACACTAATAACAGACTTTTAGCAGACTTACCAGACTGTTGGTTAACCGGCAGCTAATCAATAAAACCTCCTGAAAAAAGAAAACAGACAATCCAACTTTAAAAGAAAATGTTAATTTGTCCCAAATAATAAAATGAAGTTTATCCAAGTCCATATATTAAGTTTATTAAGTGGACATGTGAAACAAAAGTGGGTTCGACAAACTGAATTCAGTTACACATTTTTTAAAGTGTGAGCTTCATTCTCTGTGTTTGTGTCATTGTCTTTCTGTAGATGTTTAACATTGTCTCCTGTTCTTCCCCCCCTCAAGGCATCACACTGCCCTCTGCCTTCTCAGCTCTTTACTTCCTCCTATTCATCGGCGTGTGCACATGGTGGGCGTGCCATCTACCCATCAGCCACCTGGGGTTTAATGCACTGTGTGTGATGGTGGGCTTCTTCGCTGCCGGCCACCTGGTCTGTCTGTACTTGTACCAGAGTCTGCTGGGTCAGGGCCTCTTCCCCCCACACAGCCTGTGGGCCAGGTGAGCCTGCAGGGCAACGTGCTGCATACTATTGTCTCCTTTGAAATTTAGAAAGAATGTAGCAGGAAAA
Organism: Poeciliopsis turneri; assembly: GCA_922788865.1. Classification (NCBI taxonomy): domain Eukaryota; kingdom Metazoa; phylum Chordata; class Actinopteri; order Cyprinodontiformes; family Poeciliidae; genus Poeciliopsis; species Poeciliopsis turneri. The sequence continues at coordinate 2,305,471 of CAKLNU010000908.1, read as the reverse complement.
GTTTTACTTAAATTCATGATTCACCTGAGCCCCCAGAGGTTGGTTTTCTGGTTCTACAGACTGGTTTGGACAAAAATACTGCAGGATCCCTTAATTAGACGAGACAGAATGTATCACTCATCTCAGTTATTGGAAGCATTATGCTGATGAATGATTCACGCTGGCACGAGGTTGTTACAGTAAACTAAAAGTCATTAAGAAAAATTTTTCCAACACTGAAGTTGGAAAAATTGTTTTTGTTAACTGAAATGAATGAAAATGGTAATTAATGAGAACAAACTTAACTGGAACTGTCATGTGTTCATAAAACTAACTAAAATGTACTGAAATTAGAGATGCAATATCCCTCGCTTTCATGTTTATAGGTCTGTTTTTATTTTGAACTGATGTGAAATAGATTTTTTGCCTCTTACAATCTGTTTCTGTCAACTGTCGGCAAATCAGGGCAGTTCATAAACCACCTGGGTGGAAAATAGCAACTCCAAAAGTTGAAAGAAAACACAAGTCAGTTGGTTGTTCAACAATAATTGAGTACATTTTTTAAGATAATATTTTCTGTTGGGTATTCGTCACACAAACCATCACACAAACGTAGTCACAATACAATACTTGATCTTTCTCTGTTTGTGTTTCTGTCTAGACTGTTTGGTCTGAAGGACATCATCATACCCGGAAACTGCTCCACGCCTGATGACCTCATCCTCAATCCCAGCCATGATTGGCCGGTTTACGTCAACCCAGGAATCCTGCTGGTCCTCTACGTTACTGTGGCCGCGGTTATCAAATCAGGACTGCATGCGGCATCGAACCAGGTACAAACGGCACCATTACAGATCCCACAGCAGAACCTTCTAAGTGTTCATGAAAAACATTCACATGACGGCACTGAAACGATGATGTCTATTTTAATTTTACACTGTACTATTTTAAAATAGTAGATAATTAGTATTTTAAAAATACTATCTTTAAAAAAAATATATATATATATTTGTTAAATATAATGTATACTAAATAAATATGATCTTTCTAAATATATATGTATTATTGACTTAATAGTTTTAACCTGTGTCACACAAAGTTTGGACACCACTGGTGTGATCAGAGGGGTCAGAGTGGGTCAGAGTGGGTCAGAGTGGGTCAGAGTGGGTCAGAGTGGGTCAGAGTGGGTCAGAGTGGGTCAGAGTGGGTCAAAGTGGGTCAGAGTGGGTCAGAGTGGGTCAAAGTGGGTCAGAGTGGGTCAGTGGGTTAAGTGGGTGACTGGTCCAGCTAACGCTGGGACCAGTTTTCTTGTTTTCGGTCAGAAAACAAGAAAATCAAGAAAAACTTTCTTTCTTAATATTTCAAATGAAGTCTAAGGCACAGATACAACGGCTCAGGCTTAAACACACACCCTCCTATCTGGGATCATAATAACAGCATCAACTTGTCTCACCATACAATGCAAATTATCTTAATATTATAAGATCTTTTTACGTTCTTAGTAAATGATCATTTAATTATTTAAAACTCTCCAGAGTGTTACTCAGGTGAGAAGGTGTTGCAGATGTCAAGTGTTCAAACAGTCTGGACGACAGAAAAGAAATGACCTTTGACCTCAATGTTAATGAATTTAGCCAATTAGATGCAGAATCCTGAATAAAACAATCTCAGTGTTTTCTTCCTTGACGTCACATTTCTTCCCCTCAGGAGAAAAGAAAAGCTTCAGCGGAAGAGCTGGTTGAGTTAAAGTCCTGCAATCAACCCAAAGACGACTGCGAAGACGAGACACAGGTACCGGCTGCTGCGTCTCTGTTAGCCGCACTGACACGCAAAAGTATTCACACCCGAGTTTCCACACACACACCTCAGATGTTCTAGTCCCTTTCTGCAAAAACTGACAAACAGTGAAGCAGGAGCAGCCAGATGGAAAGCTGCCGTCTGGATGCTTGTGGTTCACCTGCAGACCACAGGCGGGTGTGGAGGTGGTTTGATTGCGAGGAGCCGACTTGTTTGGATGGCACCATGGAGGGGAGCGACGGGTTTCACCGCCGGCTGCAAGCGGTTTCCCACAGCAACGAAGATCATCAGAGCCACTGAATGTGGAAACCTCACTGATTCAAGAGAAAGAGAAGAAAGTAAAGCATGTTTGTTTACTCTGCAGTTTAAAACTGGCTGCTTGAATGCTACATTGAAAAGCTGTTCTTTAAAAGTTCACAGTGGATAACCATTCATCCTGTTGTCCTGATATCATCATTACAGACTGGAACAGGTGTGTCAGACAGCTCTGATCCTTCCTCATCTTGCCTCTGCGTAGCATTGGGGAATTTACCGAGCCGCAGGGAGTCCTGTACCGCTGCGTCCTGGACGATCACCCCAGAGTACAAATACTTTCACCCAGTCTGACCTTTGACCAAGAAACACTGTGAGGGATTCAGAGCAGGGATGGAAAATGATCACATTGTTCATCATTTAACGTGATGAATGTCCTCTTATCCCAAGAATTTTGATATATTGTTGTGATGATACGTTTTAACTGTTTCAGTTGTTCATATAATAGCTTCACAGACCATCACTTAGAAAATAAAAACTATTTCTTTAACTGTGGAGCAGTTGCAGCTTACCCTGACAACTAGTTATTTCATGGTGTATGGAAGCTCAGATGGGACAAAAGAAGCTCAGTGAAATGAGCTCTTTTGAAGCTCATTTCAAAGAAGAGAGGCTTGGTACCAAGCCTCTCTTCTCACTCTGAGTCTCCTCTTCAGCACCTGCTTCTGAGGACTGCTGGTCAGCTGGCTGAAACAAGGAGTCTAAACTTGAATTGAATTCTGTTTGCTTGGAATTGGGTTTAGCAAAAAGGAAAAAAAAAAAAAAAAAAAGAAAATCTGCCTTCCGGTGCCAGTACTGAACATGTCTGCTCCTAGCAAAGGGAGTCATTTCCATACCTGGTGTGTTTGTCTGCTGAGTTATCGACTAACTGGTTCCTAACGCTCAGTATTTGGATGGAACTTTTTTTTTTTTTTTTTTATTGTTGAGAAAACATGTCAGGATAGAAAAGAGTTGATGTTTGGCTGTTTGTTTCAGATCACCCTGGTTTCCAGCGAAGCAGAAGATCCAGAGGAAACGACAGCTGGAGAACATCAGCCAGGTTCTTATGGCTCACATCTTTCATTCAAACCTCTTTTATTTCTAAAGAAGTTGCTGTAATTAACTTTATATACAACTGTATTTATTAAAGTATATTTATTAAAACTGTCACCGTGTTGTGACGGTGTGGTGTGAGACTGATAATTTGTAGGAAAAAAATGAGCTCCTCTGCCTGCCAACTTGAAACAACCAATCAGAGCCAGGAGGCGGGTCTTAGTGCTGTTTTTGCTAGCTGCTGCTAGCATAGGCATTCATAAATGCTAGAGCTAGTTAGCATGGCTTCCAATGACAGCAGATATACAATTTTCCTGTAAGTTGTTTCTCTGCCATTAGTGCATTGGCAGAGGAATGTACTAATGTCAACCAACGTGAAGTTGATTGACAGCATTAAGACCCGCCTCCTGGCTCTGATTGGTTGTTTCTGGTTGGGGGCGGTGCATTTCTTCAGGCGCCAATAGCAGCTCAAGGAAGAGGTGGAGGAGATGGAACTTTTCACACATTATCTGTCTCATATCATACTGTCATGACACGGTGACAGCTTTGATAAATATGTAAAAAAAAATAAAAATAGAAAAGTTACACACTGCAGTTGTAAATCACTGAAACATTTGATGAAGTCTGGAAACTGGAACATCTCTGTGTAAGTCGTCACTGAGTGGCTTCACCAGTTTCTATCTTGTCCTCATGAGCTGAGCTCTGCTCCACTCGTCCCACACAGGACAAGATATCACACCCAACCCAACCCCAGTTATTCACACTGACAGTTCGTTACAGATCTTCAGAGCCGATAAATCCAGCTAGCTCATGTAAACTGATCCCACCAGCCTGTGTGTAATGCATCTGGCAAGATGCTGCAGCTCCACTGCAGATCCATCATTATGTTTCAGTGGGTCAGGCAGTGCTGCTGACTGACGGTGACTGATGGTGACAGGAGGCATTAGACAGAACTGAATCTGTTGGCCGAGTTGACCCAGTGGATCTTGTTATGATGGCTCATGTCATCAGCTCCCTCTCCCTCTAGAGTAGTTCTGAAGTCCAGCAGCGCCCAACCAGATGGTCCTGACCCCCCCTGTTCTCTTGTTGCAGGTGTTGCTGCGGCCCCCGGGGGACAGATGAGCGAGAGCCCGTTCTTCCTGCTGGGACGGGTGGTCATGCAGCAGAGTTATGTCTGTGCTCTCATAGCCATGATGGTAACCGTGACGTCCCTCTACCAACGCCATAGCATTGACCTTAGCTAATGATGTGGAGAGCAGTGCAGGGGTCAGGGACAGTTCGGATCTCTCTGCTGTTCTGTGGAGCAGCAATGAGATGTTAGTATCTTACCTGCAGTAGGAAACGCAGCGTAACAAACTAACATCTTTGGTCTGTTGTGCTAAGCTAACAGCTGGTCAGATCAGGTGGCTTTCATATAGAAACGCCTCCAATTTTTACTGTAGAAATCTCTAAACCTTTCCTTCACATTTGATTCAACCATCTCAGTATCTCAGTACTTTTAAAAGCAGACCAGTTATTTATTCTAAAGGCTGTTGTATTCCTACTGACCAGGTTTTCTGACTGATTACGCTGAACGAGTGTCTCCACAGAACCCTGATCTAGCTGTCCCTTCCCTCTGGCCCATGCTGACCCAGTGTGTGGTTCTCACTCAGCCTGTTTTGTCGTCTAGGTGTGGAGCATCACCTACCACAGCTGGCTGACGTTTGTTCTGCTGCTGTGGGCGTGTCTCATCTGGATGCTGCGTTCCAGGTACCAATGACACCCGGGTCTCAGGCCTCCTAACTGATAAACCCGAATAGATTTTTCTGCAATTCAGCTTTTCGTCCTTCTGTTTATTAGCAGCAGTGTTGTGTGGTGGTGCGTTTTATCCTGCGCTGTTTTGTTTTCGTATAATGAAATATGTGTTAGATGTTCTGCTGAAACAGACGGTGGCTCAGGACGTTTGGGTTTCGTTCTGCAACCGGTGGATGCAGAACGCTGCTTCGAAACCTCACTCTGTCCGTTTCTGTCATCATTTATGCAGACGCCATGCAGCCACGCTGTGCTCTCCGTTCATCCTGCTCTACGGTCTAGCTCTGTGCTGTCTGCAGTACGTCTGGGCCATGGAGCTGGAATCCATCCTGCCCACAAAGGTGGGGACCATGAGTCTCAGACAGCTGGGCCTGGACAGAACCCAGTATCCCTGCCTCAGACTGGGAGCTATGGTAAGGTGTGAGCCGAGCCAGAGAACAGTTCTACGTTCTGGTTGGCAGATAGAGCAGAACCTGCACCTCAAACAGGCAGGATTCTTTTAAATCAACTTTAAATTGTGTTATAATGTCAAATCTGGAGAGTTGCTTTGATACCTGCATGTGAAATTCTTTAATCTCCATGGCAACCATTCAGTTGTGCAAAACACCTGGAGGGACCTAGCACTACATAATAGGTGCAGCTTCTCCTCTGAGCTGCAGTTTCCAAGCTTCCACCTCTCAGAGCAGTGCTCCCCATCTCAGCTCCTTCAGACTAGCCAGCAGCAATTAGCAAATATCTCTCGGAACTGCTCATCAGCTGAGCACAGTGCACAAGCTACTTCTCAGTGCAACGCTGGTAAAAACGCTAAAGGGTTAATAGAGAAGCGGAGTTTCAGAAAGAGCAGAAAATGTTTTTAAAGAGACAGAGTCCCAATTTCAAGGTGTTAAATTACAAAGTCAAAATTCTTTCAAGTCATATTTGATATATAGAGCACTGTTATAACAAGTGAAGGTAACATAGCTGCATGACTGCGCTATAAAACGGCACTGTGTGCCTAGAAAACACATCATCATTCTGTAAGGGGGGATTTTTCTGTGCTCTTGGATTATGAAGAAAAATTCCCACATAATTCTGCCTCTTTTGATGTTTCCCATGAGGCTTGACAAGCACAGGAAGTGAATACATGAGGGTTTTTTGAATGTCTAGCTGTGAAACATTAAAATGCAACACTTCCTGATACAGTATAGTTCCTGGAGAAGAATAAACCAAGAATAAACCAATATGGGCACAAAGATGACTCTTCAAGTGGAACAAAGGTGCTTCTACTGTTAGATGAGCTTTTGATGTCAGACTGTTGTTATAAAAGTGATTATTCTTCTGCCATTCTCCACAATTAGTTAAACCTTAAAAGTCTGGGCTGGTGCCCATCTCACAGTGTATTATTATTCCCTAATTTAACCTCCTGACCTACAGTACACACACTGGACAGTAGAGAAATCGTAATGACAGCTTTTAATCGGTGAAATATTTATTCATCGAGCTTTTTGTTTAATGTTGATCCATCATTTTCCTGTTTCTCTTCCCAGCTGCTGTTCACCTTGACCTTCTGGCTGCTGGTGCGTCAGTCAGTGAAGGAGAACTTCAGGCGGAAGAGCAAAATGTCCGCGCCCCTACAGGAAGTCACTACAAAAGGTAACAACGGTTCTGGAAACACATGAGCAAACACCTCGCACCTGCTGCTGTTGCGTCATGTGAACTTTGACCCCATCATTGCCATAAGGGCTAGTGACATCACTGATGTTGTGATTAAACCAGACACAATTCTAAACACTGACGTTTACCAACGCTTATTTGAGTTTCTGAGCCTCCTCACTGCAAAAACACAAAATCTTACAAAGAAAGTTTGGTCTGGTTTCTATGGCAAATAAGTTCATACAGTCAAAATAAGACAAAATTAACTTACATTTTCACTTTACAGCAAGCTATAGGGAGCTTGTTTTTGATAATAATATTGATGAAAAAGTCATTGTTCCATTGTCAGATTATTTCACCTGTAACACTGGAAAGGTTTCTGGTCATTAGTGAAATAATATGCCATGGAACTTGTAATGTTTCATCAACATTAAGAAATCATTGATGTAAAACAAGCTTGGACATATTGCTGAAGAGTTACTTGTAGATCAGTTTTGTCTTACTTATTATTCATGTGTTCTAAGATTGTTGCACTAGAAACTGGACCGAAAACACTTGGTGAGATTTTGTGTTTTTGCAGTTCTTGGAGTATTTACCTCTAGAGCGGTGCAATCAGCCTGCGCAGGCTGTCTATGCAGATTAAATTACATTTACATTATGAAGGTTGAGAAATTAAATCTTTGTAAAATGGAGAATGCTATGCAAATTAGCTCCCTCTCCCAGATTAATTTTGCATTGAAACTCTTGTTAGTGGTAGTTTATGCTCTGAGCAGGAAGCGGTTCCCAAAAACTAGACTTTGCTTAAGGCCCCGTTCAGCCTTGTGCCGGCCCTGCTGGGGAGCTGGACTGTTGCACATCATCTCAAACGCAGGTCTGCATCATGTGACGTTGAGTGCTCTTACAGTTTCCCCCCCAAACTCCCGTTACAAATAAACAATTTCATGAGGATTTACTTTTTGTGGGTTGTTTACCTTCCGTCGCCTCTTTTTGTCTGGACTCTCCCTTCTTTCTCAGAATTGGGCGCCGGCAGTGAGTCGGTCCTGAAGGTTCTGGGAGGCATGGTGATGAGCTGCTATGCCAAGTACTGGATCTATGTTTGTGGAGGGATGTTCATCATGGTCTCCTTTGCTGGAAAACTAGTTGCCTACAAGATCATCTACATGCTGCTCTTCCTGCTCTGCCTCTGCCTCTATCAGGTATGAATGCTTTCTTTTCTTCTTTTTTTATTTATTTTTTATTTTTTTTTACATAACATCAAATATTGTGTCTTCACAGTTTTTGATGGGCTTTTTTTAAACTTGTGTATGTGGTGAATATGCAGTGGCAGATTTTCATATGTCTCTCTCTACTCATAAATGTATAAAGTATATATTGGGGGTGTATTTAATTCAATTTTATTTTATTTTTTGAGGTAGTACAAGTGCTGTTGCTTATTTACATAATCAAGAAGATGAAACAAATAAGAGGCATAATTTGAGCTGTCATGATAACAAATTTGTTAGACAATAAATTGACCCCTGGATTTTCTTTATTAATATTTTTAAAATTACCATCAAACATTCCATGGCAGTACCATTGTCACTTTATTTTACTTCCCTTCCCTTAGTTGCATTATTCTTTTTCTGTTTTGTAACTATAAACATCCTCCTTCATTTTCTATAAAGGGCAACAACTCAGTCGAAACTGACTGAGTTTATTGTGTATTTGCATATTTATTCATCCTCTGGACTTCAGACGTTTTTCTAGCTTATTGCAGAGTTAATATAAAATCTGCACGGTCTGCATTTTGCAAGAGTCAATAAAAAGGAAGAAAAGAACATTTTGGATGAGTTCCCCCATAGAGATGAAAAACAGAATATTCCCACAAGAGCAGTCATAAAAATACATCACAAAGGCAAGAAATGAAGAAGAGGAAGACGAAGGCCAAACTGCCGGAGCATTAAAAATTAAAATCAACATGTATGAGAAACGTTGTTGTGTTTTGCTGTCGCTTTTATTCCTCTCTTCACTGTTTCTGCTGCCAGACTGTTGTTATTGATGACATCTTGATCAAAATGTAAGTAATGGTAATGTGTTGTGTTGTCTTTGTGGTTTGCATGCTTTGCTCATCAAACTGCAGCCTTGTTTATTAGATTCATTAATGAGGGTCCATCTTAAAGTATGATGTGTGTTTATAAGTTCATAACTTTCTTGCTTCTTTCTTCTCCTTTTCAGGCATGTTAAGATTATTGTGGTACAAAATAATATATCTTTTGCATTCCTTGTTCATGTGTGTGATTTTATACTGCTGTCATGTTAAAAAAAAAAAAAAATGGGGGTAGTAAGATCTATGTAGAGGAGAACGACAGTTTATTTGTTTGAATGAGTTGAGCGGTTGATATTTCCATATCTGCTCATGCTAACGTGAAGCATTGCTATCAGGCTGCAGTCAGGCTGTGTTCTGGAAGGAACCCAGCTGTTTTGGGTTCATTCACAAATCTTTCTTTTAGAAACATCAGCAGATGTTTCTAGAACTTGTTTCTAGAAGATCTCACTCCGATGCTGAGGTGAAAGCAGACTCGTTTCCTCTGACATTGCCTCCACCTCCTCACCAAAGCCTTGTTCCTATTCTGCAGGTGTACTACTCTCTGTGGAGACATCTGCTGAAGCTCTTCTGGTGGCTGGTAGTGGCCTACACCATGCTGGTGCTCATCTCCATTTACACATACCAGTTTGAAGACTTCCCCGAATACTGGAAAAACCTCACTGGTTTCACAGATGGACAGTATGTGTTTAAACTCCAGGGCTGCATCCTCCCAGCTACTGGTCATGCTTTGAGTTTAGAGTTAGTGTTGGGACTAACCCGGTAAGGTCTGAGCTGATGCGGTGGATGTTCTGCTGGTTGTAGGCTGGCGGCCGTCGGCCTGGAGACGTTCGCTCTGTCAGAGCTCTTCTCCAGCATCCTCATCCCGGGTTTCTTCCTGCTGGCCTGCATCCTGCAGCTGCACTACTTCCACAAGCCCTTCATGAAGATCACAGACCTGGAACACGTCACCCCCAAACACAGGTACACACACTGCTGCGGCCCGCCTGGCTGTTCCTGGACCTCACTGTGTGCAGTACTGTATGCTGCAGGCAGAGTTGGGTACATTTACCCAGTTATATTTACTTGAGTAACTTTTTGGCAAAAATTGTGCTGGTTTAAGTAAGGTGTACTTTTTACTTTTACTTGCATAATATTTTATTTCTGGATTTTCTGTGACTAACTTCACTGAATGAAGAACAAAAATTCACCAAGTACAGACACACAACTGCAGTTTTTGGATTGAAAATGTTTATTTTATTTATTTATTTATTTATTTGTTTGTTTTTGTCTGATTTTGCAGTTATATTATTTACATTAAGGGCTGCACAGTGGCGCAGTGGGTAGCGCTGTTGCCTTGCAGCAAGAAGGTCCTGGGTTCGATTCCCGGCCCGGGGTCTTTCTGCACGGAGTTTGCATGTTCTCCCTGTGCATGCGTGGGTTCTCTCCGGGTTCTCCGGCTTCCTCCCACAGTCCAAAAACATGACTGTCAGGTTAATTGGGCCTTCCCAACTTTTCCCTAGGTGTGAGTGTGTGTGTGCATGGTTGTTTGTCCTGTTTGTCTTTGTGTTGCCCTGCGACAGACTGGCGACCTGTCCAGGGTGAACCCCGCCTCTCGCCCAGAACGCAGCTGGAGATAGGCACCAGCAACTCCCGACCCCGTTAGGGAGAAGGGTGACGGAAAATGGATGGATGGATGGATGGATTATTTACATTAACTGCAGTGACTTGACTCAAATGTTTTTTGCGAAAAATTTGCAGTACAGTTACACATCAGTGCAAAAAAAAAAAAGTGCTGTTGGTTTTGCGTGAAATTTTGTGATTGCAGGTTTGGAAAAAGACGGAGGGAAAAGTGAATGTCATTTGGCTGTAAAATACAAATGTCTTTGATATAATCAATCAAATAATAATTAAGCACTCTGCTGTCTTGAAGGGTCAGTTTGTCTCTCTGGAGTCTCGAGGGCAGAGCTGCAGACTGTGCAGAGCAGACAAACAAAGACAAATATTTTAAAGGGTTGACCTCGCTTCGACATCTTCCTTTTTTTGTTACTGAGTCAGCTTGGAGTTATAATGATCGAGTGTGGCTTAGACCTTTATGTTTGGACCTCCTGACCCATCAGACATCTTTTTAAGAAGATCTTCTGCCTCCAGGAGGAAGAATAAAGAAAGAAGGGAGGAAGTGGTCTCTGGTAATGTGAGGGTAAACCCTGAAGAAGAAGAAGAAGAAGAAGAAGAAGAACTGGTGGCAGACAATGATGAAGAATCAGAAGATGAAGGTGAATACTATTACTTTTTTTTTTTTTTGCACATTGAGATGTAAATCAGCGTGCTATTATGCTATAGTATGGATCTATGCATTTTGGTGTTAATCCCCACATGTGAAAGATATTTTTATTATGGTATTCACATCATTGGTACAGTTGTATCTGATTTATATATATATAAATAACTTTCTTCATAAAAGATCAAGTTCAACTTAGAAAACCTACTATCAACTGGAGCTAAACTACTATTTTTCTTTACAGTTATCATATTGGTATGGATGTATAAATGACCTTGGAATCTATGATTAGAATGAATGAACCATGTTTTTCTGTATGCTAAATGAAGAACCATCAAATTCACATCCTGGTGTGATTGCTGATAGTCTCTGTCCTGTCTGTGAGGACGCTCCGTATTTAACCTAGTTTCTCTCTCATTCCAGAGTTGGTTCCCACTAAGTGGGGCCTGGTGATGGACAGGATTCTGGTTCTGTCCAGGAAGTTCACTGACATCCTTACCAAAGTCCAGGGCTTCCTTTGGAGAATTCTGGAGCTTCACATCCTCAAAATGGTGGCTTTTTTCTCTGTGTGGGTTGCCCTTAAAGAGGTAAATATATGGAGAGTGACAGTTATGAGAGCACGTTGTAGTAAAGGCTGTGAATCATGTTTCTGTGTAGCCCAGGATGTCAGAGTTGTGTGAGGTTAGCTGTGCTCACACATAATACTTGGAGTCTATCTTCACTCTAAACTGACTCAGGATGGGTTTGTTTACGAGGAATTTGGATATATGTCGACTCAGCAACATTAGGCGACCTCTAGTGACCTTGTAAGGAAGTGCAAGTGTTGACTATGCTTGTTGTCCGGGTTACCGCCAAAAAGGGAGTGCTGCATGATGATAGGATTGTGAAAGTATGTGTTTTAGCTCAAGCATAAGGCAGTTTGGATTTCCCCTCCCGTACCTAGAAGTGCCTCCTCTTTACCTGAAAGCTGTTGCACAACCGCGGCCAGGTCAGGTGCACTCACCAAGTGACTCTGGCTGCAAATATGTGGAGGAATGTAAACACTTGATAATGTAGCCGTTCCAGGGTTTTAAACTGGAGTCATGTTACCAGATGCTGCACTGAGTGGCTTTGTCTCAGAGTGATAACCTGTATCTGAATTTGTACACTTGTATTTATTCAAACACTTTTGCCAAGGACTAACAGAAGAACGTCACAGTTGGACGCTCCAACATTATGATGAACACATCAGACTTTGTTTTGTTGAAGATAACCTGGGCTAACTTTGAACTCTTAGAAGGGCCTCGTCAAAGTCAACCTGGTGTCAAATCGGTGGGCTACTGATAAAAGTTAGTGTCATGTTGGAAAACCAACTTCTTCTGCCGAGAAGATTGGCCAAATATTTACCCAGAATTATGTCATCTTGTTGATGGATACAGTAAATGCTGGGTGAGGGTGGAGCTTCACCAGTGCTTGCATGTGAAGGAATCCAAAATAAATGAAAACTTGCACATCCAGCTGTTGTTTGAAAAATTCCTTGAAGTTGTTTGTATTTTTATTCCATGCAGGAAACTTGTGTATTCTGCTAAATATAAATGACGTTAAAGTTTTGATTCCTCTTGCATGGTGTGATGTAATCTTTGCCGTCTTTCTTGTCCCGTCTGAAGCCGTCGGTGATGAACCTGGTTCTGGTGGTGTTGTGGTCTCTGGCGATGCCGTTTAGCCGCTTCAGGCCCATGGCGTCGTGCCTGTCCACAGTCTGGGTGTGTGTCATCATCGTCTGCAAGATGCTGTACCAACTCAGTGTGGTCAACCCCACGGAGTACTCCTGCAACTGTAGCATGGTAAGACACACCTCGGCTCCAATGAACGTAGCAGCCCAGTGTCGTTGGTTCTGTTCTCTGTTGAAGCTTTAGCTCTACGTGTTTTGATGTGTGTTTTTAACCTCTGACAGCCGCTAACAAACACAACCAACCTCCTACCAGAGGAGATGATGAACTCCACGCTTTACAAGGAGCCTATAGATCCAGCCAAGTGGTTTGGCATAAGAAAAGATGCGACTGCTTTGGGGTACAGCAAGGTAAGGCCAATTCTCATTCCCCCGTAACTGATTCTGTTGTGTTGTGGATTTATTGATTCTTTAAATAATCACTATTAGATCGGATCCTTCCTCTGATCTGTGCTTGAAGCATAATCTCTCTGTCTCTTCGTCAGTGTGGATGAAAATATTTCCAAAACTCCCATCTTCCCGCCTTAAATGGAAGATCAAACATTGGATGTCATTCTGACATGGTTTGTCTGTCATATGTTTGTTCCAGAATCATCTGATTGTGCTGATGCTGCTGGTGTTCGAGGCTACAGTGTATCGTCACCAGGTTCACCATTATCGGCAGCTCCTGCAATCCCCTCCCACCATCCCGACTCTCTTCCCCTCTGCAAAGAGAGACACTTTGGACAACGGCCTCATTCCATGCTTGAAGTACCTGCTCAACTACGCCTTCTACAAGTTTGGTTTGGAGGTGGGACGTTATCGCATCACATTTTCCACTGCACTGCACTTCTGTTATGCTTCAAATGCATTTTAATTCTTTAAACTCTCCCCTTCCTCCCCACAAAAAGATATGCTTTCTGATGACGGTGAATGTGATTGGTCAGCGGATGAACTTTTTGGTCATAATCCATGGCTGCTGGATGGTGGCCCTGCTAGTGAGGCGGCGACGAGCAGCGATAGCGAAGATCTGGCCCAAGTACTGCCTCTTCCTGTCCATCTTCATGATCTACCAGTACCTGCTGTGTGTGGGCATTCCTCCTGCTCTCTGCATAGGTGAGTGCGCCAAGGACAGAAAAATAGATAGTTCTGCTCATTTCAGGATGAATTTTAGAAGAAGACCATTCAGGCTTACAGTAGCCTGGCGGGCCTCCAGACTTTACCTGCATCCCACCAGGCTAAGGATAGTTTGCTTATGTATTCTAGATACTTTTATTCACTAGTGATGGCAAAGACGGTTTAAAAACATCTAGGAATTGTTTCTCTGTAGAATCTATTTTTTTCTGTTCTTTTATTTTTTACCCTCTAACTTTCTCTCCAGCAGCTGTCTGTATGCAGCACCAAATCCCAGACAGTAGACTGTCATCAGGTGCTGGGAGTTGATCTGAACCGGACTCTGGTTCTGGGTATCAGAACCAGAAACCGCTGGCTATAATCTCTGCAGTCTGGAAGATTTGACCTTTTCTCCTGTTCTCTGTGTGTCTCTGCAGATTACCCATGGAGGTGGAACAATCAGCTGTTGATGAGCTCAGCGCTCATCAAATGGATCTATCTGCCCGACTTCTACACCGTGCCCAACTCCAAAAACCTGATGGGTCAGTTTGGTGCCTCTGTTTCAGGCTGATGATGATGAGGACGAGGAGGATGAGGGTCACGTCTTGTTTCTGTTCACAGCGGACTTCCTGCTGCTGATGTGTGCGTCCCAGCAGTGGAAGGTGTTTGAGTGTGAGAAACAGGAGGAGTGGATGGTCCAAGCAGGAGAGAACACCGACGAGCCGGATCCAATGGAGGGCCAGCTCTTTAACCCGGCGCCTAACTTCATCAACTGCAGGTAGAGTTTACTGTATCAGTGTTCACAAATGGAAACGCTTCTCTGGGTCTGTTGTGACGTGACGCCGTGCGCCCCCTGCAGGAGTTATCTGGACATGGTGAAGGTTCTGGTGTTTCGGTACTTCTTCTGGTTCGTGCTGTCCATGGTGTTCATCACAGGCGCCACCCGCATCTCCGTGTTCGGACTGGGTTACCTGATCACCTCCTTCTTTTTCCTGCTGTTTGGAACCAAGCTGCTGGTCAAACCGTCCAGAGTCCGCCTGATGCTGTGGGACTGTCTCATCATCTACAACGTGGCCGTCATTATATCTAAGAATGCCTTATCTGTGAGTATAAGGCTTCTGGTTTGCTCCTTGTCTGCCCTCTTTGGAGAGATGTTTGGTTAACTTTTAAGTTTGTGAACGTTGTTGCTTTATTGCCTGAATTTGCTAGAATTACTAGTGTTATCCCCTGACCCTGGAATAAGAGCTGGGAATTAACAATGTGTGTGTGTGTGTGTGTGTGTGTGTGTGTGTGTGTGTGTGTGTGTGTGTGTGTGTGTGTGTGTGTGTGTGTGTGTGTGTGTGTGTGTGTGTGTGTGTGTGTGTGTGTGTTGCAGATCCTGGCCTGTGTGTTTGTGACTGAGATGCAGGCGAGGTTCTGTTGGGTGATTCAGCTCTTCAGCCTGGTCTGCACAGTTAAAGGATATTATGATCGTAAGTTCTTCACTTATCACCTCATCTTCAGTGTAACCAGACATTTGTCCTGTCTGTTTATACAGACAGTATTGGTGTCAAGCAGATACTGAATCACCTAGAGATGAGTTCATCTCTAGGTTACCTGAAGTGAAAGTTGCAGCTGGTGAAAGTTGAAACTTTCACCAGCATGAAAGTTAGAATTCATATGAAAAAATATTTAGCCTCAGGGGGAATTGAGGATTTGGAAAATACTTACTCTGAATTACAAATCTAAGTCTTATTTGAAACAGGCTCTTTCCGTTTTTCATTAATCTGACAGATTCCTGGTTATTTTTCTCCACATTCTCTGAGTTTTTTTGTTGTTTTTTTTTTCCCTTCCCAGCTGCTGCGGTGAGCGGCGACACATGCAGCCTGCCGGTGGAAGAAGCTGGCATCCTGTGGGACAGCTTGTGTCTGCTCTGCCTCCTGCTGCAGAGGAGAGTCTTCCTCAGTTTCTATTTCCTGCATGTGACAACAGAGCTGCAGGCGTTTGCCAAGCAGGCGTCAAGGTGAAGCGCAGCATGAACTGAGAACGGCTTTTCATTCAGCAGACAGGAGAGTCGTGGATTTAAACGGCTGAATACACGGGGCCTGGATAAAGCATTTCTACCATCTGAACCTTTTTATATTTTTTGAAGGGCAATATAGTTTACACAAATTTGTTGTCTTCCAGGTTCCAGCGTTAATCGTTCATTAGAGTTTAAAGTTTATCAAGTTTATCAGAAAGTGTTCTCACTAGCAGGATTTCACTTCACTGTGAAATCGCAGTTGTTTATTTGTGTTGTCATTGTTTTCTGTGGATATTCAAGAAATGTACCAGCAGGTATTTTTCTTTTCTGTCTCTCAGAGGGTTTGAGCTCTTCAGAGCCAGTATCATGAAGAACGTTAAGTTTCACCAGCAGATCGAAAAGAAGTCGCTGTCGCAGCTCAAAAAATCGTGAGTTTTCTCTTCACGACACGATAAATTGATGTTGAAATGATATGAAGCTCAGCAGGAGTTTTGGAAGTGCAAACTAAAAAGGTCTTGATGCTGAAAACGTCTTCTTTCCTTTCTTATTTTCCTCCTTTCGTTTCCTCTTTCTCCGCCCAGGATGCAGAGGATTCGCTCCAAGCAACAAAAGTACAAGGACGGCCAGAAGAGCAGTGACGTCTCCGCGGAAACCCAGGAAGCCGCCTCCAGCAGCACTGACCACTCCTCTGAAGCTGGTAAATGTAGTATGTAGTTCACCACTTCGTGACGTTCCGTCTGTAAACGGCGTCACTGGTTTCATTCTTTTGAATGGCTTTGATCTCATGTGAACATTTCCCTCCAGAATCCCGGAAAGACAAGAAGAAGTCTAAGAAGAGAAACTGGTACCAGCCGTGGATCGACCATGCAGGAGGTACCGTCTGCGTTTTAACTGAGACTGATGCAGCAGCTCATCCACAGCCTGAAACTTTCCTGCATTTATTTTATATGATAAATATTAGCGCGTGATTGTGAATTGGCTAAAAACTCTTATTTATGTTTACATGAATAATAACATAATGCTGCCAGGTGATGAGCAAAGACAAAAGATAAAGCAGGGAAAGTGAAACAGGGGGAAGCAAATCCGAAATGAATAAAAGTGGTAAACAAAACAAGGGAACTGAATTTAAAGAAAACAAAAATCCCAAACACAAAGGATGAGAATAAATAAACCGACATGAGGCATGAAGTGGAAACATGTGACCAAATAAACGATGAAGATGTATTTAAAACAGGAACACGAGTGAAACTAAGAGTCCAAGCATCTACTGACGACAGCAGGTACAAACTCGCCCAACAGACTTCCAGCTGTAATTAAAGCAAAATGGAATCATTGAGAGCACAGAGTACTGCCACGCTTTCTTTCCAGAGTTATAGTTATATTAAAAAAAAATGATCATTTTGCACCATTTTGCTCATCCTCCACAATTCTGTCGTATAAAATGCTGACGAAGCCAGTTCAAGTGTACGACTGTGACTAAACATGAGAAGGTTCAACGAGTATGAATACATTTGAGAGGTGATTTAAATAACATTTTATCAAAGTTGTTCTACTGTAGTTATTACTGTATCTCATGCCAGAGCCTCCAGTTTAATCTGAGAGTGAGTTTGTTTGTGTCTGCTGCTCAGTCATCCACTCAGGAGATTACTACTTGTTTGAGTCCGACAGCGAGGACGAAGAGGACCTGAACTACGAAGAGAAGAAGCCTCAGGCTCAGACTGCCTGCCAGGTCAGAACTCATCCTCATAGTTCATGCATGTCGATAAATTAGCAGCTGCTGAATGGAAATGTGTCTCCCAGTTGGCATACCAGGCCTGGGTGACGAGTGTGAAGGCGGCTTTGAGAGAACGCCAGAGACATCAGAGACACATGAAGGCTGTCAAAGGAAAAGAGTCAAAGAGACAAGAAAGAGGAGATTCCCAACAGGAGGCTCTTACTCTGAAGGGTAACGACTTTGTGCCAATGAAACTCAGAATCTATCAAAAGTCTTTGGATTTGACTGAAATGGATCTTCAATCGGTAACAATGTGCCGGATCCATGAGTGCAGATCTATTCAGTCGAATTCTATGATTTGTGTGTCGAGTGACACACAAATCATATATTTAGATATTCAATTAGATTTCTTACTTTCTGAACAATTTGAAAGATTTGTTGCAGTTCATTTTGTGCATGTTTGCCCAAAGTAGTTAACCTCTGGTTTTTGTCAGTCTCTTTCTTTATTTTAAGTTGACCGTTCGACTCCTAATTGAACAAATTAAACCTGTGTTGATTTTACATGTTGGACCAAGCTTGTGGATCTATTGGTGTATTTCAGTGTGCTGTGCCGGTGCAGTTATCAAATAAGTGTGTAATTCTTTACATTTATGTCTGTGTGTAAAAAACAAAACAAACAAAAAAACAAACCCCATTGTTTTTCTCAATGCTAGTTATGATGAATTGCTGCCATGTCAGGTAGAGGAGCTCAGCTGCACTGCCACCAGCTCATCGATCTCTTGTTGTCTGCATGCGTGTGTGTCTGCATCGTGTGTGTCTGCATCGTGTGTGTGTGTGTGTGTGTGTGTGTGTGTGTGTGTGTGTGTGTGTGTGTGTGTGTGTGTGTGCAGCTTGTACAGATGAAGTTTTTGAGGAGACAGATGACAACAATGGAGTCGAGGAACCTGAGGAGGAAGAATCTGGTAGGTTGGCATTCAGTTGAGGTCTGATACTGTAACTTCTCTGCTGTTATGCTTTAGTTCTATTTTCTTTTCATTGTTTAATTCTAATCAGATTTTCTTTCATATGTCCTGGAACAACACTTCAGTGGAGTTCTAATCTGGTTTTAAAAGTGCCATATAACTAAACTTGACATTGACAGTGAATTAGGAAGCAGGGCTGAGCTCAGACACGGCCTTGAGCTTTTTGCTGTGTGCTGCAGTGCATGGAGAGATGGTGCAGAAGATCCTGGACATCCTGCGCTTCCTGTGGGCCATTATCCTGGCCATGGTGGACGGAGTGACCCAGTGGCTCAATCTGCTCACAAAGCAGTACAGAGACACATCCACGGTCCTGTGCAATGAACGCTACTTCATCATCCACAAAATCAAGCAGGTGTGTGTGCAGAGCTGAAGTCTTTCTTCCTTTACTTTGGTTTGTTTGTTGGACCAAATGGACAGGAGCACAAGCATGAGCATTTTTAAAAATAGTAATTATACAGTTGTACAATGTCTGTCCTACAAACGTTGAATATGTGTCTTCCTGGTCATTGCAGCACGACACAGCCGAGTCCAGAGAGGACCTGGTGTCCCAGAACAGTGAGAGTTCCAGCCAGAACACAAGTTTGGATCCAGAACAGGCTGCAAGGAGCAGGTCAGTGGGACGTTGACCATAACGTCTTCTTACCCTTCATGTTATTTATATAGTCAATGTGTTTTAACATGCCACAAATTGCAACTGTGGTAAAAACTGATCAATGCAGCACCATAAAGTAGGAAAAGGCTGGACGTTCAGGCTGATGTTAGAAAGTTCTGGACCTGTTTCACTTCAACTGGTGACCCAACTGTGTCTGATGTGAACTAGTTCTTATTCTCAGCGCATCAATCTCAGTCTGACGCTTAAGGAGTCTTTGGGTTGAACATCTTCATTCTGCTACCAGACTAAAGTCCTTCATGCTCTAGCGAGTCTTTAGGACTCAGAGGGAGATGGTGAAGATGTCATAGGGCACATTCAGTCCATCATGACTGAATGATTTGTTTTGGAGGAAAGCGAGCCTAAATGTGGGCTGTGTTGAAACATGGAAGGTGTTTGTTGCCTCAGGCAGAAGCATGCTCCTGGGTCATTGATCATCTCTGCTTCTCTGGATGCCCTTTCAACTTTTCTCAGCGTCACCGATGGAGAAATGACGTCTGACTAAAGTCGGCCATTGCCTTCTTATTTTTGGACCTGAGGTCTTTCCTTGTAGAGTGGAAGTGTTTCCACAGACCTGGTGGCTGATCCCACCAGGGATGGTTGGTCTCTCTGCAGTCAGGGCAGAAGCTGAGGCTGAAGGGCACGGGGTCGTCACCAAGGTGATGATATCCTCCATGCTTCTTAATGGAGATGACACCAGCTTTTACAGCCTTACTGCTATTCAACCTTCAGAAAACATCACATAGACCCCAGTCAATTAGTGCTTTGCTTTAGTCATGTAGCTCTCATGACATGACGAGCAACATGTTGGTAGTGAAGGAGGGTCTGCTTGAGATGCTGCAGCTAAAAAGAAACTAACGGATAAAAAGAAAGTCAATCTTAAAAGGTTTGTTCTGAAATGTTTTGTGTTCACATGCACATGTGTGTCTCTACACGAAAGACTGGAAACCCCGAGGCGCAGCAGCAACGGGAATCTCCTCACTGAAGACGTCCTGAGCAGCAGCATGGGACTACAACCAGAACCGCTGAGACAAACCAGACACTCCAGAACAGCCAGTGAGATCCTGTCCAACAGGTGAGGCATCTGAACATGGACATTTCTTTTACTGACTTTACAGAGGGCTGTGACTCTGCAGTAGCAACACCAGCCTCGAAGCAGGGGGTGAAAGGTCATGTGTAGGAGGAGAATGCCGATTAGTAAAGAGGCAGTACTAAGTAAAATAGACTCTTTTGAGCTTTGCGTCATGTTATGATGTTATTTCCTCATCAAAAACTTACATGGAGTGTTGACTCGATTCTTTCATCCACATCTAATCTCCATGGCAACAATTCAGCAGTGCAAAACACCTGGTTGGACCTAGCACCACCTTAATTTCCCAGCTTCAGAGCTTCTGCCTCACAGAGCACCTCTCTCCCAACTCCCACGCTCAGCTCCTTCAGACTAGCCAGCAGCAATTAGCAAACAACTGGTGGAACGGCACATCTGCTGAGCTCATCATGAGAGCTATGTCTCAATGAAGCGCTGGTAAAAATGTTGTTAAAAGGTTAATGGAGGAGAGCTGTGATGACTTCCTGAAGGCTGAGTTTCTGAAAGAGCAGGAGTTTTTAAAAAGACAGAGGCCCAATTTTAAGGCCTTAAATTAAAAAGTCAAATTGCTTTTCAGTCACATTTGATATATACAGCAGTTTTATAACAACTGAAGGTAACATAATTATTTGATTGTGCTATAAAACGGCACTCTGTGCCTGGAAGATATGTAATATTATCCCTTTAACAACATATACGGCGTATTTTAGCTCTGATCTTTGATGTTGTCGAAGACGACGAGATGTTATGACGTGTGCTCAAGGTCTTTTGCCGTTTGCCCCCTCAGGGCGTTTTTCATCGAAGAGCTGGAGCAGAGTAGAGATTTCTTCAACAACCAGAACCGGCTGCTGAGGCTGCTGGTGGCCGTGTTCAACCTGCTGTCGGCCAACTCCGAACTGCTCTGCTACCTCATCATGGTCCTGAACAACGTGGTCAGTGCCTCGGTCATATCCTTGGTCCTGCCCATGCTGGTCTTCCTGTGGGCCATGTTGTCGGCTCCCAGACCGACCAAGAGGTTCTGGATGACAGCGATAGTCTACACAGAGGTACGCTCACATTGGAACTGGGAAAATGCCAGTTCACCGTCAGATGGTGGATGGAGTGAACTCAGCCACATTCATGCAAACATTTACACACAGATACACAGATCAGTAGACAACCTGGGGTTAAGTGCCTTGCCCAGGGGCACATCAGTAAAAGACAAGAGGACTCTTCCCGGTGAGTCGGAGCCGGCCCATTAGTTGAACTATCTATTTTCATCTCAGATTGGTAGGGTGGAGTAGTAAATGATTTTCTCTAACAAAGAAGATCTAGTAATGATGAAATGCTGGAGCTGGAAGACCCGCATGCTTACCTCTAAACAGCAGAAAGGAAACTTGTTAGACTGTCAGAGTGAGAGGTTGATCAACAGTCAGGTCCATAATTATTCACACGCCTGAGAAAATTCAAAATGATCTTTATCCAACAAAGATGTTTATGTTTGACACAATATAAGTCATTAATCTGCTAAACGTACATTTTAAATTTTTCTATTTTGATTTACATTTTAACAAGAAACGCGTCAAGACTTATTTAGACCCTTACTCAGTAATGAATAGAAAAAGCCTAATGAAAACCTTCTAACTGCTAAGCAGCTTTTTCCTGGTTTGGTATTTTAATTCTGCACCTCACTGCATGCAAAGCCAAACTTTCTGGCCTTTCTGTGCGATGAAGTGAACATGCCTCCAAGTGTTTAGCAATCAGTTTTATTTTTAAGCACCATTTGAGACGAACACCATCAGGTGCTCAACAAGCGCCCCCTGGTGTTCAGTTGGTTCTGTGTGTAGCATTGAATTTTCAGGGAAACAGTCATTGTCGGTTTTGGGACATATTGAAGCATGTTACTTTTGTAAACTTCCTGGTGACCAGTCAGGATGGAGTCACTGTTCCTTCCTCCAACCACTGACATTTTCTCCATTGTTTGATGAGAATCAGTGTCTGTGATGCACAGCTCACACTGATGGGAGCGTTGTGCTGCTCTGCCTCTTCCCAGGCCATGGTGGTGCTGAAGTACATCTTCCAGTTCGGGTTCTTTCCGTGGAACAGTGTTTATGAGATGACTCTGAACGAAGACAAGCCCTTTTTCCCACCACGCATCTTCGGCCTGGAGAAAACTGACAGCTACATCAAATATGACCTCCTGCAGCTGCTGGCTCTCTTCTTCCACAGATCGCTCCTCATGGTCAGTAAATGTTAATCACACCGCACACGCTTTGAACAGCTTTCCCGTCATTTTACTGGTCGAGTGGTGATTTTGTTTTTCTCTTTAAAGTAGATTTTCTCATTGCAGAAGAGTGCTGCTTGATCTTCCTGTGTGTTCTTCCCTCCCTGCCAGGTTGATGTTGTAAATAATAATTTCTTCTCAATAAGTCACTTGTTTAAATAAAGGTTTAAAGAAATGATACAAAAAAACAAAAAAAAAAAGATAAAGTGACAGTAAAACTATTTATTGCATATGTTTTTTTCAGGTAACTGTATGGCTGTGACTTTATGGCATAGCAATAATAGCCTCATATACACTGCTCCTGAGAAACATTCCTGTTTGTAGTGTTTCTTCAGGACCGGTCACCTTAAACCACCCAGAGAAACGGCGTTCAATCCTATTTTCAAATTTATTGATATTTATTGACCCCGTCGTTGAGCGAGCAGCGGAGAAAATGGTCAAACTAACAAACCCAACAGTTTTGGAGAATTTCAGATATCATTAATGGGAATTGATTGTGACAACAGTAAATCAAAAGTCATTCACACGATAAGAAATGTATCTCAGTAAATGATGAATGACATGATAAATGCCCAGCTGTAATCTGAGCCAGATTGAGGGTCTTCCTGTATAAACTGAAATGTTCCATGTTCTCCTGGTTTACTGCAGTCCAAAATCATGCATGTTAGTATATTATAATTTGACCATTGGAGTGTGTGTAAAACATGTCTGGTGTGTAATATGCTTCCTGCCTGGTGACTGCAACCCTTCAGTGACCCTGAACAAGACAGGATGCTGATATAGACGGATGAGTAGAGACCCAACAGAACCACAGGACCAGCAGGAGGCTGGGGTCATTCAAACCAGGAGCTGATCCAGGGTCAGCCAAGATACACAGGCAGGATGGAAGGTGGAAGCAGGAAAAGACAGAACCGAGTGGCTGGACAGGCGTCCAGAACCATCTGGACCCAGCGTGGGCAGGATGTCCCAGAGTCACATGGGTAGATTGCTACTGGGACAGGACCAGGGTGGGGTTGGACCTCTAGAGCCAGACCAGTCAGACATAATGATGATGGTGGTAGATGAGTGAACAAGCTCTAGAAATAAAAATGTGATTTTGTGTGTGTGCACAGCAATACGGTCTGTGGGATCACGAGGGCCCACTGGAGGAGCAGAGTGCATCATCAGAAGATGGGCATAACGTCAGAGCAGGAGAGGAAAACGGTAGCAGGAAGGAAGAAGCTCAAGACGCTAAAAGAAAAGATCAGGTAACGCAACGTCAGCCCTGAAGAACCTGACCACTGGTCACTTTATGTCTTATGAAGACGTCGACCAACATGAGATAACAGCTTCATTGATTACATTTTTTTTTCTGATGACGTAGGACGTTGAAGAAGCGGGTCCCAGCTCAGAAGCCGCCACCATTCAACCGCCTGATGCGGCTGAGGTGCTGCCTGATGGGCCGGGGGGCGAACATGAAACCAGGAACAACACCGTGGATGTTCTGGACGAGAGGGAGAGAGATACTCAACGACTGACGGGGGACGTCCCGAAGAAGGACACCAAATGGCTAATGGGGGACATCCTGAAAAGGGACAGCAAACGGTTGACGGGGGACGTCCCAAAGAAAGACAGCAGCATCCGGTTCCGCAGAAAAAACAAGAAAGTCAAAAAACAGGACAGCAAAGGTTTGTATGGTCAGCTGCAGTGTTAACATTAATTACCCCTTTACCCCATTGGGGGGCCTGGTTCATCAAGACCATTTTATGGTCCAAGCTGCCTGAACAGAATGCCAGAGCAACTGTCTTCTGTGCAACTTCAGAATGATTTACCTCTCACCCTAAAGGTTTCTTCTGAGCCCTAATAGTTTATTAGAATACATTATAATATTAATATATATATAACCTTGGACGTCCTGTAGCAGATTGTGGGTTACCAAATCATATGGTACCCCACATACCTGCAGTTTCCTTGGAAACTAACACACTGGACTGCATGTGTTTCCTCTTGGATTTCCGTTGATCCAAGAGGAAAACTCCCATCATCTCTCTTCCCTTTCAACAGGCTCCAGCTCCCTGATGGAAACAGAGTCTCTGTCAGAGACTGCAGAGTCTGTGAAGGAACCAGGGAAGAAAAAAGCAAAAGACAAGAAGAGTGAGGCCTTGCTCAGATTGATCGCCGTGGGACACAAGATACAGCAAGTCTTCATAACAGGGTGAGACTTGCAATATAAAATCACTCTGAGAAAGTTTCACTGTGGCGGCCATCAGTTATTTAAAACCGATTCAGTGACTTCATGTGTAGCTCGGTTGAATCCATTGTAACCGACAGTAAACATCAGACGTGTGTGTTTTTCTCTGCAGGTTCCAGAATGTGAAGCAGCCGGCTCAGAGTTTCTTCAGGAGTATAACCAAGGATAAATATCGGGCCTCCACAGATGTCTACGCCCTGATGTTCCTCACCGATGTCGTTGACTTTGTCATCATCATCTTTGGCTTCTGGGCCTTTGGGGTAAGAGACGATTGCTTCACCTAACCACACACACACACACACACAGTCATTGCTAAACGTCATTTGGGTTTTCTAAATGTCAGTGGAGTTTCAATCTGTCCATTAGTTTGTTTTTGTACCAAAGGAACAGCACCAGACAGGACCTTAAATGCAATCAAACTTGATTCGAACACATTTAATCCTGCTGCTGCCATCTGAATTGTTTCTAGTGAAAGTTAAATGTTGTGATAGTAACCTGAGTTCATCCTGTATCCTGTTTAGAAGCACAGCGCTGCAGCAGACATCGCGTCTACCCTGTCGGAGGACCAGGTTCCCGAGGCCTTCCTGGTGATGCTGCTCATCCAGTTCAGCACCATGATCATCGACAGAGCGCTGTATCTGCGCAAGGCCGTTCTGGGGAAACTCATCTTTCAGGTTCATGTCATGCATTTTAAGCACGACTGGCTTCAGAAAGCTGCTTGTTGAGCCGTCAGCTGACTGCTCTGAGAGCTCAACCCGTCACTTCCTGTCCGCTCTGCTCACCTGGCGTCGTTGTTTTCCTCCAGGTGATCCTGGTTCTGGGAATTCATCTGTGGATGTTCTTCATCCTGCCTGCTGTCACGGAAAGGTGACGTCCGATCACTTTATGCCATTTATAACCTGCTTCATACAAATGATCTGTGCAGACATGAAAGTGAGATTTGTTTGACCCAACAAACCTCAGTGAGTCCTGCCTGGATCACACGACTGGTGTCCAGGATCCAGTTCTGCTGGCAGTGACTGCATTAGCTGTCACCACAAAAACGGACATTTGCTAAACTACTAGAACTTTGGCCAGAAATCATGAAGTCCCACGCCCGCTGAACACATCGCCTGACCTTCTGAATAAAAGACCTGAATGTATCTTCTGTTTGTCCGTCTTCCTGTAGGATGTTCAATCAGAACTTTGTGGCCCAGCTCTGGTACTTTGTCAAGTGCATCTACTTCGGCCTGTCGGCCTATCAGATCCGCTGCGGTTACCCCACCCGTATCCTTGGCAACTTCCTCACCAAGAAATACAACCACCTCAACCTGTTTCTCTTCCAAGGGTATGGAAACATCACAACCATAGCAACCGTAATCGTCTCTGCTGTACATGTGACTTTATGGGTTCATATTCTTGGATTCATATCAGTGAATCCAGTGCTTGAGTTTTGCAGGACAAGGTTATAAATAACCAGTCCGGGTTGGTTTTATTTGTGTGTGTGTGTGTGTGTGTGTGTGTGTGTCTAGGTTTCGCCTCGTTCCATTCTTGGTGGAGCTGCGTGCGGTGATGGACTGGGTTTGGACCGACACCACCCTGTCCCTGTCAGACTGGATGTGTGTCGAGGACATTTATGCCAACATCTTCATCATAAAATGCAGCCGGGAAACAGAAAAGGTTGGAACCAGAAGAGTTGGATGTCTAGGACCAATATGTCAGAGGGTTGGGATTTTTCAAGGAAGTCTTTCACAATAACCTGCCCAATTACACAGAAGACAAAGAAAAGATAACTCAAACTCATTGTTAGAGCTCTAAACTGGTAATATTTGATGTTTTACAGAGTTTCATATTCTGAGAGGCAAATGAAAGCAATCGCAACAGATTTAGAGCTGGATGGAATCAGACCTGCTGAGGCCGTTTGTCATTAATTGTTTCACCGTCTTTAATCCTGTAAATCATGTGACTTTAATTGATTATTTTTACATTTTCACAGAAAATGCTCAAACCAACTCCATAGGTTCTGTTCTGTGTGGTCATAAAGATATTTCTATCATCTCTGTCTTATTTTTTTTTCCAGAAATACCCTCAACCTAAGGGCCAGAAGAAGAAGA
This sequence comes from Poeciliopsis turneri, assembly GCA_922788865.1. NCBI lineage: Eukaryota > Metazoa > Chordata > Actinopteri > Cyprinodontiformes > Poeciliidae > Poeciliopsis > Poeciliopsis turneri. The sequence goes on along the minus strand of CAKLNU010000908.1, from coordinate 2,278,728 downwards.
AGATTGTGAAATACGGCATGGGCGGACTTATTATTTTCTTCTTAATCTGCATCATCTGGTTTCCTCTTCTCTTCATCTCATTGGTCAGATCGGTGGTGGGCGTGGTCAACCACCCGATCGACGTCACAGTCACTTTCAAACTCGGTGGTTACGAGGTAATCATGCACCTTCACACAAACTGAAACAAAGTCGAATTTCCCATGACAACCATTCATGGTATAAGCTGCTTCTCAGTGCAGCGCTGGTAAAAACAGTTCTAAAGGGTTAATGGAGAAGCCAGGTGGTGACTGACTTCCTGAAGGTGGAGTTTCAGAAAGAGCAGAAGCTTCTTAAAGAGACAGAAGTCCAATTTCAAGGCGTTAGATAAAAAATTAAAAAGCAAATTCTTTTAAGTCATATTTTATATATACAGCATTTTTATAATAACTGGAGGTAACATAGTTACTTGATTGGGCTAGAAAATAACACTATGTAGCGGAAAAACACATAATACTGCCCCTTTAAAGAATTATGATCAAACTTGGCTTATTGTTACCTAGAAAAAATATTGCAGTTATAACTATACGCTTAAAGAGTAGTAAAAAGTATTACATTTGAATATTTGTGTTTACATGGTTGGTTCTATAAGAGGATTAATAAATTCAAAAATATCAATAAAGGATGTTATTTTGTGTAGTTTATTGATACGATGGTGAATCTGGCTGCTATAGACAAAGACTGATCAATGTGTTAATGAGGCTTTGACTTTACGTAGTGAGGCAAAAACCAAAGTATGTTTTATTATGAAGTTCTCTAATGAATTTATGAATACTTTTGTTATTGTGATAAATGTTAAGATATCAACTTGCCATCCCTGTAGACTCCTTCACTCCCTGTAAAGATAATGATTGAAATAAATTAAGAAACCCAAATGAAGCGACTTCCAAGCAGTGTATGTAAACTTGTGATCATGACCACATGTGGTGGCAGCTCCATAAAGCAGCGTGTTGTGTCCTGTGCTCCAGCCCCTGTTCACCATGAGCGTGCAGCAGCAGTCCATCCATCCCTTCACAGCTGCTGAGTACGATCAACTCACCAAGACGTTTGGAGACAATGCCGTACGTACCGACTTCTCCCTGCCGCCATGTTCAGTGTGTGTTTGCAGAAAAATCCACATATGGTTTAAAATCCAGTTTCGTCGTCACTGCTCCGTCGACTCTGCGAGAACTGATGAGGCTCCCAGGTCTCTGAGCTCTGTGTGTCCCTGCGTTTAGGTGGCCATGCAGTTCATCACTCTGTACAGCTATGAGGACATCGTAACGGCCGTGATCGAGGGCAGCTCAGGGTCCGTGTGGAGGATCAGCCCCCCCAGCAGGCAGGAGGTCATCAAGGAGCTCCTGAACAGCCCTGTAGACCTGACCCTCCGCCTGGCCTGGACCTTCCAGAGGTCAGACCCATTCCAGCTGTGCAGCGCTGCCTTCTGCACATTTCTAGCTCTTATTGAGAAGGATGTTCTTATGAGCTGCGTTTCCACTATTCAAAGGATTGCACAAATTGAAACTATGAAAAAAATGTGTTTAAAGATGCAGCCTGAGGCTTCTAAAGAAAACATGTTTTTTTTACATATTTGTTAAAATTGTCATCATGTCATGATAGTTTGATGTGAGACAGATAATCTGTGAAACGATCATTGTCATGCACCCTCCTACTACTGTTATCCAAAGAAATGCAGCGCTCCCAACCCCAAACAGCCAATCAGAGTCAGGAGGAGGATCTTAGCGCTGTCAATCACTCTCACGTTGACGCTGTTCAGTGTGCTGGTAGCAGAGAAGCAACTTACTGTTACAGAAAAACTGTTTATCTACAGTCATCTGTGGCCACAATAACTCGTGTTAGCTTTCACAACAGGACCGTCTAGCAGGAAGGAGCTGCAGAGAGATTGTGATTGACAGCACTAAGACCTGCCTCCCTGCCTCTGATTGGTTGCTTCAATCCAGCATGAGCATCAGAGAGGAGGAGGCAGAGGAGCTGGATTTATTGATTTAAATATTTTTTCCTCATAGATTATTTGTCTTGTAACATTCTGTCACGACATGATGTTGTGCGGTTGTCTCCACCAGATCTCTCACCTTCACACAGTTCAGGAAAAGTTGTGTGTCATTCCAGAGTTTTGAATCCGCAGCTCTTCTGCTAAATCACCAACTACAATTTCCCCAAAGCGCTGCATACATAATCACTTACAAGTATAAGTTGCTTGTCGTTCCAATGACACCAACGTCTCCTCTGATTGGCTGATAGATGATGAGCGCTAGCCCCATGGCTGAGTTATGAATATATCCCATGTAATTGTTTTTTTTTTACATTAGCAGAATACAGAAAAATATGCAGTGGAAATGCAGCCACAATTTACCATCTCACTCGCGCGTCTGTGTGTGTGTGTGTGTGTAAATGTGTGTGTTCCCTGCAGGGACCTGGGGAAAGGCGGGACTGTTGAACACACGTTTGGTAAACATTCGATAGACCTGGAGCCGGGGAACCCGGTAAGAGAAGAGCTGGCGTATCTACTGATCGGCAACCGGACTGAGCCTGTGTGAGTTCAACGTTTGAATCCCTCCAGCTGTGATAAAAGATTCAGTCCTGACAGATCACTGACCCCTCCGTCCCCCACAGGCTCATTCCTCACATGTTCCCTAACTACATGCGTGCCCCCAATGGAGCTGAGGCCAAACCAGTCAGTCAGCTGTACAAAGGTCAGAGTTCAATCAGTTACTTCCCTGTTCAACCTTCTCAACACCAACTGAAAGTTTTCACTTTGTGTCAAGTTAGAACCTCAAATGCTTGTTGGGATGTCATGGTATAGTCAACGTAGCACGAAATGTTGACATGGAAGGAAAGTCAAACATGAAGTAAAATCTGAAAAGTGCAGCAGGCACTTAATTTAAAGTCCCGGTCAGTTAAGAGAGTTTTGATCGGAGTTTGTTTCTGACCTCGGAGGCCAAGAGTAGAGAATAAACAGCTTCACCTTCCAGGAAGACGACAACCCAAAGCTTTCTATCACAGCAGATGGTTGTTAGAATGGTCCAGTCAAAGACCAGACCCGGATTCATCGCAAATCTGTGGCTGCACTAGAAGGTTGAAGTTCACAGAATCAGCATAAGTTGGTTCCAAACAGTTTTGAGTTTGAAAACAAAAACACATCAAATTTTCAGGTAGAAGTTTTTAAAATCCATGTATCATTTGAACCTACTCTAATAAAATGTTGCTCTGTTTTTCACATGGAATCCCAAAATAAACACATAGAAAATTGTATTTGAAACATAATAAGAAAAAGTCCAGTGGGTGTGAATACCTCATTCTCCTTGTCAGTGTGTTTTAAGTGACGTGTTGGTGTTGCAGACGATGAAGCTGATTACCAGAACATCACCCTGTCCCTGAAGAGTGACAGGTCTGTGAACGGCTCAGGGGGGCAGGAGTGGTGGGACATCTCCGTGGCGCCCTGCCGGCCGCCATGCAGCGTTCTGCCCATGATCATATTCAACGACAAAGTCAGCCCACCGAGCCTGGGCTTCCTGGCTGGATACGGGTAGGAGACGCGGCGCTCAGCACACTAACACACGGTTGCTACGGTAACACTATATCTCGCTCCTCTTAAATTACAGGACACAATGTGTTGCCATGTAAGCATCAGTTGAGCAAAGGCAAAAATAAAAGCAACTGTTTCATTTCATTTAGTTTCAGGATTGGCCAGATTGAAGCTGATCTGTTTCTGTCTCTCTGATTGGATGGCCTGTCGTAACCCGTTCTCCTCCTTGTCCCCGTCCTCCCAGGATAATGGGTCTGTACGTGTCGGTGGTCCTGGTCATTGGGAAGTTTGTGCGTGGTTTCTTCAGTGAGATCTCCCACTCCATCATGTTTGAGGAGCTGCCCTGTGTGGACCGCATCCTGAAGCTCTGCACCGACATCTTCCTGGTGAGTTCAGACCAAACGCGTCCGCTCCGAACCGCAAGACGGAATCGAGCCACAACTCTTTGTTTCTCCCTGTCTGGGATCCATATTGGGCCTTTTACTTCTTTCATTGTATATTTTTCGGTCGGGTTCTCTTGTGAGACGCCACATTGCAATACAGACGACCTACACATTTACTGACCAGTGGGGCCAGGGCCAGGATGCAGCGACCCACTGCTTTCTCTCCTTACCTGCGTCTTTTTGGCCCTGACTTTGGTCTTTTACACTGTGGTTGTAGTGCTTTCTTTATATACTTCTGGTTTATGTCATGTTTTTCCACGATGGTTCACTTCATGAGAAATGGAAGTGTCCCGGAACATCGTCGGTCCAAATAACCGATGTTTCTGTGTTTTGAAGGTTCGGGAAACCGGGGAACTGGAGCTGGAAGAGGAACTTTACTCCAAACTGATCTTCCTCTACCGCTCTCCAGAGACGATGATCAAATGGACTCGGGACATCCACCTCAGAGAGCAGGACTGACACTGACTGTGAACTTGACGTGAAGCACAGTGAGGAGGCGCCCGGCGGACAGCTGATGGCGGGCGCCTCAGAGACGCTGCTGTGTGGGCAGAGTAACATGCAATGTGAACCATCTCCTCATGCTGGACTCTTTGTGTTTCTGCTGCTGCCTGAGCGTCCGGATCAACCTGAGCACACACTGTAGGAGTCGGGCTGCGGCCCCTCCTGGGTCCTGGGGGGGATCAGGCTAGGGCCCCTCTGGGGGTCGGGAAGCAGCTGGACGTCTGTCGCTTCTCTGCAGCGCAACCAGAGCTTTGACCCGGGCTGGGTTTGTGTGGGTTGGGCGGCCAGAGGAACCAAGCAGGTGCACAACTACCTGCTGGTCCAACCAGCTGCAGGCCTCATGTGTCCATCTTCTCCATCCCGGATCGGGTTGGAAGTCATTAGAAAACTGTTTTTTAAAGTCATGGTGATTGGTTGTCACAGCAAACTAAAGACAATATGCTCACACTTTATTGAAAGAAAAAAGAAGACATATAAACATCCATCCATTTTCTCACACCCTTGTCCCTAGTGGGGTCAGGAGGTCCTGGTGCCTTTCTCCAGCTAACGTTACGGGCGAGCTGCGGGGTCACCCTGGACAGGTCAGAAAGAAAACACATTTCTGTTTTTTCAAAGATGAAAATATGAGGTCCCAGTAAAGTTTCTGCAGCAGAACCACCTTGTCTGTTTGTTACAGATGCATGTGAAGACTCTTGGTCATATTTAACTTCTTCTATTTCAGGCAGCAGGGGTCTCTGTGCTGTCACACAAACCTAACATTTCACACACACATTGCTCTTTTTCATCTCAAACTCTAACCAGGAGATCTGGACCAGCTCTGTTTTAAAGGGGCAGTATGGAATACTTGAAAAGAGGTTCTGATGAAGGGTAACAAGCAAACAATATCCTACCTAACACAATTGGCTTTTAGTTCACACAGGGTTTTGAGTGGCCATTATTTCTGAAAACGTTAATGAATCATTATTAAATCCAGATTAGTTTGTCTCAGAGGCTGAATGCCCAAAGTAGATTTCTGTTTAAAGGGGCAGTATCATGCATTTTATAGCATAATCAATATGTTACCTTCAGTTGTTATAAACTTATATCTATATATCAAACATAATTTCAGATAAATTTGACTTTGCAATTTAATGACTTGAAATTGGACCCCTGTCTCTTTAAGAAACTCCTGTTCTTTCTGAATCTCCACCTTCAGAAAGTTGACACAGCAACATTTCTGTGTTCAGCCCTTAACATCTTTCTTAGAAGTGTTTGCACTAAGCAGAAGTGCAGCGCCACCAGGTGGTTATTGCTGCTGCCGCTAGTCTGAAGGAGCTGTGTAGAAAAGGTGGAGATCTGTGAGAGCAAGCGTTTAGGCTCCTCCTTACTACAGTAGAATAAAGGATTCCCCAAACATGCATAAAAACATCACAGCAACACTTCGTGTATGTTTTTGATGAGGTAATAACATTTTAACATGATGTAATACTGAAAAGTTCAGTTTTACACCAGACTGCTCCTTTAACTTAAAAAGAAACGTAGAAATCATTAAAAACTCCATATTAGTTTCTCTCAGAGACTGAAGGCCCAAAGCAGACTTTAAAGATCTCCAGTCTCAGTTTATGGGCTTTATTCACCTTTGACCTGTCGTCATGCTTACATTAGAAGTTATTTACACAGCAGCTGTTGGTTACTGACATGGGAAATGGAGGAAGGAGGCAGTGCGCCAATGTCCCCTTCCAGGAAACAGAACAGGTGCTGCTGCAAAACTAAAGCTGTGGGTTTCATTTCAACCCTGCTAACAGTTTTGCCGTTGAAACCGTCTTCCTGTCATTTCCACACAGTTCCACTGAGTGTTACACGTTCCATTCTCTGTACAACACAGGGACGTTGTTGGTGTGCTGCTTTGTGAAAAAGGTTAGAAGTTTGCTTTCGGTCTGGCGCCTCGGACTACTTCAGCCTCTGGCACCAATGGACCTGGTTCTTCACTAAATGAAGACGCTAAAAACATTTTCTACTGCTTTCAACAGAACCTCAAATCAAAAATCCCAAACTGTCCTCTTGCCATAGAGATGGAGGAGGATTGGATTACAGTGGTGGAAAGCTGGATGTTGTTTCTAATTGGCCTCTCTAATCAGACTGACTGACTGACTCTCTGACTCCACCACAGTTCCCAGTCCCAACCCATAGGCAACAGACTGGCTCCCAGAGTCGACCAGTCACCAGGCAGCTTTATCTGCTTCTTCACTCAGTCTGCTGCCTGGAGAGTTTTAGAAGAATTTGGAAGGTAGAAATCCCTCAACTCTACCTAATCTATAAACCTATAAACCATCAAATGTTTCTGAACCCAAAGGAAGATCTGGTGAGTCTGCAGACCGGACTGAAGCTAAAGACCCTCAGACACCTCTCTGCAGTCCGTCACAAAGACATTATCTATTCTCGCTTTCTCAGTTTGAACCTATGAAAACTAATTGTATACAACACAGTTTGAAAGACAAAACTGAGAATCAATTCCCTGGTGCCAAAATCCAAAGAGCTGAACATTTGAACGATGGGTGATCGACTAAAGAAAGACACACGCCTGGTTCTGGTTCTGTCAGAAGCTCTTCATCCCAAGCCTGAAGATACGTCTTTCATTTAGCCTCATTGTTTCTGCTCTCAGTGAAAAAGCAGCCAGAGTCCAAAGACTCATGTTGAATTCGCTCCGGTAAACTTTGGATGATTTAGAAACAAAGCTAATTGGAAACTCATTTTGATTCTCTTTACCACTTCACTAACCATGAAAAATAAAACACTAGCAAACACAAGCAGCAGATCTTTATGTTACATCTCCAATCAATCAATAAGACACTACATTAACACTACTGTAATGAGCAGAGACCTCCTGGGGAGTCTTGAGGGATCCGGCGGGCTCATCAGGCCTTCGGTGTGAGAAGTTAGTCAGGGAAATATCTAACTGGGAGCACTCGACTGTTACAATATACCAAGACCAAGACGTCAGCACATCAACCTAGCAGTGAACCATAAACGGCCCACTTCAACCTTCTGACTGAGCAGAGCTGCGAATTTAAATGGGAAGCAGACATTTATTTATTTTATATTACAGTTTAGAGATGATAATGTTTCACTCATTTTCTCCCAGTTTAGTCAGATAAACACCAACAGGTGATGGAATGATGCTGACCTCCTACAGGGAGGTCAGCATCATTCCTGCCTTCCTCTGCTTGAAAAATGTAGCAACATGAGAAACTTCAGATAAACTGTAGAGCTGAAACCCTGCAGTGAACTTTCATTGAGCTGTTGGAAGGGTTGGATGATGGGCTGCACTTTGAATTTTCTTTCATTTCCAGTGAAAAACCGTATCCATTGTGACTGTATATAATACATGATTTCATGTATCAGTGTTCTGTTATGATATGTTGCATAAGTTGATGATTCAATAAAGAGCAGTGCCATATATTTGCTGGATCCTGTGACGTCTGTTAAAAATGATCACGCTTTTATAAACTTGGGAAAAAGTGAAAACACAAACAAACAGGTGGGATTTCTGTCATCAGGGAAAATGTCTGCGTTCTTTCTGATGTCCTGAACCTGAATGCAACATAGAAGCACAGCGCAAACACACACAATCCCACCAAGTTATTGTGGTTTAGTTTGTAGTGCAAAATATCTTGAAATAAGAGGAAACTAACTTACAAGTAACTTTTAAGTGAGAAAGAGGAGCTTGTTTTTGTTCCTTAATGTTGTGAAAAAGTATTTGGATTATTTCACCACCATGGGAAAAAATATCTTGTTGCAAAAGAAATAATTTTCCAATGGAGTCACTTTTTTTTTTTTTTTTTTTTTAAAGCAATATCAAGCAATTATTGATTTATAACTGGCTGCACAACCACTAAATGTTTTCTAGATGTACATTAGAAAAGTGTGAAGTGTGTTTACGTCCTGGCTCTGTGTTTGTTCTTGTCTTGTGCTCAAGGTGAGTGAATTTATCTGAAGGGTGTGTGTTCCCTAACATTATATAAATAACATTTATATCATCTGAATTAAACATTGTGGTTTAGAACTGAAAATCATTAAAACAGAAAAAGGTCACCTCTACAAACTCTGCAGTTTCTGGAGGTCTTGTGACCTTTTGACCCCTGCAGGTTCCTGGTCCTTAGCTCCTCCCTCTCCAGGCTCATCATAGGAACACAAGGTGTTTAGGTTCACAATGAATAAGTTTGTCACAATAAGCAATTGATCAAATAATGAAATAATCACATGATAAATTAAAATGAGCTCAATAATTTTCATCCTTTTGTTTCATTTGTTTTTTTGAAGGTCAAATTTTCTTTACAAAGAAAATGATTTTATTTGTGGTTCTGGTTGTGTGTAGTTTTTATTTCCATTTTATCGACTGTTCTCCATCGTGTTTTATGTTGCCTATTTCAAATATCTTCCATTTCTTGGGTAAAGTTTCTTTACAAAAAAAATGTAAGCTTATTGGTCTTTGAGAGGGTGAATTTGCGTAATTGTGGTGTATTCAACACATTACTTAAAAATGGTTTCAAAACAGAATTAGTGTTTATCACAATAATTTATCAACCAGCAAAATTTGTCACTGTAACAGGCCAAGGAATCCATAAATTACTTTTTTAATCAATATGTTATGTTTAGAATCAAAACTACTGGTAATTAAAAAAGAAAATTGGTTTAGAATGTAAGTAAAGAGAGTTTAATAAAATCTACAAAAAGCAACAGAAAAATGAACAGCTGATACAGGTTAGTGTCCGTCATGGCCCCCTGTTGGTGGACCATGGAAGTGTTGAGGCCACATGCGTCTCATTCCAGCTCCACCAGCAGGTCTCCTTCCCCCACCGTCTCTCCGGCTTTACAGTGGACGCTCTTCACCTGCGGGCAGAGAGGAGCGGCTGATCAAAGGCTCGCCTGCTTTAATTCGGTTTCCTGAAACAAACGGACAAGCTTAGCAGAACGCCATGGGGTGTTGCTATGGTTACCTTTGCTTGCCTGGCAGCTGTTAAACTGTTCTGCATCTTCATGGCTTCAATCACACAGATCTCCTGACCCTCTGCAACCTACAGAGGGAGCATCCATTAATGCCTGACCGCAGCCTCGTCTGAAAAGTCTCTACATTACATGAATACTTCTAAAAATGAAAATACTGAAACAGTTTAGATTTGATAACATTTATATCATCTGAATTAAACATTGTGGTTTAAAATCTATCTTGAAGTATCTACTTATTTTGTCCTCTGGAGTTTAGAGGGCTGTATAAATACATGTGGCGTGCCAGACTCGGCCCCAGGCCTTTAGTTTGACGCATTAGAGGCGTTACCGTGTCTCCAGGCCTGACGGACACGGCAACCACTGTTCCTGGCATGGGAGAGCGCAGGATGCTGCTGGTGTCCTCTGACACCTTCTCTGGCATGTAGGAGTCCAGCTCTGCTGCCCGCTGGGACAGAAGCCTGAGCTTAAACTAAAAACACAAAACACACACACACCTGAACACATCCACGTGATTACCAAGTCACACACAAGGCTCAAACTTTTTACATGTGCTTTACTTAGAAACCATGACAAATATTTTCATTAGTGGTGAAGTTATGTGATTAATCTAAAAGGTGTGACTAATCTGATTAAGCTTTTTAACCGATTGACATCACTAATTTCCATCCATCCATCCTGTAGTGAAGCCGCATCATTTGGGGAATTCCTCCAGAATCTCCTCCTGCCAGGCATCATGTGTGTTTTCAGAAATGACATGACAAAGCTTCCTGCTAGCATGCAGTCTTACCAGTGTGCCCATGTACTGCAGAACTATGGTTCCAGAAGCGTCTCTGGACAGACACTACAACACACACGCATACCAAATGTCAGCTGAGAAACGGCGTCACATACAACCAGGTTCAGTGCGGTGAAAACAACCTGGAGGCGTTACCTGGAGCATCCTGTCTGCACCGTTAACAGAGACTGGCAGCAGGGGGGAGGCCAGGTTCCACTGCCCACACACCTCCACCGTCCCTCCGTCAACCTCCACCTGCGAGGTCAGAGGCCACATGTACCAGAACCAATCACTTGTTTTTATGTGAATTAACATGCAAACAGAGCAGAGTTACACTTTAGCAAAGATGCACCAATCCAATACCAACATCTGTATCAGTCCCGATATTGAAAAAAACCTCTAGATCAGGTATTGTGACATTGTGCACCGATCCATAAAAGAGTAGTCTTTTCAGTCTAATTCTGTGCTTTGAGCGACATCATGCTTTATGATTTATTAAACATGATATTTAATTTTTACATTTTCAGCAGTTCAAGTTTCTTTAGTATTTACTTTACATTGGCCACGACACTCTTAATTGCCCAGGCAGAGCTAAGTTGAGTAATAGCTTGAGAAGCTATAGGTGTATTTAAGGTGCTGCACTGGGGCAGAGTTATCAAATAAATTTGTAACTTATTATTATTAGATTTATAAAGTGTCTTTTTTTTTTAACCAAACCTCAGTCGTCTGTGGATTGGTGCATCCCTAGATTTAAGGTGTGAAGAGTTTTTGAAATCCTGAGTACTGTGTGTTTGCAGGTTGATGTTTCTTCTTCTGTGGCCACCAAACTTCAGAAAACTAGTCAGAACATCCACTAGTTAGACTAAAATAACTAGCATCACACATGTATGCACCTGCTGCCTTCTCTATACAGTACTTACAGTGAAAACATCGCCTGACTTGGTGACGTCCACCTGGTGGCGCTCTCCCCCCAGCTCCACACTCAGCTCCCAGCAGCTGCACTCCGCTGGAGCCGAGGACACCCTGCAACATGCCACGGCTGAATTATGAATACATCTCATATAAGTGTCTACATCCATCGCTGATATGAGTTTTGATAACTTAGTGCACAAACAGGCTTATTTGTGAGAGATTTTTTTTTCCTTACTTAATTGTGGAATTGTGTTTTCTTATTTACATTACCAGAATATAAAAGATTTGCGCACATTTGTAATGGAAACTGCTGCTGTTAAATGTTGAGAGGATCAGAAAACACTAAACCACTTCTGCACAAAAAAACAGTTTGTTGATCCAGTCCCACATTTCCAGCTCACAGTTTCCTTCTGGTTCAGGGTTAAACCCAAAAACCCAGGTCAGGCAGCAGCTAGCATGTAGCATGTGTAGCCATGGTTACCTGAGTGGACCCAGGATGTTGCGTGAGCGGAGCTGAGTGGTGATGTACAGAGCTGCTGCTGAGGCCAGCAGCTCCCTGCGGCTCTCTGCGTCCAGCTGGTGACCTTTGAACCCGTCAGGGTAGACCTCAGGCAAGAAGTTTGTGCTGATGTCACCGGAGATGAACCGAGGGTGGGTGATGATCTCCCTCAGCAGAGGGATGTTGTGGGTTACACCTGAGTACACCAGACCAGAGGCGTTTAACGGAGCAGACCGGCCCAGATTCTGATGCTGCCTCTGCCGACTCTACCTCTGATCACGTAGTGGTCCAGAGCGTCCTCCATCCTGGACAGAGCCTCGGCTCGGGTCGACCCGTAGGTGACCAGCTGCAGACACAGAATGGATCAGTTACTGCTCAGCTCCAGAAGACCACTCAGAGGCAACGTGTGTATTTTTCCAAGATCCATCACCTTGGAGATCATAGGATCATAGTAGATACTGATGTCACTTCCTTCCTCAATGCCGCTGTCCACCCGGACCTGGTAGAGAACAGAGCCGGTTACTCAACGTTCACACTGAGGAAACAGGAAGTCACAGACACACAGGGTCGTCCAGGTAACCAGGAAGACACCCTGACAACAACAGAAACTTACATTGCTGAGGTCGAGAGGCTCCTGGTACTCAGACAGCCGGCCAATAGAAGGAAGACCAAAGGACTTATAGGGGTCCTACAGGAAAACAGGCAGTAAGATGAACAGCTGCTCACCAGCGGAGCTCAGCACTAGTCCAGTGACTTCAACCAGCAAACTGCAAACTAACAGAGTGGATTCATACGCTTAACATGACCAGTTTTATAAGTCAGACATGCATACATTAATATGTCTGACTTTTCAAACCAAGCAGGATGTGAGCGTGTCACTGATCTTATGTATAAAGTATCTTTTTTGCATTTTGGTCTTTTGTATTTCTTAAAGGTCCAGCGGTCCAGAAACCCAGGATTCAGTAAGCCTGAATCAAGAGAAACAGAGAACAACTGACTGGAGATTTGGTTGGACTTTTTTTTTTATTAATAAAGAATATAGTTAGAGCCAATAGCTGATTGGCTATATGAGCCAATCAGCAGCCAGTTCTGTGATGACCTCAGAGATCCAGAGTGTCACTGACCTCTGCGTAAACACGACTCTCTATGGCCCAGCCGTTGATGGGGATGTCTTTCTGCTGGTGCTGCAGCTGGTAACCCTTGGCGACCCTGATCATCTGCTCCACCAGGTCCAGACCCGTAATGCACTCAGTGATAGGATGCTCCACCTAAGGTTCACGGTCAAACAGAGGAAATATTAAGACAACAGAATACTAGTCGGTAAACATTCACTTTTATATTGTCCCAGATAACTGAACCGCAGGTTAAACCACAAACAACGTTTTTCCTCTCAACATTCATTGATCCTCCTTGTTTTTATGTCTGTGGAGCTCCAACGAGAAGCATTACAAGAGCAGACAGAGTGGGGAGCTCCTCCTACTGAACCGGAGTGGACTTACCTGAAGCCGCGTGTTCATTTCCAGGAAGTAGAAGTTTTTCTGGGAGTCCACCAGGAACTCCACGGTTCCAGCAGAGGAATACTTCACAGCCTTGGCCAGCTGCACTGCCTGCTCCCCCATGGCCCGGCGCGTGTCTGAGTCCAGGAAGGTACTGGAGCAGGGAGAAGGACCCTCAGCTTGGGATCAATTAAAATATTCAGATTTTATACACATTTAGGATTTAATGTTAGAATGTCTTCTGAAGAGATCCAGAAGCACATCGTAGTTCTGCTGTTCTAAACCTCAGTCTGGCTGTTTTTTTGTTATTTTTTTTAATGTTTTGTTAAAATTCAGCTCTGGCAAAAATGAAGATACCACTGTACTGAATCCCACTGAAAATCTACTGGTTATTCCACCAAATATTGATTTCTGAACTCTTCACGAGTTCAAACATTAGTGTTGTTGTTACTAAACGACTATTAACTTGTTTTCTTTGCATTATTTGAGGTCTGAAAGCATTGCATCTTTTTCATTTCTCATTTTCTGCAAATAAATAGAACATTTTTGCTTGGAATAAAAGAACAATGTTTATTTTACTCAAACATGTACATATAAGAAGTAAAATCAGAAAAACTCATCGTTTTAAGTGGTCTCTTAATTTTTTTTCCCAAAGCTGTGTAGAGCTAATGTAAGGATAATAGTTACATGCTATGAAAATATCTATATTTCTGCCTCCTATTCAGCTGTGAGTGTTGCCATGTTCAGGTTACACAGCAAAAGCCAAAAGACACAAAACACACTGCACATGTTAGGCCTTCTGGCTGGACATGATGGACTGCAAAAGAGTTGAAGGGCTACAAAGTTGAAGATCCACACAGAAAAATCCAGTGGTTCCTAAATCCTGTTTAACTCCAGAACCTGGTGTGAAACAGAACCAGCAGTCCTGGACCCGATGACAGAGGCCCACTGACCTGGGAGCCTCCTCCACCACCTTCTGGTTCCTCCTTTGGATGGAGCACTCCCTCTCATTCAGCCACAGGGCATTACCATGCTTATCAGCCAGCACCTGCAACACACATGCACACACACACACACGTTCTACTTATTGAACCCATCATGACCTTTCCCAGCAGTAGCCCGTCACAGGTCAACCTGTAGACATCTGAGACTAGGGATGAGCTGATCCCCTTTTTTCACTTCCGATACCAAAATAAATATATGAGGTTTGGCATTATACATACATTATATTTTACATTATAAAAAAAGCAATTATATATAAAAAAGAATTAGTCCGCATAGATCTGATCTTATGCATCGGTCACATTGTCACGATACCTGATCTAGAATTGTTTTCAATTTGGGGACCAACACAGATATTAATATCAGATCAGTTCATCTCTATCTAAGACAACGCTCTAGGCAACGAACAGAACATTTACAACAATTACTTATATCTAAATACAACTAGCTGCAGATTGATTATTCATACATAGAACCCAAGAGGATTTAAAGTGTTTATTTCTGAACCAGAAATAAACACTCTAATTTTATTAAAGTGTCCACACACCTTGACGTCCAGCTGTTAGACGTCCTCATAGTTTAGGTGCAAAACCAAAAAGTCCACAACTGTGCATACCATGAATGTACCAGATTATATAGCAGGTGGGCATAACTGACATGAACGGAAGAAAATGAAAAAATGAAACCCGTCCAGGTGACAGCTCTTATTTTCACCTGATCACTTCTGAACTATGGGAGAGTGATGGCTGCCTACCTGGATCTCTATGTGTCTAGGGTTATCTATGTACTTCTCAATCAGCAGCCTGTCATCCCCAAAGCTGGACGCTGCCTCCTGGGATGAGAAACGGAAACCTTCCCTGTGAGGCACAACATGCAGCACATCCATAAGCATTTCTAACATCTGCGCATAGCTGAAGTTGGCTTGTACTGAAGCTCAGTTGGTGATGCTTTCATATGACCGTACCGCGTCTCCTCATCATTCCAGGCTATCCTCATTCCTTTCCCTCCTCCTCCAGCCGACGCTTTGATCATCACAGGGTAGCCTGGGAACAAAACACGGCACAACGTCAACCATTCCACTCACTTTATTCACAGCTACAGCTATGAACTAGTAAATCCCATTTCCAGGCTCTTGAGTGGCGTCTGTGCCACTCCCTGACAGAAAGAGCGCACAGACTCTCTCTGAGAACCAGAACACATAGAAACCAACTAAACACATGCTGAGGAACTGGTCTATATCAGTCAGAACTGATATGCAACTCTTATTATTACTAAGAACTAAATGACTCCTGTGTGAACAGATGTTGTCTTTCATGTGCTAAAGTCACATTTTAACAAAGGTAATTTTTCACAGCACTGTCCACAACCCTGAGCTTTATGCCTGTAAGTTTTTCTGTGAATGTCTAAAGACACTAAAATATCCAAGATGATTTTTGGACTCCAACATTCCTAGATGGGCTTTGAAACTTTGGATTGTTCTACGAACTTGATACGCATCTCCTATTCCACAAACTCCAGACGTGAGCAGAGGACAGTTTGAAGGATGGGATCCACAGTGTGGCAACATGGACGTATGTAGCCTTTGAAAGGATTTTGTTTGGAACCAGATCATAAATCAAGAATGCTTAACAATTTGTCCAACAAAATAGACAACAATTGATAATCCAAGGAATTTGGGAATTGTCTCTTTTTCTTTTCATAAGGTTATTGTTCAAAGCCCTTTTTATCTTTTGGATCTTTAATTATATGCAAATTTCATGAACGTCTTGCACATAAACCTTGGGGGGGGAAAAAAAAAAAAAGAAAGAATCACAAGCTCAGTTTTGCATGTTTTATTGAATGATTTTTGCCAATAGACGAAATTTGCCGGTTTTGGCCCCCTGGGGCATAAAAATTGCATAGCACTGGTTTAAGGAGAGAATCAGAGTCAGACCATGATGAGTCTGTCAGCGAGAATGGGGAAGACTCACCTATTTCCTGAGCGATCTTCACAGCTTCCTCTGCAGTCTGTGGAGTAGAGAGAGGTGGGCTTTGGTTAGCAATGAGAAACCAAGGTCAAGGTTCACCTGCAGCTGCAGGTAGAGTTCTGACTCTGTGTGATTAGATTGGAATGTCCTTATGAGTTTTGATTGTTTTTCTTTTTGCAAAGTGCCTACAGACAATCTGTTCTATGAATTAGCGCCATACTAATTGCTACGTATTTGGTTATAGAGTGGACCCCACTGTACTCCTATGAAATGCCTCTTTATTTTAATAACACAGATTGTTAAGAGTCAGAGGAGGACAGAACAAACCTAAAACCACCTGAGGGAAAGTTAGTTCTTGATTTTATTGGTCAAATCTTTACCTGTTAAAAGACCCAATATGATCTAAAATAATACATAGAGGATGGGTATTATTTTAATACTTCGTGTCACAGTGGGTGACCACTGTGTGAAGTTGGCTTCTTTTTCACCATCAGTGACCTCGTACCTTGACAACTCCATCAAATCCTGGGATAGTGTTGACCTTGGCAGCCTTAGCAATCAGCTTGCTCTCAATTTTATCCCCCATCGCTTGTATCGCATGAGTGTCTGGACCGATGAATGTTACACCTTCTGCAGCCTAGCAACAACAGAAAAAAAACACAAATATTTCACAACAGAAAACTACTGAGAGCACAAAGTGAAAAAAGTAGCATCACCTAAATCATCCAATGTATTCTGAAACATCATCCCTTCCTGTGTCATCAGCAGTCAATGACGTGTCTGCAGAGTAATGAGCAGAGGACTGAAGACGTGTCCTTGAGGAACCCCTAATGGCTGGGTTCCACCGAGTGGCTGAATGACAACGTATGACATCATTCGATTACCTCACTGTTCTGTGTTTCAGCAGGGAAGCCAGGTAGAAATATGTTTGGAGAGGTCTTGTGTGTTATATGTGTTAGAAAATGGGCTGTGTAGCCAGAGTGTGTGTGATGTGGCTTCTAACCGCACCCGATCCCAATTCTTCTCACTTTGGGTCTCCATGCACTCCTCCATTCTGAACGCCCTCATCCAGCAGCAGCCTCAACCAGGCTGCTGCTGGATGAAATTTTACTTCCTGATTTAACACTGAAACTCCACCTTCAGGAAGCCATCACAACATGGCTCCTCTATAAACCTTTAAAAACATTTTTACCAGCATTGCACTGAGAAGTAGCCCTTATAATGAGTTCGGCTGATGCACAGTTCTACCACGTGTTTGCTAATTGCTGCTGGATAGTCTGAAGGAGCTGAGCGGGGAAGAGCTGCTCTCTGAGGAGGAAGCTGGGAAGTTTGGAAGCCTGAAGATAGGGCAAGGTCCAATCAGGCACAGCTGAGTGGTTGCCATGGAGATTATAGAATTTCTTAAACATGCATGAAAGAATCACAGTAACACTCCAACTATGTTTTCATGAAAGTCAAAATAACATGGCAGAAAGCTCAACCACATTGATTTTACATGATACAGCCACTTTAATCTCAGCCTCTGTGCATCCAAATAAGAGCAAATTGAATCAGAGAATTTTCCCTAGATTGGAAAAAAAACAAAGTTTTTCCAAAGGCACCACAAGATGCATCTCTGTGACTGGAACTCACCAAGCGCTTTGCAAATTCCTTGTTCTCAGAGAGAAATCCATACCCAGGATGAACCTTAAAACAGAAAAAAAAAACACTGTTTAACACTCAGATTCAGGCTGATCATTGAGCATGAGACTCCAGCTGTGACTCATGGGGAACACCCATAAGCTCAGGAAAAGCTGAAAACATGAAAATCTCACTGCTTGTGCTCCAGTTTGCCTGATGGCCTCCATGATGGCCTCCATGTTCAGGTAGCTCTTCCCAGTGGGAGCAGGGCCAACACACACAGCTTCGTCAGCCATCTTGACATGAACCTGGAGACACACACGAACACATCACAAAAACCACGTCATCATCTGTCAGGACAGATGTTTGGCTTGCAGCAGCTGAACAAAAACCGAGAGCCACTGATGCTGCTGCTGAGAGAGAGAAGACTCACAGCACTGGAGTCTACATCACTGTGAACAGCTACAGTCTGGATGCCCATCTTCTTACACGTCTTCATCACCTGGAGAAAAACAACACATCTAAACCAGCAATAGGAAATCTACACAAACCACAGGTATTTAATAGCTTTGACAATTTATCTTCCAAATGTTATTTACCCAGCATACATTTGAAAATTGCTCTTATATTCCACATTAGAAAGATTTAATAATAAAAATTAAAGTTATATAAAGTAAAGTTGAGCATAATAACTTTTTCATTTCTACACTTTCTGCAATTTACCTGGATGTTGTAAAGAATATTACAACATTACTACAGTGAAATGTAGGCAAGCATGACAGAGAAAGCAGACTAAACATTAAAGGCTATTGTCTCTCTCACCCTGCAGGCTATTTCTCCTCTGTTGGCGATGAGGATCTTCTCAAAGGTCTGGAGAAGAAAAGCAACAGGTCAGTAAATGAACACAGCTAATCTGGGGTCACTTGAACGCAACATTTGGAGCTTTAATCCTTCACTGCATCTGAACTTCCTGTCTCCCTGTGGAAACAGGGAGTTCACAGCTCTATTATCAGCAGCTCTAGGTAAAAGTAATCTATGCATGAATGAATATCAGCAGAATTACTACTGCATGTTGCAATGAGCACAACACAAAGCAAATTCCACTGGACTTCTGGGTGACTGTCATGGTGGAGAACA
This sequence comes from Poeciliopsis turneri, assembly GCA_922788865.1. NCBI lineage: Eukaryota > Metazoa > Chordata > Actinopteri > Cyprinodontiformes > Poeciliidae > Poeciliopsis > Poeciliopsis turneri. The sequence goes on along the minus strand of CAKLNU010000908.1, from coordinate 2,259,828 downwards.
TGGTGGGGTGTGTAAACTTTGGGCTAAGAAAGCTCTGCTCCACTATTGAACATCATAATCCATGTTTTTGTGTTGAGAATAAAAAAACAAAAAACACTCAAGAGTTTCTCTCATGTCCTGTCAGAGTGGAAAAGAGCAGAGGAAGAATCCCAGCTCACCTTTTCATTGGGGCTGGTGGCGGTGGAGTACTGAGGCCTGTGGGTTCGTGCACAGCACTGGGCCTGGCATGGAGGAGACTGCAACACGCATGCACACACACACACACACACACACACACACACACCACAAGGGTTCTGGTTAGAGTGGGTTCCCAGATGATGAAACCTTTCTGCCTCACAGAACAGCCCCCCCGGAAGACTCCCCCTCTAGGCTCCTTCAGACTAGTATGCAGCAATTAGCAAACACCTTGTGGGTCTGCACATCTGCTGAGCTCATTACACAAGCTATTTCTCAGTGCAAAGCTGGTAAAAATGTGTTTAAAGGACTAATAGAGGAGAAATGCACTGATGGCTTCCTGAAAGTGGCGTTTCAGAAAGAGAGAGACAGTTAAAAGAGACAGAGGCACAAGGCCTTTAAGGCACCCAACATGAATCAAATTAAGATGTCTGCAAGTTGCAGTCCAGGTTTTCTGCTTTTTTTTTTTTTTTTTTTTGCCTGAGTTACAAAAACTTTTTTTTTAAATCTAAGCTTTATTCTTGAACAGGCAGGGTTGCTCTGTAAAACCAGCTCCCACACTGAAAAGTCCATCTTAATAACTGGTGCCAGTGGTCATAATGTTTTGCTCAGCAGTGTAACGGGCACAACAGCCGCTGCCCAACATTAACTACTGGAGTTTAAAGCTTTACGTCTTTGTGGCGCAGCAGGCCGCTGCGGTTCCCCAGGTGCTAACTTCCGGTCGGACTGAGCCTCCACCCTGACCCTGTCACAGTCACTTAGAGGAAAACTCACCTTCACGACAAACAGCAGCCTGTCCAGGAACACTGCCTGTCTGTACACCGCCATGTTGGGCAGGTTTCTCTTCTTCTCTGAGCTTTCTCAGAGCCTACATTACTGCCCCCTCCTGGACGGAGCTTCGAAGTGTTCGAACCAGGATGTACCCGCTCAGCCTTGGGGAGGAAAGTCAGGAGCAGGTGACAGCCAGGTGCAATTAAATTTGCACCTGGCAAATAAATACATTTTTATTTATTTATTTATGTTTAGGTGAATGATCCTGCACAGTCTGTTTGATAAACTAAATAAATATAACATGGGAAAAGTTTAAGTGAATAATCAGGGTATCACTTTTTTTTTAAGTTAAAAACTTAATTTTTTTAACAGGGTGAGAACTTTTGTTTCCACTTGTTATGGTCCAAGATCCAGCTTGTAAATGTAGATTTCTATCTGAATAAAGACATGTACTGCAAAAACATCAGTGATTTAAAAGTCAGATAATAGTGAGTGGGCATTTTCAAGATATGAGGATATGAGGACTTTTTTAGTCTTGGCCATTAGCTGCAAAATAATCGAACTAATAAGACCCACCTGCTGCAGGGAAGATACTGACTGGTCATGTCTATATGGAACCTCGCTTCAGAATCCCAGACAGACCTTTCAATGTATCAAGATGTTAACAGTGATATTCTCTTGAAATAAAGTCGGAACTTCAGCGTTTTCTGCTTGAATTTATTTCAAAGTGAATGTGCTGAGAATGATAATAAAGGACAACGAAAAATGTCACCAGAGACTGTCTTTGTTTCACTTGCGTTTGTTACCTTTGTCCATTTACAAGAAGAGCTGCAGAACATCTGCGACCTCATCAGGCCCAGGGCTGACCAGGCCACTCCGGATGCTGTCCGTCTAAATACAGAACAAACCTCTCCAGTCTACCATTAAAAATGCATACAAAGGCTGAATCCAGGAGCCATTTAAGAAAACAGAAGACATTAACATAAAAAAAGACAATAAATGTTTATATAAAAAAAAAACATTCGTCAGCAACAGGATTCAACTTTTTAAAGTCCAATTGTTTGTCTTTATTCTATTTCTCTCATTTTTGTCGCACAATAAATGGGAGTTGAGAGTGGTCTGATGGCTTGTTCTATACGGCAGGTTCGCTTCGCTGGAATTTACCCATCATTCATTTCAGCCACTTCCTTAACTTTAGCAACACATTTACTGGGGACAGAACAGCCAGTCCCATGAACATCTGACTGCCTGAGCTGGAACATCTCAGATAAAACAAGAAAGAGTCTGAAAACTGAGAAAGAAACTCTGAAAGGTTCAAGCCGTGATCCCAGTTAAGTCTGGGAAACACATGGAAGTGCTAGTCTGTCACATCAACACATCCAGTCGGTTCTGGACGCCAAGCTGACCGTTTGAAACATTTTATTCTTTGGAGCAAACATGGAGTTACAATTCCTGGAGGATGCTTGATCCAAAACTACCGATATGACCCAAAGCCAGAGGTTGGACAGCTCAACGCTTGGCTTCTCAGAACTCAGAACATGAAATGATACTGTTATTATTAATGGCACATATTTTTCTACAGAAATGCTGGAATCCCTCAATATTAAGAACATTGTCCCTCCTCTAACAGCTTGACTTTTAGGAGGAATTGAATTCACTGAATGGATAAAATTGGATTAAGAACATTGAGTTGATCTGCCTTCCTGGGCAGATGGATTATCATCCACTGAAAACTGACTTCATCATCTCCAAACCTCCTCTACGTTTGATTGGTAGAATAAACAAAGGGTCCAAAACGCTGAGATCCTCCTGTGCATTGATTGCGTTAGTGCATTTACTGGAATCTGTCCTGTTCCTTTAAGAACCACCCAATCACCAGTAACTGGAAAGATACTTCTTTTCTTAAGTCAGTTATTGTTTCATAGGGACAAGATACCAAACCAATGTTCTAGCTTTTTTTTTTCTTTTTGTTCAGTGCAGATTCAGGACTCAACAATCAATTCATCTTCAACTGCCGCATATTGAAAATATTTCACTGCAATACTGTTGCTTAAACATTGTTGCTTGATTGGCAATTTATGACAGAAGGTTTGTGAGGAAACAATCTGTTAAAGAAGTTATGCTTTTGACCAAAGGTTATTACAGCTCTGACTACTTCCTAAGACTGATCAGTAATGGATCAACTTCGACCCCCTCAACTCTGCCTCAACACGCGTCTTCTACATGTAGATGTAGAAGACGCGTGTGTATAGATCACGGATTCAAGGTGAGAGCCAAAAATTAGATTGTTTTTACATATGAATCCCACTTACTTCAGTTAATTTACCACTGTTTACTTTCCCAACACCAACTTTTGTTTCTCATCATTTGTCCTTTTATTTCTTCTGTTGCACCTGGTTTTATTTCCAAGGCATATTACTTTGAGTTTCCTTTCCAGACGCTTTGATTTTCAACCTTTATAATCTTCATAAATGGTTTGTTCTGAGTCCAAATGTTAGACTGAGTGTTTTAGGAATTATTTCAGCTATTATTATTAATTCCAGCAGCTATATTTACCTATTTCAGCTTAGATTTTTTTGCGGACATGTTTTTTTGTGAATCAACCAGGAACACAATGGCTCATCAGGTTGATATGCAGACTCATTTTCAGAGTTAGGTCTGCACTGGTATTTTTGTAGAACAGCAAATAAAAGGATGATTCTACATTTTTTCTGCAACATTGAGGGATTCCTTCATTTTATTTCATCATCAGATTTTTTTTTCTTTCGTTTTGCTACCAAGAAAAACTAAGTGAATGTCCTCCAGGAGAAGTAAGTGCACTCATTTCGCTAGAAGTTAAGTAGGAACAACATAAAGTAAATAGACCCCTGGCCACTCACAATTAAGAATGATCACACTTCCATATATAGAAGATTTATATCTCTCCATCATTATCTGTTCTACTTTATCTAATGCAGTCAACTGTGTGTTAGATCGGTGGCCATTTTGGAAATCCTGAGCTGTAAACTGGAATGTGACCAGACACAGGTCGCCGAGCCACTGGTAAGACCTGAAGATTGGATTTTTTGAAGGGACGTTTTGTGGCGGTACGGTCAAAAGCTTGACCATAAGCTTGACCATAATGGAAATACATCTCGCGAGTGATGAAAGGCTAACAGCTGGTTAACTTAAGTTAGCCATTTAAAACAACTCAAACTGATCACTTGGGAGAATCAGTGGGATGGAACACCAAACTGTTAGTGAATAACTTGGTGTTGTTCACTGACAGTTTGCACCTTTAAGAAAAACAAATGTTTGTTTACGTATTTGTTAAAACTGTCACTATGTCATTACAGCATAATATGAGAGAGATAATCTGCAAAAAGGTCAATATCCTACACCTGCTTCCTGAGCTATTAAGCTACAAATAGTTGGACCAGCTGGTTCCAACTATTTGTCTGAAGAAATGCATCCCGTCGACCAAAAACAACCAATCGGAGCCAGGAGGAGGGTCTAACTGCTGTCGAACAACCTCATGTACTTGCTGCTCAAGGTGCTACTGGCAGAGAAACAACTTAGTGTTACAGAAAAACCATTTATCTGCCGTCATCTGTGGCCATGCTAACTAGCCTTAGCATTCACAGCAGGATCTGCTATCAGGAAGAAGATACAGCTGAGCAAAGAGGGAATGAGGGGCGGGGTTAAGCAGCAACACCAGGAGGATTGACAGCACTAAGACCCGCCTCCTGACTGAGTGATTGTATCTCGATAGCACTGAGAGTGGGCAGAAGAGCTCAAGTTTTGTGTCTCATAGCATACTGTCATGTCACAGTGAAAGTTTCAACAAACATTACATAGTGCAGCTTTAACAGACAATACATTTAGCGTAGAACAATATCCGTGTTCTTATGCAGCATTACCAAGATGTCGGCTCTATCAATCTGCCTGATTTGCTGCAAACTTATCAAGTTGTTCAAGCCAAGAGATAAAGGAAGTTTTTAACTTTGTTAAAAGATGATGTGCTGATGTCCTTTTCTGACAAGCTCATAGCGATGTTGAATTTTTCTACGACAGGAAAAGGAACTTGTACCGAATGCATTGAATTCTTAGGCAAACTGCAGCCAAAGCACTTGCCACCATGTTGTAGTGATCACAGTAACACTTTGACCAGGTTTCCACTCATTCTTTGTTACTAAAGGCCTCAGTTTGCTTCAAACAAAGTGCTCGTCGACTCTTCTAACAACATGTCGAAGAAATCCCAGCTGGCAACAGGACCAGCTGGTTCCAACTATTTTAGCAAACAAACCAAACCTCTACCAGCTTGTTTGAAGAATACTCAACCCTCGACAGCTCTGACAGCCCTGCACTTCGTAAGCTGGCTGTTTGAACACGCCGAGCCGCCTGTTGGCTTGTTCATCGCTGTCGCTTTAGCCCTTGAAATTGCTTCACACATCACAGCCCTTAGACTGGTTCTGAAGTTCAGACACCCTGTTCAAATAGTTCTAGGAAGCAACATCCTCGGGTACTCTTGATTTAACAAAACCACCATATTAGCTGTAAAACTCTGTTTCAGAATCTCATGGTGACCTTTCTGCTGTTGTTTTGGACGCCGCATTCGTCCACATATCTCAGATATGGGTTGTTTAGTGAAACAATAACTGTCTTGATGTTTGATAAAAGTCTTGGCCAGGAGCCACTGATGAAGGAGCAAATAGCTGCTTGTTCTGTCTGAAGCAACCACCGCCTGCTCCCTACGTGACGTAGTCGTCCTCGTCGCTGCGTTCTGTCTTGATGTGGTCTGGGTGGAGCAGTGGAAAGTGTGGCGCTGTAGTCCTCGTGCAAACGTACCACTCCTTAATGTTTGACAGCTGAGTTAAGGCCGGGTTCACCGAGCGCTGGCTCCGCCGGGGGGTCCTGGAGCTCTGCTGCTTCTGGCTCAGCTGACTCTTGAGGCCCGACAGAGAGAGATCCAGAGGCATGGCCACCGGAGAAGAACTCCGCAGCAACACCTTGCCACTTACGTCGTTGCTAGGGCTGAGATCTAACTGGTGGGTGGTCAACAGTGGGAAATGAGAACTCCTGTTGGCAAGCGACGAAGTGAAGTGGTTCATTTTCAGGTCGAGGGGTTCGAGGACAGGTTGCTGGAGGTGGTGATGGCCAAAGCTGTACAAGTCCTGGTGGTCAGAGGTAGGCGACGACTTGACGTGGATCTTCATGTGCTTGCGCAGGGAGCTGGGGTGGGTGTAAGACTTGGTGCAGCCCAGGGCCTTGCAGTCGTAGGGCTTTGAAGCGGTATGGACCTGCGAGTGCTTCTTCCTGTCGCTGCTGTTAGCGAAGCGCCTCTCACAAAACTCACACTGGAATGGCTTCTCACCTGCAAGACAAACATTACACTCACTGAGATCTCAGATGCAAGTGTGTATTTGGATTTATATTTCTTGCTAATGATATGATTGGGACATAATAAACATCTGGAGATCATTTTTGGAAAACAAGACACTGAAAGGGCTGCACAGCGTAGCACTGACTCGCAGTAGCTGCGTTTCCCTTAGAAATGGGTGCAAAACTTTGTCGACATTAACAACTTTGTTGTTAATGTTGAAAAAACAATTTCACATCTGCTGTGTTTAAGTTAAAGAAGAGGCACAATTAAAATCACATGTGAATAAGCTTGTTCACATGTTACGTCAAATTGCGCAAATACATGGTCGCTAGCTGTGTTTTCATTGTTTAGATGATTGCACAATTAGCGATTTCCAAAATAAATTCATTTACTTGAGATCTTGAAAAACAAAGAAAAAGACTTGTGTTTTGATAAACACAAAAGTTTGTGTTTATCAAATGAAATGAACCCTCTTCATTTCTTTTGAAATGAATAGGGTTTTTTTGGCCATATTGAAATTGGTTTATTATGCTTTTTTCATATCATTCTAGTCACATGATCAACAACCGGATGATGCCATGGGCAAAAACCACAAAGAAGAAGATGACAGGAAGTAGTTTGACGATGATAGGGCGACATGCCTTTTAATGACTTGCCACATGAACAGGTTTATTCACGTGTGATTTTAATTTAATTTCTTATTTAATGGAAACACTGGAATTGAAAAATTGTTTTTCTTGTCATTTAATTATTTTTCTCCTTTTACCTTAGCAGAATTTAGTCAAAGATTTGTTAACGAAACACAGCAACAATGAATCAAGGTGAAGGTGTTGCTCTGTTAGCTGCAGCCGTACTGAGACAGGATCCCAGTGGATCCGCTAGATCACCACTCTAAAACCTGCAGCTCTGGACCGTAGAGCTATTTAATATTTCATACTAAACATGAAATTGACCTGATCTGTTATTACTTGGGTTCTAATACCTCATGAAAAAACATTGCCGCCCCCCACAAGCCCACTCCATGCAGAAAAACCCAAGGCTGGGTTTTGAACCCAGAACCATCATGTTGCAAAGCAACATTACCAACTGCCCCACTGTGACAGTTTTAACAAATATGAAACACACACACACACGTATATATGTATTTTTTTTTAAATAAAAGTTTACATACTGCAGTTTTTGATGATGACAAATAGTATTTACGTTCAAAAGGTCTCTCTGTGCAGGTCTGCAGGATGTTCCGTCTCAGTTTATCTGCTTTAACGATGAATTTAACAAAAATAACCTAGTGGAACTGCTTCAGGCTAAACATCCAGACTCCATTCATCACCTGGTTCTGTTCCCTGGTTGGACACTGGGATTTTAAACGACCTGGTCTCATATGATTTTAATGCTTATTATTGAAAATAATATCGATAATTGTTTAAATAATAATTTAAACCTAACATAGTGTTTTGGGTCACATGCACACACACACACACCGGGCAGAAAAACAGAACTCTGCTCATGCAGCTGTATTATAATGATGTCACCTCTGTGTCATAATAGTGTTCCCTCTTAAAAACAGTTGTGGCTCAGTAATAAACACACTGGTTCAGAAAGAGAAGTCTGTTCAGAGGATGGTCTCGGCTTGATGGTCCAACTAAATCAGTGTGTTTCACTGATAGACTGTTCAGCACGCACACACAGCTACTGCAGATAATTCAGAGGCAAAATGAATTAAAAAGCTTAAGAGTAAAAATCCATCTAGACTAAAAGTCTGATTTCACTTTAACCCCATCTGACCTCCTCCTCAGCAGCCTGCTGGGTGTTAATCCCTCACCCTGCATGACTCCTCAAACCCGGGGCTCCAGCAGGAACCGAGGAGGCGGTGGAGGGAAGAGTGTCCACAAAAGGGACTCAGCCTTTAGAGACATGGAGGGGGTGGGGGGGAGATCCCTGCAGACTGAGAGCTATCTTTATTAACCTCACATTGTGTCTGTGTGTGTCAGGAAGCCGCTGTCTGTACGGATGACACGGATTTAACTCCCCCCGCCCCGTCGCCCCGCCGCCGGCCGGCCAGCCAGCGGTGTCACCCCGTGAACAGACCCAGAAGCAGCAGCGCTTACCCGTGTGCGTGCGCGTGTGGATCTTGAGGTTCTCGGAGCGTGCGAACATCTTGCCGCAGTTGGGAAACGCGCACGAGAAGGGCTTCTCCCCGGTGTGCACGCGGATGTGGTTGATGAGTTTGTATTTGGCTTTGAACGCCTTCCCGCCGCGCAGACACTCGTCCCACATGCAGACATGACTGAGGCTCTCGAGCCCCGCCGCGACGTGCTCGCTGGTGACGTGGTCCACGAGCTCGGGCATGGAGCTGAAAGTTTGCTCGCAGACGGACGTCGCCGTCCGCCCGAGCCTCGGCTTCGAAGAAGTTCGCTCAGTCCATTTGCACACCAGCTCGGTTTTCACGGTGGGGCCTTTGGAGAAATCCAGCAGGCCGTCCATCCCACCCCCGGCTGGAGTGTCAGCACAGGCGGAGACATTCGTGGCTTTCGCTTGGGGTGGGGAGACGATGCTCGAAGCCCCGGAGTTGTTGTTCCCCAAAGGAGAGACGAGGCCATTGTGCCTGGCCACCACGGCCATCCGCTTCATGCTCCGCTCCGCTCCCCAAATACACTCCTCCTTTTTCCTAAAATGACTAAATTATAAATGACAATGCGCTTATTGCGCTCCTGTTTTCTCCCGGCGGTGTAGTTTCACCCACAGCGCATGCGGCAGCGTCTTTACCCCCCGCTGTTCGACGTTAGATCCCGAGAGTCAAGCCTCCATGCTTCTATTTACTGTGAATGGAGGTGAACGGATTGGAAGGAATGGAGCAGGCTGCGGTCCAAACCAGCGGAGGGGCGTCCTTGTCTCCTTTCCTCGCCCCCTCCGGTCCCACTTTTCTTTCTTCCTAACATACCCAGAGAGTTCAAATTCAACCCTGGTTATTTCTAACTAGTTGCTTGGACGTAGACACAGATGCACAAGAACTAAACATTAATATGTCGTGTTGCAGAAATCCAGATCTTTATATGACTGTAGACTTACTGAATAAGTCTACACTAGTATTCAATACATTGGAAGTCCCGATGAGTCTCGTTATCCAGATTTTTAAAGACCTTTTGGAAATAACCTTTAATCAGTTATTAAGCCTCCCTCCACACCCCCATTTTTTATTTTATTTATTTACTTTTACAAAACCCACATTTCTGTTTTTAAAAGTAGTTTTTATTAGTATTAAATGATCATAATTAGCAGAAACAAAGGCCTTCAAATAACCATCTTGGGGTAATTAATGTATTTTATGTTTAACTTATTGATACTTCCAGAAATGAATGTATTTTTCAATAATATTCTGATTTATTGAATGTGTCAGTAATCTTTTTTTTCTTTCTTTTTTTTTTTTTTTTTCAATTTGTGGCAAAGGATGGGACAAAAACCACATACTCTCACTTAGAGATTTATTTATTTTTGCCTTTTTTAATTTATTCATTTCAAATGAACAAATGCAGCAATAGCTGCTTCATGCTACAAAGTACAGGTTTTGTGCTGGCTTATGTGCAGCCAGCACATAAGCCTTGACTGCACATAAGCAGCCAGGCTGCTGCTTCAACCTCAGGAAACTTTTATGTTTCCTGAGGTTTTTTGTTTCTTTAACTTCTCATTGGTTTCCTTCTCAGCTATAGAGTTAATCAGCCTGTTCACATCCAGTAATCACTCTTCCGAGTACTGACGCGCTCCAGTTTCCTTTAGTCGGTGTCAGATTATCTTGCTACTCATGGCAACTCTGTTGTTGTCACATCGACCTAACACTCAGGTCTTCTGGTTTTGGTAGACTCAGCACTGCCAGAACCAGAACCATATGTGCATATGTTTGATAATGAAGGTATTTGATAAATTTTTTTAAAAATAACTGGATACTGTCATGTTTTTATGAGGTAAAGCACTTTGAACTGCCTTGTTGCTGAAATTTGACTTGACAAGTTAGCAGTTCTTGTTAAAGTTTCATACATTTTATTAAAATAATTCATTTGGATTGTTTTTTTTTCTTCTTTTGCCTGATTTTGTCATTATTTTATTTATATTAATTGTTGTCATTTTGGCCTTTAAGATAGCAAAATTTCCACATAGCTCAATATCTTCTTGATTCATCTGATGTAACTTTTAAATATTAAATGATTGATGTGCTGATCAGTTCCTCAGTACTTGAGTCGCCGTTTTAGCAGACAGTTTTTACTTTTTTATTTTTTTTTTGAAAGACTACTTTTTACTTTAACTTGAGTAAAAATATGTTGAAGCAGTGCTAGTTTTGGGTGGTCTACCCACCTCTGTTACTTTTGCTACACCATGGCATAGACCCTGAGGCTCTTTGACATTGACTTTGTCAATGTCAAACTGAAAGAGAGAACAGATTAAGAAGTTTTGCAGGGCGTGAAAGTGGAGCGTAATTTCCAAGAGTCTTCTCTATACGTGAAATGGAAAAAATGTTCTGGTTCGCCATCCCAAAAGAAGACTGATTTTTTTACTTTCCGAAAAGTGTGACTCTGACCAATCCACTAGGTGGCGGTAATGTACCAGTAAATGAGTTTGTCATGCGCACAGCCCGAACAGACTCAACAGTATCCTGTGCCGTAGAAGAAGAAGATGCTCACAGAGGACTTCCTGGATGCTCGCCTGTGAATGTAAACAGAGAAATGTCGCAGTCTCCAGACAGCAGGAGCCTTTTATCCGCTTCTTCCCAGCTCAACCTGATGGAAGTTGAGTCGGTGAGGGAAATTCTTCCTGTCCGCTTTAATTAGGAACACAGAACCCGAAGAATGTCATTTATTTCTCTTCGTGGTGTTTGATAGAAGAGAATCAAAGAATAAACCGGTCCTGTGTTTGTTTATATTGACTTTACATATTGATTATATTGAACAGCCCTAGAAAATGAACCTCTATACAGTCCAGCCATGTGGAATATATAATAAGCTTCAGTGAATGCAGAAAATTTTTCCTTCTTTCGTCTGTCATTCCTTCCCATTTTAGTCTTTTGGATCCATAAACTGAAGGAAAAAAATAGCACACAGTCAGGGACCTGAGAGATTTTATGGTCCGGCTTGGATAGAATTGGGTCCAAACAAACCAGAAACACAAACGATGCAAATAATTTAACTTGCAAGGAGCTGGCATGAGATACCGGCATTAGAACAAACTAATACCACATACCCTGAACACACCACGGTGGACCATGGTGGTGGCAGCATCATGCTGTGGGACAGGGTGTGGATATAACTAAATCTAGAACAGTCCTGGAAGAAAACTTGTTAAAACTTGAAGGAGGCCTGAGACTGTAGAGGTTCAGCTTCCAGCAGGAGGGCCGCCCTGAAAGTTTAGACCGAAATTCTATGAAAAACCTGAAACCTGCTGCTCACAGACACACTTTTTTATTTATAGAAAAATGTGTTGTTTTTCCTTCCACTCAACATCTAACTGTGTGTTGGCCGATAACGACTCTCCCCCCCGCCCCCCAATACAATACATGCCCTGTAATTTGAGAAACTGTGGGAGAGTTCAAAACTTCCATCTTTCATATCAGATATTTCAATATATTTCTGTGTTGTATGTTCTTTACAGCAGGAAAAACTGATTCCTGATCCCCTGTTTTTGTTTTTGCATGTTGAATATCTTTTTATAGATTGACGATAAGGAGTTCGACATTCCCCAAGTGGACACCCCTCCCACACTGGAGAGCATCCTGAGTCAGGTCGGCTACAAATCTTTCTTTTGTCTGCTTTCAGTCACGTTTTAAGGGACAGTATTACGTGAAATCGACTTTTTTTTAAGCTTTACATCATGTTATAATGTTACTCCCTCACCCAGAGTGTTGCCTTGATTTTTTTCATGCATGTCTGAGAAATCCTTTAGTCTCTGTGGCAACTATTGAGCTGTGTAAAACACCTGGTTGGACCCAGCTCTGACTTCTAGATGCAACTCCACCTCTGAGCTGCAGTTTCCAAGCTTCTGAGATTACACCTCACAGACCAGCTCTTCCCCACAACTCCCCCACTCTGCTCCTACAGATTAACCTGCAGCATTTACCAAACATCAGTTTTTAGCTTATTATTCAAGGTACATCTCAGTGCAGTGCTGGTAAAAACGCTGTTAAAGGGTTAATAGAGGAGCCATGTTGTGTGAGCTCTCACACCAAGGCACCAGGTTTGGAACTCATGTATTTCTGAGTTAAGGTCGGATGTGCACTTGTTGAATTTGAGCTTTCCTGTGTGTGATGTGGGTTTGTGTGCTACAGATGGAGGAAGAGGAGGACCCTTTCGTTCTGGAGGACACCTGCCTTTTAAACACGGACAACATGGATGCTCAGTCCTACGACACGTCCTCCTTGGCCAGCTCGGACAGCGGAGACCCGGCACACCTCAAACGGCAAGAACACGCACACTCTGAAAACTTTGTGAAACTTCTACCACCTGTGGTGAACATAAGGACATTTAACGTTGTCATCAGTATTACTGGGACGATTCCATTCAGTAGAATAGATTGCTTAGCACATCGGTAAGTAATTGCGTCTTGTTGATTGGAAAGTAGCAGAATCATTTCTGTATGTTTTCTAAAACATATGATGGAATTCAGTAGACAAACTCAAACAAGAAAACAATCAAATCTTACAGTATTTGTTTTGTAAATGATTTGTTTCTTTAATTTTGAACCACTGGACATTGGCCACATTCACAGATGAAGCTGTTTTCCGTCTGGCTGATGTTCTGCATCATTTATTGGATGAAATGGCGACTATTACAAATAAACTGAAGTTGTTGCTCAATAAAATAAGATTATGATAAAATAAAAAAAGGAAGTTAGAAGTTTGAAGACATGCAACAATTCAAATAACAGAGACTACTTTTAAAATGTTTTAATCAGTTACATAGCAGATAAGAGACTTAAAGAAACACACATTAAAATGATTCTTCGTCAGGTATGGAGAGGCACTGCAGTGCTGAATAAAGCCAAGTAGTTCATAAATTGTAAATGACTTAAAGATGTCCAGAAAAGCAACCTTTCCCATTCATGTTGATGTTTCCAGCCTCAGATTTCTGCATGTATAAGTTTACTTATATTTTTCCTCCATCTCCATTTGTTCTGTGTGACGACGTGACCGACTGTAGGAAGAGAAGGACTCTGGATCAGAACGCAGCAGTTCACGGTTCGGTTCTTCGCCTCAGCCTGCTGAAGGGCATCTCCGCTCAGATAGTTGCTGCTGCTGTAAGGAACAGTTTTGCACACATCCAGAGTCATTAATTTAACACACCACCACGATGGATTCCTGGTATTCTTTTGGTCATAACAAGAACATTTTTTGTGTCTCTCAATAGGACAAAGTGGATGCGGGGCTGCCCACTGCAATAGTGAGTATCGATTGATTGTTTTGTATTGCAACCGATGGCTGCTCGTTTACAGAACATACTAAAGTTCAGAGTGTTCAGATTATTTCCAGAAGAATTTGATATTTCAATCAAATTTTTTCTATTTATTAATCATCTGTTGTCATCAGTGCGTCTGATTCTTCCTGAAATCTGTGTGTATTTGTTGACCCTTGCTCAGGCCATGTCTGGTGTTATTGCCGTAGGAACATCTCATGGTCTTGCCCTGGTGTTTGGTGAGTCGATGTGTTATCCCTTCATAGTTTGCTTCAAATGATATTAAGGAATATTGACTCTGTAAATAATTTATATCATTAAATAAAGATCAGACATGAGTGTTTTCACTTTTATTGTAACCAAATGTATTCTTTATTTTGTTGCTTCTTATTTGCACTCTTGTTGCTTGTAACAGAATGATCTCAGTTCTATAATTTCTAACTCGATTATAATACAAACGAAAAAACTTACTACTTAATAAGTGTATGAAGGGTTGGGCCAGTGGACCTCAACGTCCTTATTAGAGTGTTTATTCTGACTAGATTTTTATAAGACTCATACTTCCCACTCATGATCAGAAAAGTGGAAGATGGCATTCATACTCCCCTTCGTAAAAAAAACATTGAATGCAATATATATAGTAGTATAATGTTGTTTCAGATAACACTTCTACAGTGACTAAATATGCATTTTTAGTACTGTGCTGAAATTACTGTAGTAAAATGCTCTTTTGTACACATGTTCTGTTTCTTTTGTTGACAAATTACTCAAGATGAAGACATTTAAAGGTTTTAGTAAAGTGTGAAATTTGCGGTAAAATAGGCCTGCTTTCACAGACAGTGCCATGGCTAATGTTTGTAAAGTTAGACAGTAAAAAATAAAATTAACGTCAATAATCATATAGAAAACATGTGGGTGTTGAAGTTTCTGTCATATTTTCACCATGTCATTCATACATTTAGAAATGTCTGAGTCCTAAAGTAAATATTTCATACATCAGCTAAATATTTAGCTTCCAAACAAATATTTACTTTAAATTATATTTAGTTCTAAATTAAATACAAAATACTTAGTTAGCAAGATATTTACTTTAAAAACTAAATATTTAGCTTGTGAATTAAAAACCCAGTTTGGAACTCTAGCATTTATAAATGTATGAGTGACATGGTTAAAATTGACATTTTTTTCTTGATGCCAGGCTAATTAAACCAAATCATTGCTGTTAATTTTTTTACTATGTAACTTCACAAAAGGCACCAGACATGGAACTACAGTCGTAGTGATTGAGTTGATGCTGACTAATGTTTCTTTATGCTGCTGACATCATGACGGCCTGAGCAGGAAAAGGTACGGCCATGCCTGTTTGATGATCATGCTTATTGCGGTTTGTTTTTCTGCCTGCTGGAAGCATCCTGTCCCATAATGCCTTTGGTTTATTCATGATAGCTTGTTGCATGCATCTCTTGTTTCCCACTTGGAGCTTTATTTTTTTCTGTTCCTCCCTCTGTGCCCATCTCATTTGGTGTTACTAGGCTGTTTGATGCTGTTAAGCTACTCCTGGGTGAAACATGTATTTACGATGTCATGATAAACGTTTTTCGGGTTAAAGCCAGTAAACATTCTCTTAACCTTCTTCCCCAGACACCAACCAGGCTCTGCGGCTCTGTCTGGGCAGCAAGACAACCGGAGCGGAGTTCGGCGCCGTCTCGGCTCTTAGCATCAACCACGACTGCTCACGTCTGCTGTGTGGCTTTGCCAAGGGTCAGGTACGTTAAACATTTGTGGCTTCTTGAAGGGAAATCAGTTTATGTGCAGTCTGATCTCTGTCCAGATTCAATCTACAATGGAGAACAACAACAGAGGGAGGCTTAGTTTTAAGAAGAAATGACAACCTTCCCTAGCCTGGAGCCTTGGTGTAGTGGCATTGAAATTAGATTCAGCAAAGCAGCAAAGAAGAAATTGAACAGAACCTAATTTCATATAGCTGTGCAGAAGTTTCCCTAAAGGTTTCTGGAGTTGGACCGGCTGTTATCCAGTTCACTTCCTTCATGTTCATGCTGAAGCTCACTGAATCTAGCTTCTTTCTAGATCTGGTCATCTGTGTGCAGATGGTTTCATAGAACTGTTCCTGGTTCTTTGTATCCTAACTGTTGATCATTGTCAGATTACAATGTGGGATCTTGCCAACGGAAAGCTTCTGAGGACCATCACAGATGCCCATCCTCCAGGGACGGCCATACTGCATGTCAAGGTGAGAGCCGCTCTGCAGAACATTCTGAATGTTTACTGGCTGAAGTCTGAAGAAAAAACATCCTTTGAAGTTCCTCTGAGGATTGGTTCCCACCAGGCACAATGCAGATGAGCTCAATTATACAGTAAATGTGGGAGTCCCAAAAGTCCATCCATCCATCCATCCATCCATCCATTTTCCATCACCCTTCTCCCTAACGGGGTCCGGAGTTGCTGGTGCCTATCTCCAGCTGCGTTCCGGGCGAGAGGCGGGGTACACCCTGGACAGGTCGCCAGTCTGTCGCAGTCCCAAAAGTCCTGCTCACTAATCATTTCTTTATTATTCAAAAGTCCAGATATGAGTATTTCTTTGAAGATTTATCAACTACCCTGATGTAGAGGTGGGCAATGAATCGACTTCATGGATTCATTCAACTTTTTGGAAAATTTCACCAATGCTCTCCTGGGGTCTCCATTGTTCAGAGTGATGTTAGCAAGCCCGGGGCGGCCATCTTGTTTGACGAACATTCTTGTTTTACAGCTTCTATTCATTTGGATTTTAAATTCAAATCATCTCTACGACAAAGTATTACAGCCAGGCTAAGATTTTTTTCGAAATCATGAGAATAAAGTCATTATACTACAAGAAAATAGTCATATAGAAATAGAGTCCAAATAATACATGAATAAAGTCACAATGTAACCAGAATAAAGTCGTAATTTTATGAGAACTCCCTACAAATCATAACAAAAAAGCTTAAATGAAGTTTAAGCTTTGAAGTTACAGTTTGGTATAAGTTTCACAGATAATATTCAATATGAAACGAGAGCATGAGGAATGTTGAAGGAGGTGAGTCAGGCTAAATGTTTGGGGATAAACGTGATGATTGTTTCTCAGACACACAGTGACCATATGGCTCTATTCCTGGATGATCGTCAGATAACTTCTCCCCCCTTCTGTAGTTCACAGATGACCCGACTCTGGCCGTGTGCAACGACAGTGGAGGGTCTGTGTTTGAGCTGACCTTCAGGTAAACGAAGTGAATCTGAAACCAAATAGTTTCTGTCCAGAAAAACCCACAGTTTATAGGGAGGCTTTCTCACATTTTCCATCAACCTTTTTAAAGTGATGCAGGATGAACAAAACTGTACAAAAAAGAGAATATTTCAGACAGCAATCTAATTAAATGTTTGTTGAACCAAAACCTTTTTGGGATTAAAATACCAAACAGGAGGAGCCTAGTCTGCTGTAATGCATGTGTGTGATTCCTGCTGCATAATTAATTGAAATTTATTATGATAGTGATAAATCAAAATTCTTATCATTCTAGTAAATGTATCTCGATAATTGATAATACGATAAATGACCAGAAATACTGTTGCTTTTTCTTCCAGGAGGGTGATGGGGATGCGCTCATGTGACTCACGGTGTCTCTTCAGCGGCTCTAAAGGAGAGGTGTGCTGTATAGAACCTCTGCGGACTCCTCCAGACTTCAGAGACCACCCCATCACATGCTACTCTCTCCTAGCTATGGCTTCCCTGACCAAGGTACGGACCCAGATGAGATTATCTCCTGACCCAGGTGGGTCATTATGGTTGGAGTTAAGGGGGTTTTCAGCCCCTGATTGTTTTCATCTTTATCGGTACCCATAAAACATCTTGATGTCTGAGAGAGGGCAGACTTTCTGTTGATCCAGGAAGTAGCTAGTGTCTGTGTATCCGTCACACTTTGACTGAGGACATTTGAGCTGTAGGGAAACCACAATCGGAGAAAATATGTACATTTAATATCAAAGACACACTTGTAAAACAGTTATTCTCTGGTTTTTCATTATATTTCCTCTGGTTGTTTAGAAGAAGTTGCTTCAGTTGAAGCAATCCAAGAGATGATCAGTGTTTGTGTGTGTGTGTGTGGGTTTGCATGTGGGTGTGCATGTATATGTGTTGATGTTTAGCTGTTCATTCTTTACATATCATATTTACATACCTTTTGAAAACCAGTAGACTTATGGGAACCAAAGCCTGGTCCTATTACAGTTAAATCCCTTATTTAAGGTGAGGGATTAGATTTAGAGGGAAGGTGTGAATTAAGTTTTGGTTAAGATTAGGGTTAGAGGTCAGGTCGAGAACTGAGGTGTAAATTGAGTTGATACTGATTAGACTTAGAATTACATTCAGGGTTATGGTATAGAAATTAGTTTAAAAAAAATGAATGGAAGTAAATTCAAAGTTGCTGTGAAGACAGAAATACACATGTGTAGGTTAGAACTACTGATGTTTTTACTTTTTGATTTTTTCCAATCAGATTCTGATCATTGGACTCAAGCCCAGCCTGAATGTGTGGATGACTCTTCCCTACACCAAGGTCAGATCCTCTAACCTCCTGCTAGTCTGTTAGCATGGAATCATCTCTCCTTTTTGTCCCACTTAAGTGTTTTAGATCAGATTCACACAACCTGAGTACATTACCTGTCACTATGTGAATTACTCCTCCACCCAGACTGTCCATTTTAGCTACTGGGAGGAAATTCTAGTTCTAATTCTGCGACTTGAACATGAAAAGTTTGTATGTTCTGGTTTTGATGTCGTCTCTCCTCAGTCTGATCCCAGCAGCGTGCCCCAGCTGGCCTGGCAGTTTGTTTCTGTCCAGAAGACGGTCAACCCCATGCTGGCCTTTTGTAAAGGAGACTCAGTCCACTTCCTGCTGGTATCTGCTCAGCTCCATCCCTTTCTATCATCTGACTCTAATCTCAATTTACAGTCCCAGCTGTAAATTATTTGATGAGATTTTCCAGTAAACCTTCAGAACCCAGATACATCTTTTAGTCCTAGTCCAAATACCTTCCATAAGTCAACCATTGTCTGAACTGCTCTCTTTTGGTGGTCTCCGTTTGTTAAACTGGTCTGATCTATCCAGGTGAAGAAGGAGGAGACGGGCACCATCCATGTGATCAAGCAGAGGCAGCTGCAGCTGAGCTGTGACATCATCAGTCTAAACGTAAGCTCTGACTCAGCTCAGCCAAAAAACCCAGGAGCAGAAAAGATGAGCGCTGTTCTGGATCAGGGTGTTGAACTGGTTTTTATGTTTGGCCTCATTAAGATCACCAATGTTCTCAGAATGATAAGACCGAAAAACTGTTAAAACCCTCTGCCCATTTGACAAGTTCTAATAAAAATAATATTTAACAGTTTTTCACATCGATCAGTCTCTCCAGGATTTCACACTGTTTTGGTGATTTTGTGGTGCTAATTTAGAAATTTTAGCTTGAAATGTTGCAATTTTTGCACTTACGTACGACTTTAAATGCAACTTTTTGTTACTTGCGATAATCGGTCGCAAGTAATGATTATCGCAAGTAACAGTTGTTACAGGCAGCAGGGAAAACATGATGGGGTCTTTGTGCTGATGTTGCTGTGTCTGCAGTGGATTAACAGCTGCAGCCTGGTGCTGCTGGACAGCCATGAGAAGCTGCACGTGGTGGACCGGCCCAGTCAGGATGTCCTGGAGACGCTGGACCTGGAGCAGGTGCAGCTGGTCTACAACAGCCGGCACTTCAAGTCCCTGGCAACCGGAGGGAACGTCTCCCAGGCTCTGGTGAGACAGACAGCGTCTGTAAAGGGAGCAGGCTTTTATCATTTTTCTGCTCATAATAAGTATGATAAAACCTTTAAATTCCAGTCTTTACTCCTTAGTCAGCCATCACAAAGTTAAATTTAGATTTCCGTACATTGTTTTGTGTAAATGACATCCACAACTTCACTTCTGGTTCTCGTTGACCGTTTTGATCATAGAGGAACTGACAGAAAGCCCACAGATTAATAAGCACTCATTCAAAAACTCACATTTGGACCAGATTCCTATATTTGGTTTTTAGCTGTATTGTGGCTAGAACCCACTGAATGTGGTTCAGGAACCAAACCAAACTTTGACGATGCTGTCTCTGTTCGTCCATTTTTATTTTTGTGATTACAGAAATAAAATGTCTAAAAGCAGCGGAGTCAAGCTCAGTTTTGTTTTGTTTTCTGATAAAACCCATTAAACTGTTGAAATATTAGTAAATAGCTGCATTCAATAAGTTTTTCTTAGACATAACTTATATTGAATATCTTTTCACATTGATCAATCAGGATTTCTCAGTTGTTTTTTTAGATTTTTGATTTGCTTTGAAAGTCACTAAATTTGTGGTACTAGTTTAGAAATATTTTCAAAAAATTTTTCAATATTTGCACCTACTTATGACATTAAATGCAACTTTTTGTGACGGATGTTAACTTGACAACAAATAAGGAGTGAGGCAACAGCGGTGTAAAAGTAAGAAATACTGCCACTTGCAGGTGGGAGTTAGCATCACTTAAGCTCAATGTTTCTGACCATTTCTGTGGAAAATGTACAAGAAATGAAAAATTATTCAATGGTGCAAAAAAAAAAAAAAAAATGCAGGTATTTGTTGATTTTGTATGAATATTTGCAATCCTGGACTTACCAAAAACTGGTACTGATTTATGAAATTTGGCATCTAGGGTATAGAGAGCCACATACAAAGCTTTGGAAGTGCCATATTTGGCCCCCAGGCCTTGAGTTTGACACATGTGATTTAAAAAATCCAGAAAAATGCCATGTGTTAGAGTTTGATTGGGTTAACTTCAGCATGCTTAATATTCCAAAATTCAAAATATGCTGGAAATATTTGATATTGCAGCGTGAAAGTTAAAAATTCTGAAATGACAAACCCTGTTTTGCACTGGCAATCAGCTTTATGGTGATTTATTAAACATGTGGTCATCCTAAGACACCAGCTGAGCCGATCAGATCTGCTGTTTATGTTGTTAAATCTGTGTGTTTGTGTTTTAGGCGCTGGTTGGAGAAAAGGCCTGCTACCAGTCACTGTCAAGCTATGCAGGACAGATCGTCTGCCTGGGCACCAAGGTAGCTGTTAGCTTTAGTCTGTCTATGTTCGTCCATCACTGTTCAATACAGAACAAATTTCAGTTTAATACAGAACAAAACAAAAACTTTGCATCAGACATAGCAGATGTTAAAGTAACGCTCAGTAATCACATTTTGCTTCACACGCTCTCAGGTTTGTGCAAAGTATTCTTTGCAAACACAAACTCTGCTGTGTTTTATTGGAGTTGTGTGTTTGTGTGTGTTTGGTTGGGTAGTAAAAAGTCGCATGGCCAAGTCTAGAACATTTATTATTATTGTTGCTATTTTAAAAAAATGTTTTGATCATTGCCAACCATATGAATGTTATCTGCACAATATCACTTGATCCTGTTGTTTAACAGTGTGTGCTTTGCTTTTTTGTTTTGCAGTCAGCTCACATTATGTCCCTAAGGAACTGGAAAGAGGTATGCATCATGTTTCATCTTTCTGAATGTGAGTGTCACATGTCTGCATAAAACCCTCAATTGTCATGGCAACAGTCAGAACATGGCTCTAACTTTAAGGTGGGATATAATCGATTTCAGCCATTGAGGTTATATGTGAAGATGAGCTCATCAGGGTATAACGTTGGTATGATAAAGACAGTATTGCTGCTTATAGGCATATGAAGATCATTTTACAAATGATTTAATGAAGCTAAAGATGCTCTGAATCACAGAAGTACATAAGAATAGAAGTATTAGGAGGTAAATAAGACACAAACTTTCATGGAAGCAGTTCAGTGTCATCCGCATACAGCCACATCGTAAGTGTGTTTCCTGTTGGTTTCCATGGTTACCCAGAAGCCCCATGTTCTCTGTTTCCAGCGTCTGGACTGTTTACTGAAGCAGGAGCATTTCACTGAGGCTCTGTCTCTGGCCTGGTCCTTCCATGAAGGCACCGCCAAGGCTGTGGTTGGTGGGTGTGGTCATAATTAGTGTTAATATGAACTATTTTTAAATAGGGTTTGATCACATATTGAGAGAACAGCTGGGATTTTTTTTCTCTTTCTGTGTCTTTATTTAAGGCCTGCATGGAGATTCACAGAAAAGGAAGGCAGTTATCAGCGACAAGGTGAGTGTCTTACACACTTTGTAAAATCTGCTGGGATTTTTGTTTTTCAAACTTGAAACACCTTGTCTTTGCAGATGGTGGAGATTCTTCTCCATTTTACAGAGTACGCTGTGAAGAAATGCCCAGAACAGGGCAAGCTGCAGGTCATGGAGCAGCATTTCCAGGTAATGGAAACATGTTGGCTTATTTGACCTTTTAATCTGTTTAACTGCGAGAATAATCAGTAAGATTGACTGACTGTGGGACCTCTGATAACGACATTTACTGATGTTTTTAATCGTATGGAGGGAATGTTTGTTTGTGAACAAGATGGATAACGTTACCCCTGGCAACCAGGTTACCAGGGGTTTATTTATTTCAGTGTGATAAAGTAAGTTATACTACCAAATTGACATTAGTGATCCATTTCATGAAGGTGTCTGGCTGACTGATGAGAGAAAATGACCAAACATCAGCAGCCGGACATTACCTACTAGAAATATTGAAGCAATTTTGTTCTCAATAAGATCATCAGTTTTCAATGAGATAAAAATAAGACAAATGTATCCATGGTGAGGAAGGGTGCTGCTTGGTGTAAAACCTTAATAGGGTTTTCCTAAAACTGTACATTTTAATAAAAATAATGGGATTCATATTTACCGTGCAAAGGACAAATGAAATACAATAGTTTCCTCCTATTTCAGTCAAATGAATGGAATAATGAACATGTAGCTGCAGTCGTCAAGACAGGTGGTAAACTAAGCCATGATAAATGAGAAGTGCAGCAGGCTGAACTGGAGGCTGTGCAAGACGCTGCCCTAAAAATAAAACCTTTGGGGGCATTCTGAGTTATTTACCGTTTCTGAAAGTCTGGCTTCTAAGCTTTCCAATGGTGTCAAATACATAGAAATTAAAAATATATAAAAACAGAATAACATTTGCCATTTGAAAGTCGCCATTCTGCAAACAAGATTAGTGAGAAAACAGCCTGTAATGCCTCTGACTGTGTCTGGCATGAGCAGAAGGGATTGGTCTTCTAAAACTTGGAATGTCAGTAGATTGACTTGATTGTTGTGAATGAAATCAATGTTCCCTGTTTATCTCTGTGCCTGGATCAGGAAGTGGTGCCAGTCCTGGTGGATTATTGCCTCCTGCTGCAGAAGGCGTGAGTACATGTGTGTGTTCATTCTGTGTCTGATTGGGTTAACAACGCTGACCTTCTAAAGGCAGGACAAAGCCTGACCATGACTAGAATCACACACCTTCCAATTGATCCTACTTATCAACCAGCAGATTTCATCAAATCATAAAAATCTATCCAAACTAACATGGCCCTATCTGAGTTAGTAATTACCTTCTGTTTAAGGTCACTCTACAACATCTCAATTGTATTTATGTTAAGGCTTTGACAAGGCTACTTCAAAACTGTCATTTAAAAACAGTGAGAGGTGAACTTTATATGCTTTGGATTATTGCCCTGTTTCATTCACTAAATGTGTTTGAGATCAAGAAAATTACATTCTTCTTCAGATTTTTTACCAGAAAGTAGAAGTCATTAAACCATCACACTACCAGCACCATGTCTGACTGTCGCTATGTTTCTTTTTAGTGCTGTGTTAGTTTTACTCCAGATTGTTGAAACTCCTTGTTTCACAGTGACCTGCTGTTCAACCAGCTGTACTCTCGGCTGGTGGAGAACATGGTTGCTAAGGGCGTCTTCCTGGAGTCACTGGAGTCGTACATCGTCGCCAATCGTCTTGGTCACATCACTACGCCTGTTATGAAGGACCTCCTGGCACATTACCATGACAACGGTATGATGGACAGCCTGGAGAGATGCATTGTCCATCTGGATGTTACCAGTCTGGACATACAACAGGTGTGTAGATGTACGATGAATCCTGTATATAGAACACAACCAATATGAAGTACCAATGTCTGGACATGTTGTCTCTGCTCGTCTGTGTGGCTTGATGAGTAAAGGTGGTCCAGGTGTGTTGGAACAACCAGCTCTATGATGCAGTGATCTATATTTTCAACCGAGGCATGAATGACTACATTACTCCAATGGAGGCAGGTTCCACACAAACGGCATGTTTTTGTGAGGTTGAGGATTATTCAGGTTCTGCAGTCATCAGATTGGTACAAATTGCTGTTCAGCTTTCCAATATTTCAGTATTTCTTTTAGATAACATGTTTTGTTTTTTTATTACTTTGTCAGTTTTTTCATCATGCATTTAATTGAGGAAATTCTTGATACTGCAGTAGATCCAAGCTGCATTCTGTGTGCTCTGATATAACGGACCAAGAGCCTCCTGAACTGTGTTCTTTATTATTTCAGAAACTCTTTTCAGTGATTGGTCCTAGAGTCAGAGAGGGGCGGAGCCTAACAGGTGACGCCAAGCACCACAACCACAGTAGAGCTTTCCTTTTTGTTCTTTTCTTTTCTTTTCTTTTCTCTTTTTCTTTCCTTTTCTATTTTTTTCTCTTCTCTTCCTCTCTTTTCTTTTCTTTCTCTTCTCTGTCAGTATTTTGCCACAAAACATATTTAAATATTTATTTTTTTTTACATGTGTTTCCTTTTCTTTAGGTGATGATGTGGTGATGGGGAATAAATTACTAGTTTACATAAGGTAAATCCTCCTGATGTGGTTATTACCCCATGTGTCAAACTGCAGTATATTAGAGGCTTGGCCTACTTACAAAAATGCATTGAATATAGTGACTACACAAACTCATATTTTTTCAATTTATTTATTGATTTTTGATGTATTTTATTTGCTTTAACATACGTCAGTTTTTTTTGTATTTGTTCCATTGGGGCTTATTTGTGTGGTTTTACTAACTGAATAACCGATTAGCCTGGAAACATCAGAGTAAAGCTAGCTAAAAGTTCAGTGGAGTCTTTTAGCTGTGGATGCACCGACCCACTTCTGAGGTTTTAGTATTTTCTGACATTTATCTGATATAGAAAAACAGCTGGATTTACTTAAAATGTTTCTTTTGTTGAAATATAGCTCTCTGCATAATAAAATCAGAATGAAATTGCGTCACAGTGCTCTGATCAGTGAACATCTGTGTGTGTGTGTGTGTGTGTGTGTGTGGGGGTGTGTGTGTGTGTGTGTGTGTGTGTGTGTGTGTGTGTGTGTGTGTGTGTGTGGATGAAGCTGCTGTCTTGCCGGAAGAGCCTATCCAATCGGAGACATCCCTGAAGATCTGGTTGTTCAGGTCAAATACCAGGTATGATCAACCGTTCAGTCCGCTGTGAGAACAGCTCATTAAATAAAGTGATGTTGAGTTTTATTTTTATTTTATTTTCTGAAAAAAGTACATTTTCAGAAATGTACTTAAATCGATTGAAAGCAATCTT
This sequence comes from Poeciliopsis turneri, assembly GCA_922788865.1. Lineage (NCBI taxonomy): Eukaryota > Metazoa > Chordata > Actinopteri > Cyprinodontiformes > Poeciliidae > Poeciliopsis > Poeciliopsis turneri. The sequence continues at coordinate 2,234,508 of CAKLNU010000908.1, read as the reverse complement.
TTGGTCTCTACAGGAATCTGCATTTCAGCAAAAACAGTGTGTTAAGCTCATTTCGTTGTGCATGTCGACGTGGAATAACTTCACTCTACGATCTTATTATGTAGCTGGAGTCATTGAAAGCAGGCGGTTTGTTTGACATTTGTTTGTTTTTATGTGTTTGCTTGTGTCTGATCAGGTGTTTGAGTTCCTGATCCGTCTCCATTCAGGCGACTCCTCGCAGAAGGAGGAAGTCTTCCCGTTCATTCACACACTCCTCCACTTTGACACTCGGGAGTTCCTCAATGTTCTTGCCATGGTGAGATGTCTCTCTGACTGTCTCTCAACTGTCATTAACAAGTTGTTAGTTATACTGTTTTCTTATTTTTTAGGTTTTTATTCAAAGTTTGGCCGATTTCAGATTGGTTTGAGTATATAAACTGACACAAAAATCTCCATTTAGTTTCCAGTGAAATAATGAAGTGTTGTTTTACATCTGGACACAAATATAAAACATATAACTGGACATATAAAACTTATAACACATTTTTAACCACAATAAGCCACAGAGGTTGTGCTAAATTACTCATCTGAAACAATGCCAGTCTGAATGTAAACTAGCTACCTGGAGCATGAATTCAGACTAAACTCTGTATGTTTATATTTATAATTATGCAAGACACAGGACTCTCTATTGATGAGAAGGGATTTTCCCAACACGAGCTCCTGCTGCGTTCAGGTACATCTGGGACACTAAGTGTTTCAAATATATTCTCTGATATGGCTGTCGCAATAAGCAATAACTCAATTAATCACATGATAAATTAAAATATCAATACTTTCTATTTGCATGATTTAGCATTTTTCTCTTCTCTCTCTATTTCTACCAAAAACTGGATAATAAATGTTTTCAGGCTGGTGCAGCTCTATTGTTGAATGACAACTTTGTTTACAGAGACTTCATAAGACATTTTATTTGTTGTTTTGTTTATTTATTGTGGATATTTAAAATGTCTTCCAGTTCCTGTGTTAAATGTTCATTTGAATTTAAAATGAATCCATTTTAAATGAATGTGTGCTTGTGTTATTATCCCAAGTGAATTACATGACTTGAGAATGGCCTTAAAACAACAGTCTTATTGTTTATTATTGTTTATCGCAAAAACTTCGTCCAGCAAAATAATCTATAATCCTCACTGGCTGTGCTTGGTATACTATCTTCATCATTGAAAAAAACCAACAAAATCTCCACTCATTTTAACACTTTCCACTTTTTTAAAGTTTTAGAACATAAAATCAAATTACTTTCAGAAATGGAAAGATTCTCACTGAAGTAAGAAAATATGTTCCTGATTGGAGAAATGTGTTTATGTCTTCCAGACATTTGATGACGTCCAGAATGACAAGCAGGCCCTGGAGTACCAGCAGAGGATAGTGGACATCTTACTTCAGGTGAGATTTGGGTCTGAACAGTTTGAATCTGCTGTAATGAAGAGCGAAAGGAAGCCAAAATGCAGCTTCTTCAGGTGATTTACAGCTGCTGTTTGTCCACCGAGGCCTTCTGAGAAACCTGTAATGATTATGACCAGAGTCTGAAAATCTTTCATGATTCATTTCACTTTTATTGTTTGTTTTCCTCTGTGCATTAATAAATACACCGCTCATTGTTTTAATGAAAGGTAATGGTGGACAACCCTGACTTCACTCCCTCCCAAGTCGGCGGTCTCTTCACCTTCCTGGCTCGGCAGCTGGCCAAGCCAAACAACACGCTGTTTGTGAACAGGAACCTTTTTGATCAGGTATGTAGATATTTCTCTGCAGCTCGATTTATTACTGCAAAACGATACTTTTGACAGCAGCAAATGCTTTTTGTTTTTACATTAAGTTCACTTCCTAAGTTTGTGTGCAAACTTGAAGTGAACCAAAAAGCCTCACCAGGCCCATGAAGACTGGACCCAAAATGACAGAAACTAAGCAATAAATACAGACTGGTGTGTTCTTAAAAACTCCTTTAAGATAAACTCCAGAGACACAAAAACAGTGGAATAAAATATTTGATTTAAATGAAATTAAGGTATAAAATCATTGCCTTCCTTTTTTAAGGATTCAGAAGCGTTGCAGGTTTAGTGTTTGTGGTGACAGCTCATATTGAAATGTCTACTCAGCTTGCTGCGTAGACATTTCAACTCAGTGACATCAGACCGAACGTCAGAAAGAGGAGAGACGGAAGTGAAACGATCGTCTGACCAGATATATTCCCTCTGCACCAAAACCACCTCTCAGGTTGAGAATGTCCCAGCTGTTTTATGAGATGAATGTCTCAAGCCGAGACATTCATCTGCAGCAGTGACAGGAGATGGAAGACAGGCAGCATGTTGAATTCCCTGTGTCTCTGTCTGTCCTCTGTGTCTGAAGGATGTCTGTCTCCTCAGGTGCTGGAGTTCCTGTGTTGCCCTGACGATGACTCTCGACATACTGAACGGCAGCAGGTACATGTTAACGTAGAACAGTGTCCGATGTATAAACAGCTAGTTCTGTCACAACAACACATTTTTCTGGACGATTAAATTGTTCCTATTGTGTTAAACAACAAACAATTGTTGTTTTGAGACCATTTTCAAGTAAAATAATGATAATGACATAATAATGCAAGAACACATTCTTAATAAACTTTGAATTGTAAGGAACATTAAATAAGAATTGGAAGACATTTCAAATATCCATAGTAAATAAACAAAATAACAGAAAAAAACTAATAAAAAGAATTATGAAGTTTCTGTAAACAAAATTGTCCTTCAAAAAAAGAAGGGCTAGTTGAGGCCAAAGCATATCGTTTGTTTCTCTGCTGAGGTTCTGCTGGAGCTGCTGCAGGTCGGGGGTGTGGTCCAGTTCAACGAAGAACGGCTCTTCACGCTGGCAGAGAAAGCCAAGTTGTAAGCAACTAATCAAACATGGTGATGCATATCTAAAGAACGTTGTTTAAGCATGAAAATCATTACAGCATGTTTAGAGAAGGGTGGATGAGCAGCGCCACATGAGCTTGTGATTGACAGCGCTAATATGTTGGTTGTGATTGGTTGTTTCTAGTTAGCACTGGGAGACAGCAGAGGAGTTCAATGTTTTCAGAGACTTTCTGTCTCATACCAGACTGCTTCAACAAATATGTGAAAAAATAATATATTTTTATGAAAGTGACATTGCGCAGCTTTAACTTGTGGAGAAATCAGAATTACATCCCAATGTTCCATTTCGCCAGTGGTTATTTCTGCTACGTGATGCTGTCTGTGTTCTGCCCTGCAGCTACCAGATCTGTGAGTTCCTGTATGAGAAAAAGCATCTGTATGACCGGATCGTGGACTGCTACTTACAGGACCCACTTCGAAAGGTACAGAGGTGTTTGGATCGCACATATTTCATACATTTTCATGAATTATTATTAGTTAAGTGTACTGAAATAGGAATAGAAGTATGAGATTCTCACTGTATCATATTTATAATCTAGCAAAACAAAAATGATTCCTGCTGAAATAATATTTGTTTTTTGTTTTCAATCATGAAATAACTAACTGAAATCAGTGATTTATAAGTTTCTGTTGTGTTTGCGTGTTAGGCGGAAATCTTCAGCTACATCCACAACCTGATGTCCATGCCGGGCTACAGCTCCGAGGAGAAGCTGAAGGTCAAGGAGAAGGTGCTGCAGCACATGCAGGTCAGGAGCGCCGTGGCTGCTGGTCAGACTGTAACGAGGAGAGACGGTGTCTCCCAGGAGCTCGTTCTCAGGGAGATGCATCGTCTGGACCGAACATGTTCTACGGCTTCATCTTGTTTTGTATTTGCATCAGTCATTCTACAGCAGGTGTGTTTTTGTATTATACAACAGGAGCTGGTGAGCCTGGATCCTGGTAAATTAGCTGACCTGGTGGTGTGGCACTTCACAGAGGAGGTGCATACCATCATCTCCGAGCTGCAGGTAAAATACTCATCATCATCAGTTCAGACACACAAAGCTTCCTTTTCAATTTTTTCTAGGTGCATCCTCTTTCAGTGTGATGTTTAGGTTTAGAGCTGAGATCAAACTTTAGGCTCAAATCTACATTTTGCTGCAGAGAATATCTAATATATTTCAGGTTGATTTAAATTGAATCCACAACTTGGTGGCAGTGAAACCCTCAAGATGTGTTGTCATGGTTACAGTAACGAGAAGTGGATAGAGTACTGAAAATTGTACTCAAGTAAGACTAGTACTACTACAGCAAGTAAAAAGTAGTCTTCCAAAAAAGAGTAAAAAATGATTGCTAAAAAAGTGATTGAAGGACTGAGTCATATTAAATCAATCATTTAATATTTAAGATCTACATCAACAAATGCATCAAGATTTAAACCAAGGTGGAAATTTTGGTATTTTAGAGACCAAAGTGAAAATAATTAATGTAAATAACTTAATTACAAAACCCAGCAAAAGGGGGAAAAAAAATCCAAATCAGTTTATTTTAATATAAAACTTATGAAACTGCATGTGTTTCATTCTGTGACGTTTACTCGCAAAGGGTAGAGGACCAAGAAATTTTACTCAAGGAAGAGGAGTGATACTTTATAAAAAATATTACTCAAGTTAAAGTAAAAAGTACTGTATAGTAAAAAAAAAATACTTTGAAAATTCAGTTTCTCCAAAATGTTACTCAAGTACATGTAACCTCATAAGTATTGCTAGTTACAGTGACACCAGTGAGAGATGGTGGTGTTCAGATCTCGGTTGTAACCAGCAGTTTTTGGAGCTTTTGTTTTCATCTCAAATCCATCTGCGTGTCCTCCTCTGACATCACACAGCCGGCTTCGTTCTTCCAGCTGCATCTCACTGGATGGTCACTGTTTTTAGACCACTCTCTGTTAACCCAAGAGACGGTTCTATGTGAAAACCCAGCAGATCAGCTTCATCTGAAACACTCAGACCGACGTGTCTGCTACCAACAACCACGCTGCATTCAAACTCACTTCAATCACCTGCTTTATTCTGACGCTCAGTTTGAACTTCAGAAGGTCATCTTCACTTCTTCTAGAGGCCTACAGGCATTGAGTTGTAATCATGGCTTATTCATTTATTAGTGTTAACAAGTATTTAAGCAGTTGTACATAGTAAAGTGTTTTATTTCAGAAGGCTTCTCTGTGTGTGTCTCTGCAGGACGACAGTCTACTTTTCCAATTCCTCCGCTGCCTCCTAGAGTCTCAGTACGGTTTGCTTCCCTCTCCTTGTGTTTGATAACCACACACCTCCTGTTGTCCCTCCTGATCTTGGACTCTTTGTCCCTGCACTGTCTCTCTCAGGGAAGGATCTCAGTCTGCATTCCGGCTGCCTCTGGAGTCTGAACTTTATGAGCTTTTGCTGGACCTGATGTGCCGCTTTGAACCGCAGGAGCTTTTGAAGTTCCTCCACACATCCCAGCATTACAGGCTTGAGGAGGCCATACAGGTACTTTTTAATGCCTCTAAAAAAACAGCCTAAAGACCTGGCAGGCCCAAAGGTAATGTGAGGGTCTAGTGGGAATGCCTGGCAGACTGTCCCATAAGACGGAGCTTCAACTCCCGTTTCTGCGGGAGCGTTTCAGATTCCTGTTGTCATGGCAAAAAGAGCAGCACTTATTGTGAAGAGGCTCTAAATGTGGCCGGTTGATAGACTGTTCCTGGATGCTGTTGTATCTGATGAATGGTATCAATCGTCCAGTAGGGGGAGCTAGACCAATCACCAGTCTGGACTTCATAGTAGTCTCTCTGCAAAAAGAAATGCTTCCCATCCATTTTATACTTTCTCTATCTGTTCATCAAGCAGGAAGGGATGTGATCATTCTTTACAGTCCATGACTTTGTCTCCAGATAACAGAGAAGTACCACTGTAATGAAGCCAAGTCTTATCTGCTGGAGAAGAAGGGAGATATTCCTGGAGCATTTGCTGGATTGCTGCAGGTACAGATCATATCATTTTACTCATGAAGTCACTTTTCACACTTTCCTGAAAGTAGCTGCTTCAGGTGGGAGGTTTTGATTAAGTAGGACGGTGTGTTAGTTCGCCGCTGTTTTCACTGAGTGTTTTCATTTCCCGTTGAAGTCTCTGAAGGAAAGACTGGATGTCCTCGCTGCAGAGATGAGCGGCGGCAGTGGAGGAGGAGTTTACGGACGGGACGAAAAGGAGGCGGATGGTGAATTCACACTGACGACAGTGAAGAGTTCACTCAACCAAATGATTCTCTTCTGTCATCGGAACTGTCAGAACCTTGATCAAGAGCAAAGGAAGGTGAGCAGAGTGTTTGTGGGGGGGAACTGAGGGAGCTACACCTCTACAGCTGACAGTTGTCTTTCCTCACAGGATCTATGGTTTCCACTCCTGGACACCATGATGGCCTCTCAGAAGGAAGTCATGGGGCTCAGCGATAAACACATCTCGGATGGTGAACATGCACACCTGCACCAACACTTTGGAGCTTTTTGCTCAAAGTTGCACAAACATTATGTCCAAACAAAAGTAAAAATGCTCTGGCATTGAGTTTTCATTGATCTGACCCTGTAGAAGGCAGGGCTTGATCCCTGGACCCAATAGTAACATTGATTAACTTCCTGCTACGTTAATCAGACATTCTGTCTGCACTGATGAAGATTCACTCACCTCAGCATGCTGAATGCTTGGACAGCAACACAAACTACTTGCTTAATAATTCAGCTAATATTTGGAGCAGATAGATTTGTCAGGATTGTTAAATGGTTCAACAGGAAGTGGCAGAATTTGATGTTACACTAAACGCTCTTCATATCCCGATGTTTCCTCCAGCTCTACTTTAAAAAGATCTTTGTATGATTGTCTAAAGAAAAACAGCATGTCTTTAAAACGGACGATTAGAGAAAATAAAAATAAAAAAACATTATTATAGAATATTACAAATATAAGCTCCCAAAGTAAGAGAAAGCAGCTGTGAACCTCCCTGTTCTGGATGTAAGAGATGCATCAAGGCTCTGTTTCAGGCTCCATTGTCTTCTTGTTAGTTTATCTTGTGATTGCTAAAAAAAATTTAAAAAAAATTAAGACCCATTCTGAGTTTTATTGATGACTATTTATTTAATTTTCCATTTGGATTAATGAAGTTTTGTTGAGGTGACTTTGAATTTGCTCAGCAGATGACCGCCATGTTTCTGTTCAGGCGTTGTTAAATGGTCCTAAGTCCCTTTTATGACTCTCAGCCTTCAGGTCAGGTCATGTTCTAACATGACTGGAGAAAGCATGGACAGACTGGTGGAAGAGGAGAACCTGAACATGAGATGATGTGTTTCTGCTGTGATTGGTTTAATGACGGTAACATGTCTGTGATCGTCCCAGGGCTGAAGGAGATGACCCTGAAGGTTCTCAACTGTATGAGCAGCTTCATTTCACTTCCTGCCATCATTCAGCAGATCCTACAGGTGAGTATCTGTCGTTTGCCAGTGATGATAGATTAATGAATGAAACAATGTATTGGAACAATCAGTAAAGACAAAAGAAATTGTGTTGGTCGGCTCCCGTCATGCTAACATTAGATGTTGTCGTAACCAGGGAAACGGTAGGCTTCACCAGCAGTCAGCACTCGCTCAGTCAGTGCTTATTGAAAGCCTTGAGAGTTTTACAATTTTTATTACTCTTAACAATCAATCATGGTAAACATTTTGACTTTATGTTAAAACTCTTTAACGTCAAAGTGAAAACTGATTCATTCACAGTAATGACAATTAAATGAAAACATTCAATATAAAATAACTGGTTGCATAATTATTCTCCTCTTTCCCAGGCAGTATCCCAGCAGGTAGTCTAGGTCTCAGTGAAAGTGTTTCCATTGCAATTTTGCAGAAACACCAATTGTAATACGGCTAATTTTAAACCAATTCATTCTTGTGCAAAAACAATTGTCAAAATCGTGAATTTATTTAAAATTGACATGTTTCCTTTCAGGGAATTTATTTTTGTTATTCCAATTTGGCAAATTTAAATGTCAGAGGAAACACAGCTAGTCAGTCCGAGTTGTCTGTAGTTTTCCTTTTTTCCTTCCTGCTAATTTATTCCAGTTCCCATAAAGCCTTGACTTTTGATCTGGTGAGGAACCAGACCAACACTTGTTGTATGTGGAGTCTCTCCGTCTCAGCTGCTGCAGCTTGTAGCTCCTTCAGCGTCGTCATGGTAACTGGGCATCCTCTCTCAGCAGCCTGCTTTTTGACATTCAGGTTGTGAGGCCCGCCTGATCTAGGCAGATTTACACAGGGACCATATTCCTTCCATTGATGATGGATTGAACTGAACTCCTGGGATGTTCAGGGCCCCAGAGATGTTTTTTTTATATCCATTCCCTGACTGATACGTCTCGATAACATTTTCTCTGATTGTTAGTTGTCCTCATGCAGTGGTTACCCAGGGATACTGATGAACCAGTGAACGGTCCTTCCAGAGCCAGCTGTCTGTAGACTGCAGTCGTTTGTGACTCAGAGTACAAGCAACAGCTGACTGGACCACCGGTTCAGTTCAGTCAGTCACTTCAAAGAGGGCAGTGTTTATGAAATTACTTTTTGTCAGATATTTTTTATTTAACTCTCATTATTTGGTAGAAACCAGTTTTTCACTTTGACATTAAAGTTCTTTAATGTGTGTGTTTTTGTTAAATGAATCGATTTTGAAATCAATAAAAAGCGTAAAACATCCAAGGGGATGAATACTTTTTACAAGCACTGTTGGCTTACTTCCTTTTAACTCAAGCCGACAGTCTTTGTTATGTATGCAACGTTTCATGGAGAATCCGATGATTTTTATCCAGTATTCCAGTTGATATGTTAGATATTTAAACTTGTTCTGCTGGATGGTTTTAATCAGGATCCAGTTTATGGAAGAGGAAAGCTGGCGGAGATCCAAGGACTCATTCTAGGCATGCTGGACACGTTCACCTATGAACAGGTAACGCTTCGTCCACATGTCTTCATTCAGGGACATATGGACTACAACTCAAGCTACAAACTTTGTGTGTGTGTCTTTTTCTGAAAGACACCAGGGTTTCCATCAATGTTTTATAAGCCTGGCGGGTCACCAGGCTTATCTTGTGCCCCCACCAGGCTAAGCATTGCTTATTTATTTAAGTCTTTTTAAAATGTTTGTATATTTTAGCATTCAGGTATTAATTTTCTAATATATCAATAATACATAATTATCAAGTGATATTTTCAATATTGTCAACTTTAAATATTTTTTATCTCAAAAACATGACGGGCCGGTGAATGAATGACTGGCCTGGCACCAAACCTCCAGGCTTAGCAAGTTTTCTGGGGGAAACTTTGGACAAACACTTTTTTTTTTTTTTTGCTGTCTGCAGTTAAATCAGAACAAACTCCTCTTGTTTTAGTTTGGTTAGAATTACCAAAATTATTTCTATTTGCTAAATGCAAACCATACATTTGGTAAAGTCTACTTATATAGCAAATGTATGTAACCTTTTGAAATCGAGGAAAGTTCTGGAAAACATTTCTAATAAAGGGTTCCCAACAAGTTTCCTGGCATTAAGTAAATCGACATAATTTGGGTAAATCAAACTGACCTTAAACAACTTTTCTTGTTTTAGGGCTGATTTAACTTCTGACATTGAAAAATAAAATATGTACGTCTTTTTATTCAGTGTATGTAAATATCTGGTTTCAGCTGGCTTGCATAAATCATCTACAGTGGTTTAAAAGTTGCTTTCTGTACTTACTCTACTTATTTTTATCCAACATTAAATTAGCTTTATGATCTGAAACATTTTTGTGACAAAAACCCCCCCCCAAAATTGAAGCGTAGCATTCAGTAGACAAATTTTGGTGAAAGAAGCAGTAAAACATGTGCCTGTGTCTCAGACTCTGCTTGAAACAACAACAAATCTGCTGAACCACGACCTCCACTGGTCCCTGGCACACCTCCACGCCGCCGTCACTAGAGGGCTTCATCCCCGCCAGGACTGCTGCAACATCTGCCTGCAGCACTACAAGAGGAAGCAGGATGCGTCCGAGGAGATCGTCGTGTTCAGGTAACATGGCCTGTCACTGCAAAGTGAAAACCACTTGATTATTTCTGCTGCTTCCACACTGGAAACGATCCAAACTGTCTGGACAGGTTTTGAATTATTTCATGGATAGTAAAGCCATCTGACAGGTTTTTGATTATTGTGGTCTGAATGGGTTAATGAAGGTCTGTTTCCACCTCACACACTCAAACATTATTATTACATTACATCCTGCGGTGTTATTACGTAATGGGGCGTTCTGTACTTCTCTCTCTCTCTGGACGATACTTTACAAAGTTCCCTTTGACCCCTGACCTCTGTGTGTTTTCCAGCTGCGGCCACCTGTACCACCTGCAGTGCCTGCAGCAGAAGGACTGTGGGTGGGGCGTGGCCTCGGAGCCGCAGCAGCCATGGAGGTGCTACAAGTGTTCCTCCAGCCATGGAGGAAGGGGCGGGGCTTGTTCTGAGCCAAACAGAAGCCGCAGCGCGTCTCTCGCCCAGGTCAGTGAGTTTGTGCTAATCATGAGGAAAAGCTCATAAAGCACAACTCCAAACGCCATGAGCTGACTCAGACAGAGGACAGCTACTCTACTCAGTCTGTGAAATAGTTTTGAGCAATAGTTATCCTCCCTACAGCAGAGCGAGGTCAGAGTTGAACATATTCAGAATCCATTTTAGCTGCAGCAACGCTGCCGCTTTTCTTCCAGTGGTTCACACTTCACTTCATTACGTCACTAAAACCATTTTTAGAAATGAAATACAAACAAAACAACAAAAAAACAACATGGCAGACCATGTGTAATTTTAGTTTAAACACATAATTAACTCAAGTGTAATATGTTTGGTTCACAAACAGGAACTTAAGTTGTTTACAGTTTACTAAAATATTGTCTCATCTGTTATATTTAATGTTGGGATTTTCTGGTTTCAGGCTAAACTACAGCTGGACAGACTAGAATTACTGTGTCATTTGATATTATCATTTTGTGTGTGTGTGTGTGTGTGTGTGTGTGTGTGTGTTCTCTGGGTTCCAGACTCGATTTTCATCAGGACATCATGAAAAAGGAGCTGAGACTCACAGGAAGAAGGTAAGCTGGATCACTTCCTCTCTGCACACGACACCAACCGCCTCCCTGTCAAACCTTCATCCTCTGAGCGCTGCAGTCATTCTGTAATAAGTCTCTGGTTTAAAGTCTTGGAAGGAATAATAATCTTTGTCTATTTTAATGCTCTGCTTCTATTGATTTATCTCTTAACAAGTACAGCATCTGAGTGCCAGCAGTGATTTAACATGACAGGAACAAATCCATGAGTTGTTCTTGTTTCAGTGTGAAACTAGTGTATAATAATAACAGCCCAATGTGCAATTATTCGCTGTGTTGCAGGTGGTTGCTGTGGCAACATTGGATGTGCAGCAGGAACTCTCCTGGGATCACTTGCGAGGGTTGTACAGGGGACCGTCCCGGGTACAGAGCCACTGCTGTCTCTGTTTCACTGATGCAACAACCGCTGTGTTTCCATTTACTGTCGAACAAATCAGAGTTACAGAAATAAATTTCCTTAATGGAAACACAGCAGTTTAAAAAAAACTCATCTTTTTTATACATTTTTTGGGGGGGTTTTCAGCTGTGGCATATTTCCTAATGACATGTGAACAGACTTATTCACATGTGATGTAAAATCTTATTTAATGGAATCACCACCGTTGCAAAATTGTGTTTTTTTTTTTACACTAGTGCAATATTAACAAACTTTGGTGCACATTTGTAATGGAAATGCAGTTCTAGAAACACGTAGACTCTGTCATATGTAATGCTGCTTTAGCGTCATTCGTGTATCAAAACTGACAGTTGTCATGACAACAGATTCGATCTGTTGTCAAAATCCCACTGAGAAACATGAAAAAGTATGCTTTCAGAAGTGAAATAGAAATTCTGAATAATAATGAAAAGGTTTCATAGGAGTCCTCATGAATATTTATGGCTGTTGTCATGAAGTGTCATCCGGTGAATAATGGCACTTTTAATGCAACTTTTAGTGCAACTTTGCATTAAAGTGTCATTTTTCACTGAATGACACTTCATGACAGCCGTTGTAAACATTCATAAAGACTCATTCCTTCATGTTCATGACTCTTGTCATGACATGTTTATGACAGTGTCACACCTGGTTAAATAAAGTGTCACCCAGTTAACTTTTCAGCAATAAATAGGAGTTTGCTTTAAGTCAATGATTTATTAATACTGATGAAAAGGTTGCAGCCCCACTCAGACTATTTCACTTACAACAAGACAATTTTCCCATGTTATAAGTGAAATAATCACAACTTGTCTTTACCTGGAATGCTCCTCCCTGTGAGATGACGACGTGTCTGTTTCTCTCTGTCCTCCAGCTGTCCATCCTCTCTGAGGTTTCGCACGGCCAAAGCAGCGAGAAAGCAGGCTTCCTGCTTCCAGCCCAGCCAGAGAGTTTCCACCTGAAGCTCGCTCCTCCTCCTCTGTTTGAGGACTAGCACCTCCAGGGCCTCCTGCGTCCCGTTCGGGCCGTCCCTCATTTCTTTTACTATCCTGAAGCATTAAAACATCAACATGGCTGACATATGTTTGTTTGCTATTGTTCTCCCACTATTGTGGCTTTATTCTCTTCATTTCACCTATTCATCCCTCCATCCGTGCACTTATTCATCACCCTCAGGGTCTTTAATGATGGATAGAAATATCAGAGAGGGGAGCAGCAGCCAATGTATAATTTAATATAATTTAAGCTAACATTAGCATTTTAGCTCATTTTAGCTTTAACGTGGCTATGTTGCCCACTCTGGCTGCCTGCCAGTGTTTCTGTGGAAATGTGTCGTCTTTGATATCTTTAGCAGTGAGATCAAACAGAGTGAATTATGGTGTCTAACTGTGCTTTGGTACCTGAGGCAGAAACACAAACGTTTGTGATTTTTGTAATAAAACATTGTGCGGTATTTCATTTGCTCTCAGGTTATTTGTTCCAAGAACCAGACGTTTGATGCGACTGCCGCCTGTCCACCATTTACTCAGCAGAGCTGATTATGGTAAAGATTCATTCTGGAAAGGTCCTTCAATAATCACGCCTGGTTCCACAGTGAACCGATGAATCTAGGACCTTTCATCCAACTCAAATTCAGAACTGCTTCACTGAATACAAAGGAATGTTATATGTTGCTGTTACTCATTAATTTAAGGTTCTTCAAAGAGATATTGTGTATGGTGATGGCTGTTGGTATGAAAGACCTCCAGTAGCAGTCTGTATTACAGCGATATGAAGAAGAAGCCATCCTGCTTTGTCCCTTGTTCCCAAACCTTTATCTAATATTAAATTCGGTCTCTCCTGATGGTCAACATAAGAATTTAAAGAAAGTTCTGTGGACAGTAGACATTTTACTCTGGAGTTCCTTCTGATCCTATCACTGCGTTCAGGTCCAGTTTTCTGAGCTGTATCATAAAGCCAGCTGTTAGAACTATGAGACACAAACTGAAGGAGTGATAGTTGTGTAAAATAAACAATTTATTGAACAAATGTACAAATAGATCATCATTACAGAGGGGAAATTCATGCAACACATAATCCAAACATAGAACTCTGACATGTCTGTTAGATCTCAGATCGCAGGTTAGGAAACCTCTTCAGCAGAGTGGTGGCTTGTTTCGGTGTCAGACGTCCTCCACTCATGTTGGTCTCCTCAGACTTGTTCTTCCTTGCTGCCTGGGAAACAGAAACACCGTGTTACTCCAGTAGGTCTGTCCTCAACATTCAGAGGAACAGATGGAGCGCAGGCAGAGGAAGACCTCTGTGTGCTGCACAGGTTACTCATCAGGGTGTCGCTAAGTAACCAAAGAGTGAGGCAGCAAGTTACTTGGGTTGAGCGGCTAAATAATTTCAGGTTCCTACATCTCCCAGAATGCTTTCGGTTCTGGATGTAAGTTCAGTGAAATAATTGACCAATTTATCAGGAGTATTTTGTACTGATATTGATCACTTGTCTTTCTCTCTGTTCATTCAACGCAGAAAAGATGAGGTTCTGATTGTGATTCTGGAGAATGTAGCTGATGGTTCAAAAGTACTTTATTTATCCCAAATGGAAGGCAATTGTTGTCATAACTCATATCATCCAGATATCTTCAATTTCCATTGAATTGGAATCATGAGAACAAATTTGCCTCATGGAATTTAGAGAAAAGAAATTATTCATTTGCTTTCCAGCCTTATGGAAATATATATGATTCAAAAACTGCAATGGAAACACCCAAATCTCTGACCAGACTCACCTCCGCTTGGCGAACACACGTGTAGAAGGTGTTGACCTCATTGGAGCAAAGACTGTCCACAAAGTTGTTCTCCTTCCAACAGGCCATCAGCAGGAACATCTCACTGATGCAGGACGCCTCTGCAGACAAAAAGGTTGACCTTTAACCCCGACCAGACAGCAGAGGAACATCCGCTCACAGCTCGATTCTCACCTCCTTTCTTGGGTTTCCTGTTGGCCACAGAGTCCTTCAGGACTAGCGGTTTGTTGGGCTTCAGGACCGGCTTCCCGTTCTCCTTGCTGAGCATCCTCCTGACCTTCTCCTGGAACAGAACTCCTCTCTGAGCCGCCATTTCTCTCCAGCGAGCGGACCGGGTCAGAACCGGTGGACGAACCGGAGAGGAGCTGCTGTTCTGGGCTCGGGTATCAAACTCAGAGGCTAAAAACAACCGACAGATTCTGTTTCATCTGCCGGGACCACCGGACTAGTACCAGGTAGCCAGAAAAGCTGCGTGATCCGTAAAGCGAACCTCAGTGTCGTAACAGCTTCTTCTTCGTCTGGAGACGTATGGCTTTCTGTGGAAGAGCGCCCTCTTCAGTCTGAGAGGCACTAGCCAAACGTCAGAGCCAAAATATGGTCTTTATTTTGCAAGCATAGGAAATATTTAGGATTATTTTCAATGAGGAAAATATTAGAGTTTTATCACTGCGCTGTGAGATAGACTAGCCTGTTCTGTTTTTTATCAGTCAGGTAATTATGTAATGTTGGTTATGAAAAATTATTTAGAGAGTAGGCAAGTCCAGTGTTGAGTAGTATTTTGTTTTTGTTTTCTATGTGGGAAATTGTTTATTTACCGAAATAAAGATTAGATTAGATTTTAAATGCAAATTTATATTTTAAAAAATACATATATAAATGTAAATTGTGACCAATAACACAAATATGTCTCAACATTAGGTGCATTTATTGCATCAGAGGTAAGTAAAGATTGCAAGAAAACCTGAGCAATGTTTAACATAATGTTAGTGTCTGCCCCTCCATATATGTGCTCAAGCATCAAAAGAAGAGTTTAGCAGAAACTGTACACCACTGATGAATAATAAAATAAATCATCAGAGGTACTGATAAACGGTTCAAACCTCTGTGTTTCACTATTTTTATGTACATTTCATTGAGTCCTTAACTCGCAACATTCACTTTTCCTGTTGCTACAGTGGAGAGGAAAAACTCCCCGTTAACAGGAAGAAACGTCCAGCAGTAGCAGAACCTGGCTCAGTGCAAACAGCCATCTGCTACAACACAAAAAGAACAAAAAGAAGCAGGAGTATTGATCCTGAACGACGTCAGTAGAAAAAAATGTGGTCATTTTCCTCTGATCTGGTGATTTTTGCAACGTCTAATCCTCTGAAGAACCAGGCATAACACCAGTCTCAAACCTCACTGTGTGGGTGTGTCAACATACAGGTTCCTAGGACGGTGGATTTGTACTGAGGTGGTGCTGAGTGCTGCAGAGGCAGGGATGAGAAGTGAGGACGACACTGAGGACGAAGGAGAGAGGGATTATTATGGGATACAGGAAATCTGAGCAACAAACAAAACATAAGAAGTGAAAACAAGGAGAAATGTTGAGGCAAAATCAATCAAAGCCTGATCTTAATATGCGAGTGTTGCTCTCCTCCTAGCCACAACCCCTAGTGACACACACACACACACACGCACGCACACCCACACACACACACACACACACACACACACACACACACACACAGCAGTAGCAGTAGAAGCAGGGAGCCAGCAGAGAGTCTGCCGACTAGCAGCCATGACAGACGTGGGTGAGTAGCTTCATGCATAACATCCTCCTGTGTGTGTGTGATGAATGCATAGATAGATAGATAGATAGATAGATAGATAGATAGATAGATAGATAGATAGATAGATAGATAGATAGATAGATAGATAGATAGATAGATAGATAGATAGATAGATAGATAGATAGATAGATAGATAGATAGATAGATAGATACTGCCTGTTCTGTGCAGTTTTTGTTTTTTTTGCTGGTTTCTTGCTAACAGCTGATGTGACAAACTGGACCCAGACAGTTTGACTCTGTGCATCGTGCCAGCACAATTCAAATAGTCCTGAAACATTTCTGTTTTTCAACATCCTCGACAATAAGCATCTGGTTCCTGCAGAACGAGAGGCGTTCAGATGAGCTAAGTAGTGCCTGACATGAATTGGATTAGACTCTACAGCTCTGTGCTATTGTTTTCCCCCAGCTGCATAGTGAGTAACTGAGTTATTGTGAGCATGCTGACATGTTGCAGAGTAGAAGAAGCTCTCTCTCTCTTTCTCTCACAAACACATACGCATGCACCCACCCACCCACACACACACACACACACACACACACACACACACACACACACACACACACACACACACACACACACACACACACACACACACACACACCAGGTGGGCTTCCTGGAAGATCCCAGGAAGACTGATTGGTAAATCAACCCATCTGCTTCCCTCTTCCTTCTACACGCACACACACACACACACACACACACACACACACACACACACACACACACACACTTGGTCACAAAAACAAAAAGACGTGGGGTTTAGGTCCTGACGTAGCAGGTAGTGAATAGCGCCCCTCCCTTCTACTCAAGCTATTTTAGTCAGCTGGGTCTGAAGAGATTAGCTGTAGTTATTATTGTCTGCAAGTCGTTCTCTCTGTGTGTTTGCGTGTGTGATGCAATGCTGCATGCAGGTCATCTCTATTCCAAACTTTTAGGTTAAATAACCCTTCCTGAGCTAACTTAAGCAGATTAAGTTGTAGAAATAATAATAATAAAATCCTTCATTTAGAAAAGGGCAGATCAAACATAAATATTATAATTTGATTTACCAGGCTGTAGCATAAGCCACTTCTCATCTGCAGTCCCTTAGCAGGTTACTAGATAAATATTTAGTGAGCAATAACAAAACAAAACAGAAAATATAACACTGCAAGTTGCTTTCTAATCACGCTACATCAGAAGCAGATTCATACAATTAATGTTTCCATGTCTGAGCAGTTAGATATGCAAACATACCTAACAACTCATCGATGTTTCAGAAACATCCTTCTTGCTTGTTGTTTTCACCTCTAATCAGTTGGAGGTCACAGAAAAGCAGCAGCAACAGTGAACAAGTTGCTACATTCCCAACTTTCCCAACACACATTCTGAACCCAGAGTTAGCTGCTGCTAATGTGAACCCCAGGGATTTCCTCTGAATTGTTGCATTAAACCTGGTGGAATACCTCTCTGTCCCTCATCCTTTGCTGGGAGGTGAACCTTCCCTGGCAAAGCTACTGATGAAGGCTGTCAGATCCTCCAGTCTGTCAGATATCAACCAGCATTGGTTGGTTGTTTCTGATGGGAATGTTTGGTTAGAGGTCTAATGCTCCCAGGCATTAGACCTGTCCTGTCTGATAATGAGATTCCCCAGACCTTTGTTCCACCTCTAGCTTATATAACAGGGGTTGTTGTGCTGCCCAGGCTGCCTGCGTCAGATCTGCTTTAAGTTCCCCGCTCTGCAGCGGATGGCAATGTCATATCTTTACCTCTCATTGACATTGTGCAGGAGGAAATAAAGTGTTGAACTCAGGGGAGTCAAAGTCAGTTTAATTAAGATCATGAATGTTCTCAAGTGCCAGTTGTGCAAAGTATGCATTCATGAAACCCATTAAACTGTTAAAATATTAATACTAATGTCTACATTCAATAAGTACGTCTTGAAATTAATTAATATTGAATATCTTTTCACATCAGGTCGTTCCCTCTGGGATTTTGCAGTTGTTGCTGATTTTTTTTTATTTTTTTCATTTTTTGCAGACAGTTTTTTGTGCTAATTTAAATATTTGCAAGGTATTTTGCAATATTTGCACTTCAGTGTGATGTCAAATATGACTGTGTTACTTGCCACATCAATTATACTGTCTGCTCCCTCAGGCTTGAGTATTTCTCCCAACTCCATACTTCCATAACTAAAAAAAGATATGGTCCCGATATCTAAAATTCGGGATATGGTCCCAATATCTAAAAAAAAATACAATAAAATTTGCAAAAAATGTGCAATAAACTCACAGTGATGCATTGGCATGTAAATCTACATGGATCTGAGAACACTGCATGAATTTCTGTGGTCGCAGAATCGCAGTAAACTGAGGCAGAGGGACTGAAATTTACCACCTGAAGTTTAGGGGCCACATAAAAAGCCAAGGAGCAGAGAGGGGGTGGTGGGGTGGGGGGCCGCAGGGGGTGTTTGGATCTCGGGCCCTGAGTTTGACATGTGATTTGACTCAATAGGCACATGGTTCTGTTCATGGTGCAAACCCCTCCATGCTGGTGAACTTTTGGGTCTGCATTGGTGCAAATATTGCATGTTTTTAAGTCCACCTGTGTCTCTTGTTTCCTTGTCGGGTCCTTGTCTATTATTGTGTCTACAGTCGCAGTCGCATGTTGTGTCATTGCCATGGTTACCAGCATGGAGTTCCTTGCCTCACCTGTGCTGTCTGGATTTCTGTTATTTCATCATTAAACCACCATTTACATCATTGAATCTGCTGAACTGTTTGATAACTGGAGACAATGTTAATGGATGTATGACTGAATTAAATTGATATTTTTTTTTTTTTTTGCAAAGTACATTGAGAAGACATTTGTGATGAATAAAATTGAATGGAAGTGAACTGAATAAAACCAATGTATTGTTCGCTACAGACACACTTTGATCTGACAAACCATTTGCTCTCATTCTGCAGACTCTCTAAATGAGGCTCTGAAGGCCATCAGTGTGAGCACAGAGCTGATCGAAGAAGAGCTGAAGCCTCATCTGGATACAGTCCTGGCTGCTCTGCTGGAGAAGAGTGAGCTCAGACCACATTCAGTGATGTTTGCTTACAAAAGCCAAAAAAAAAAAAAAAACAGAAAAAAAGTCCTCACCTTTCGCAGGGGACAAATCAGAAAGAATTGTGTGCTTATGGCATCTCCTTAATCCATTTTAATCTGAATATAAAGTGACTTGTGAGAGGGAGAGAGGAAAAAAGAACAATGTTTGAAAAAGTAGCTTTGTGTGTCCTGCCCACAGAGAAGGATGCGGCTGAAGAGGTAGTGAGAAGTGGGATTCTTCCCACTCTGGCTCAGGCCTTAAGGAGCAGGAGCAGCCTGAGCTGCCAGGTGGCTCTGCTGGTGGCAGAAATGGCACGAGAAGGTACGTTTTTACTGCCGCACACCGACAAAAAAATAAAACATCAGCAACCCAAGTCCTAACACAGGTTAACTGGGTTAAAATAAAAACTGCAACGTTTCATATCCATAAAAGTCAAACAATGCATAGGAAACTGCTTTTTGACCTCTTTGTAATGGATGTAAAACTGCGTTTTTAGTCATTCTCAGACGCAAACAACAAAAAGACTATAAAAACAGAGTCTCCATGCTTCTTTGTCGTCCGTGTGTGTTGCAGCCGCTGTGAGAGAGCCATGCATCGAGGCGGGCCTGGTGAAGGCTCTGGTTCCTCATCTGAACAGCAGCGACCAGGAAATGCTGCTGAACACTGGCAGGGCCATCGGGCGCATCTGCTTCGACAACAGTGAGTAGATCTGACAGCACAGTGCTGGTCAGAGCAGTCTGGTCAGATCTGCTCTGACTTACTTTGACCCACTCAACATTTTACATTTCGAGATTTAGAGTATTGTTTTTTTTTTGGGTTTGTTTGTTTAACATGGTCTCAGTACAACAAATCTCTTTTCAAGAACAGATAAGTGAAATTTCACCACATTGAATGTCATATAAGGTGCAATAAAACATGGGATAGACCAAAGGAAAGGTTCCAGATATATGACCAGATGTTTATTGATGAAATTAATGAATAATTCAATTTCTAATATAAATATAGATTGTCATATTTGTTACGATGTCCTTACACATCTTCCTTGTCTGACTTTCTCCTCAGCACATCAGCAGGACCAGTTAGTCCAGAGTGGTGTAATCCCCAGATTAGTGTCCATCATGAAGGAGTACCCTGATAATGACCCGCTGGTCAACGTCTGCCTGCTGGCTCTCTGTAATCTGGCTGATATGGGTGATTATCTCCCACTCTTTTTTACATATGGATTACCCACCTACATGAAAGGCCCTCAGTAGTTACACATGTCAGTATTTAGACATGTGTCCACACTGTGTGTCGCTTTTGCTTGTTTTCCATCTCTTGCCTCTCACTTCCTTTAGAATTTACAAAGTAAAGTCCATGAATGAGACAGAGATCAGGCCTTGTTCACAAGTTCTTAGTTACTTTATGTTTTTACAGTTCTATTAGTTGATATAATAATTTCTGCCACTCTTATTCTTCTGCTTGTCATAGAAGCTGCAAACCTTAAATAATGATAATAATGGTGACTTCTGTGAAATCACGAAATCAAGATGAAAACGCCAACTTTGTGCAGGCCCCCAGGCTGAATGTGACCTTCAGATCAGATCAAGAACAATGTGTAGAGAGCGTCATGGAATGGCTTTCCATGGGTTTTACATCCTTACATCACACAGTGTGAAGTCAAGGACAGGAGCAAAGCACACTGCCACCGGGCTCCATGGACGCTGAGTCAGAGTGGACAGTGTTCTGTGCTTACTTTGTCAAGGCAGATTACCTCAGCTGTGGCAGCAAAGTGTTCAGTGCTTGTCTGGGCTTGAACCTGCTAGTGGACACAGGCTGTGAGGGATGCTGTCAGGCTGGAGAAGCAGTTTTCTCAGGTTTTTAGGCCTGTGAGACTCCAGAAGCAGCTGATGGGTACTGCTTCTGGACTGGAGAGTTCAGACAGACATAGACATAGACTTCTGCTGGAGCGGTGCGCAGCTGAGCGGTGCGCAGCTGAGCGGTGCGCAGCCGAGTGTGAAACTGCCGGGATGAAGACCAGTGCCTCCAAATCGGAGGCCATGGTGTTGAGCTGGGAAAGGCTGGAGTTCCTCCTCCAGGTTGGGAAAGAAGTCCAGCATCAAGTGGAGCAGTTGAAGTATCTTGGTGTCTTGTACATGAATGAGGGAAAATCGGAGCGAGAGATCGCTAGGTGGATTGGTGCGGGGTCTGCAGTGAAGTGGGTCTGCACCCACTTCACTGCCTCTGCTCTCTCCACAGAGAGACTCAGCTCTCTCTGTCGTGGTGAAGAGAGAGCTGAGTCATATCTCTCTATCTATGCTCCAACCCTGAAAACAAGATCGCTGCAGAACCAGTTGAGCTTTCTCCTTAGGGTGTCTAAAGGCTTCACTCTTTCACTTTCCATAATAGCGCGCATCCAGCCATATTTGCCAAAGCCCAGAGTTTTATTCTGATTTCTCCTCGGCCCCAAAAGCGCATCATATGGTAAGGATAACTTTAATAGGCCACTCTGTCATTAGTTATAGAGCCTTGTGTTTGCAGACTGTGCACGGGAGGCCCTGGTGGACCAGGACGTGGCAAACACACTCATTCTTCAGCTCAAACGGGCTCCTGATGCTGAGCGCCGTCATGTCATCCTGGAGATACTGGGCTCACTGGGCGAAAGTGGTAAGACATGAGGAGACGTTAAGGGAGACTGGAGGGTGGGGTTGAGGTGATGTACTATCGAGTTGTTGTGGTGTAACAAAACTGAGAAGTGATCAGTTATTGCAGTAGACTATAGATTTTTGCATTAAAACTTTTGTTTTTGAAAGGGCCTTTAGATGACATGTGTTGTTAGTGTCTGCTATATCAATAACAAGATTTATATTTCCTTGAATCAAATTAAACTGGTATTAGCACACTGCGCACAAATGATGAAAGACTGAACTGTCAAAGAAAAACAATGTTAATCTGATGCAAACAGAAAGGTAAGATAGACTTATAAATATACATCATTAAGCTTTCTGGTCTTTTTCACCACCAGATGCACTCAAGCTGCAGTTTGCAGAATCAGGAGTACCGGAGGCTTTATCACTGATGATCCGAGACCTGCAAGGACACTCCGACCCCCACGACCTCTGCAGCATCAAGATCGCTTCCAACCTGATAGTGTCCCTGCTGTTGGGAGGTGAGCGGGAGGAGCAGTGCTACTGAGCTTACCGGTAACGATGCAAGATTTGTGCAAAGTGTTTTTCTCAGATGGTTTAAGATGAACGCTGCACTGAGCCTAGCTCAGTCTGGACCATCTGGATGAATAAAGTCGAACACAACACAGAACAGTGAGTTCAGAAATTAAAACAGTAATTTAAAAAGCATTGTGTCACCGATAGGCTGAACGACCAATGCTGTTTGTTGGACAAATTCGTAGGGGTGTCATGTAACATTAGCAACATTAGTTTTTCTGTGTGTGTGTGTGTGTGCGTGTGTGCGTGTGTGTCCCAGATGAATCTATGCAGAAGTGTTTTGGCGAGGGGTCAGGCGTGGTCTACCAGGATATTCTGTTGTGGCTGCAGAGCTCCAACACCCAGCTGCAGCTGTCAGGAGCGCTGGCCATTGCCAACTTTGCCAGAAATGGTACGATTTTTGTGTCTTGTGTGGATGGATGATCTTTAACAACTACAGGCATTTAAAGGGTCTACTTTTGTTTCATCCCCCTGAAGTTTTACTGTAATTTACCAAGTTATTAATTCTGCAGTAAATCCACTTTTAATTTACTGTACCTTCATTCAGCTCTAAATCTATAAACATTTGCCTTCTTTACCAGCATCATGTCATTATTTGATTCACAAAGCAAATAGCCTCAATGATATAATCACCATTATATTTGGGAGGATTCTGGGCTCTTTTTACATCAGATTGCTACTATTATAAGTTTGCAATCAAAATACCACCTTTAGTTTTGAGCACAGCAGTCAGGGGTAAAAAGTGCAGAGAAAGCAAAAAACACTCATACATTTTTCTCGAATGAAGACGTGCAGGCAGAGGCGGTCCCGGCCTGTTTGGTGCCCTGGGCAAACAGCCTTTCTTGCGCCATTACCAGAGTTTATAGAGCTCGTTTGAATGATTGACTTCCTGGCATAAATCAGCAAATCAGTATTAATATCAGACAAATGAACTTGTACAGTAGTTTTTCACATCCAGAGTTCCCTAACACACTTCACACTGCATCCATTCACGCACACACACATAACAACAGTGACCACAGTCAATACAAATAGTTTTCAAATGATGATTTCATTTACTAAGAGAAACAGTTTTGTCTCTGTGACATTTCTGCCAAGGTTCCAGTTGAGCAAATTGCTATTTAGATGATATTATATGATGAGCAACACTTAACACCTGGTGCTAGGCGGCAAACTGTCAAGTCTATCACAATTTGCTATTTTTAAAAAGGAGGGCTTTTTTCAATGTATTCCTGTTAGCAATGTTTAAAACCTTCTTTTTGGAGGTTTTATTAAACAGAGATGTACCAGCTCTTGTTTGCTTATTCATTTTTGCATGAATAATATCAATGAAAGCATTACAACAAAAATAGAACAAAATGAACTGTGAGTAGCTGACATGTTATTAGACTGAGGCGTTTGTGGGATTAGTTACTAAGTTTTGAACTTGCTTTGCCTTCGTCAGACAGTAACTGTGTGAAGATGCTGGATCTGGGTGTGGTTCCACACATCCTGACCCTGATGGAGCGCCATGTCGATGAAGGGGACGTCTCTGTTCAACATGCTGGACTGAGCGCGCTCAGAAACCTGGCCATCCCTGGTACCTTTCAAAGCAAGACAGTAACTTTACGGTTCAGATGTAACATCTGTGCAGGAATACACACTGTGGATGCTGACAGCATAAAACATGGAGGAACATGGAGGAACATGGAGGAACATGGAGGAACATGGAGGAACATGCTTTGTTCCTTCATCATATGGTCACCTGGATTAGCTTTGCTGAATGTTAAACTTATCAAAAATATAAGAAAGATTTGCATCAATTCAAAAACGATAAAACATATGGTTTTAATAGAATAAAATGTGAATCAGTAGAAATAGTAATTCAATTGTAATTCAAAATCCATGTTATTACAATATGGTCTTATATGGACATACGCTGAATAGGCGCAATATCAGAAAATATACTGAAGGCATTGATATTGCTGTGTTGCTCTTTTTAGAAGGCTAACTTGGAAAGAAAAATGAAAAAATAAAATTCACTCAATTTAAATACATAAAAATATATCCAGGGAGCCTGAGTATCTTTTACAAAAGTTAACCAAAAGTTATTCACTATTTATTTAAACTGATCAGAAAAAGAACAAGCATCACTTCTATACATACAATAATAAAGTCAGTGAGACTATTGGGTGGAGTACACCAACACACACCTTGTCTGTCTTCCAGCCACCAACAAAGTGAGGATGCTGGAGGACGGAGTCACTGAGAGGATCAAGTCTCTGCTGCGCACCGACATGCCGCCGGTTCAGTTCAAGCTGCTGGGCACGCTACGCATGATGGTGGACGGGCAAGGTGAGGGACTGCTGCACTGGGTACAACACACAACAATGATTTAATAAGGGCATATAAGTTTTCTAGCACTCATAGCAGCTTTAGCTGACGGCATAATAATGGGGGGAAAAAAAATTAAAATAGAAAAAAAGAAGTTCTTCTAAGAAACTGTCATGATTAGTTACCAAACAGAGATTGGTGATTTTCACTCAAACAAAACTTTATTGATTCTTGCAAGAATGAGCACAGCAAGCAGACACAGCAGGTGTCTGTTCAGTCTGGTCTGTTCTAACCAGACAGAGTCAGGTTATATTATTTAACTTTAAGAAGTAATTATCAAATGCTGAAGCGGCTGTGTAATATTTCAGGAGTTTGTTGATGCCGATACTGTCTTTCATAACCGTCCCTTTAAGGACATTCATGATCCAACATGAACAGGAGCCTAAAACCCTGTGATGTATATTATTAAATTTTATGTTACCTTAAGTGTCACGTTTGTTTTGTTGTTGTTGTTGTTTTAATGACTTATCATAGAAACTGAAATATTTTTATTCGATCAGTTATCTTAAAGGATTGTTTCCCATACTAGTTGCAAATAACAGATTTTCTCTCTAACAAGTTGCAGGTTATTGGCTGCACACATCTATTTCTGTTTCTGGGCAGATCTGGGACTAAGAACAAAGTTAGTCAGAATATTGCAGCTGTGAACATCAGAAGAGAAAAACTCGAGAAAGACTGAGAAAACAGCCGAACCAGAGGAGAAACAAGATGCTGAATCCAAATATCGGAGCTTCTGGTAAAAACGTTGTTAAAGGGTTAATAGAGGAGCCATGTTGTTATGACTTCCTGAAGGCAGAGCTTTCAAAAGTGCAGAATTTTTTTTAAAGAGACACAGGTCCAATTTCAAGGTGTTAAAATCCAAAGTCAAATTATGATTAAGTCATGTGTGACTTAAGAGATTAAGATGATTTTGAACCTCATGTTGTGTGTTTCAGAGGGAGCCGCCTTGAAGCTGGGCAGAGATGCGGTGCTGCTGGCCCGGATCATGAAGTGGTGTGAAGCCAAAGACCATGCAGGCGTCCGAGGAGAGGCCAGCCGACTGCTGGCGGCCCTGATCAGACACAGTCGCAGTCCTGTGAGCTTCCTTTTCTGGACCGGGTCTTTGGTTCTGACTGGACTTTGGTCCTGACTGGACTTTGGTTCTTACTGGACTTTGGTTCTGACTGGACTTGGTTCCATTCATACTGCTGAACTTTTCTAAGGGAAACTCTGTCTCTGAATGTTGGACTCATTTCCTTTCTCGAACAGGAAGTTGTCCGCGCTGTGGCTAGAGCAGATGGGGTTCGGCACCTCATCTCTATGGCAACAAGCGAGCACGTTATCATGCAAAATGAAGCCCTGGTTGCCCTTGCAATAGCATCTGCTATTGACATTGGTAAGCTATTTCAGAGTTTATGTAATGTTTATGAATAAATATTCCTAATGCCAGCTGTGTAAGGCTGTATCTATGCTTCAGTTCAGTATGAGTTATTTCTGACCATCTCAGGAACAATGCTTTTACTCATCTGATGCTGTTCACCACTTCCAGAGTCTACGAGAGATCCATTCTGCGAGGCAGAGCTGCTGCCCATTCTGAAGAACATGTTGGACGATCCAGTGGGGGCGGTTGAGGTCAAGTTTAGTGCTCTGGGTCTCATCTGCACCTTGGCTAACTCCGGTACGTTTTTGCTTTTACAACACTTTTCATTCTCCAAAGCCAAATTTCAAACTGTTACCACAACAGAACATTACTGATGCTCTGCTTGGTGAAACGGGACTCAACCTCCACACAAACCAGACCGGCTGAGAGTTTTACTCTCGGCCGTTTTTGCATCTTTATCTTCCAGTTCAAGGTTCAAACTGATTTTAAAAATACCAGCAGGTGACTAGGACAGTGCAACACAGTAAACTATTTATGATGTACATTAAAGTACTTTGTCATCCATTATAAATGAAGTACTGTCATGTTTGCATTACATTATTTCCATGCAGAGTCTTAACTTATTTGTACTGTACTCTGTTGCCAATGAGGTTTGATAATGTACATGTTTTTATAAAAATGTTTTGGAGAACAACCCATCTCTTAGTAATCATAATCTTCTCTATAAATAACAATGTAATTATAATTAAATGTTTATGAGTCGACCTCATGTAGGAAAAACCTGCTTTGGACTTGAACCTGTTTTTGGCTCTTTAACAAAACAGAGTTCAATAAAGGAAACTCTCAGAAACTAATGACTCATAGCCGCTCAACAAAGCCTGGACTTGTCAAAAATGAAAAACTATTCTTTAGAAAACATAGTTCAACATGATGAGCATCACAAAGAAATTTTACTGCCGCGTCTCACGGTTGATAGCGTTTGCATCTGCTCAGCTGGTCCTGCACTTGTTTTTGCTCTGTTTTGTTTGTTCAAAATCATGATCAACACTGTATGATTTTGTGCTCCAGGTGTGATGACAGATGAACTCAACTCTGTGAATATTAAGGAGAGCCTGAACAAACTGACAGACGACAGCAGCAGCAAACTGGCAGCGCAGGCCAGCTCCATACTGACCCTGCTCAGCGACAGCAGCTAAACCAGCAGCAGCGCCAGCTTTCATCGGCTCTATGAATGTGTGCAGATTTGATAATATGTCATCAAGACAGCACAGACGCTACTAAATATCAAACTGGACTCTAAAGTGTCACTTATTTTGTAATAAGTAATATATTTTAGTGCTAGCATGATGTATGTTGTCACAGTGGGGGACAAGGACCAACTGTTATGCACATTTCGCTTCCTGTTTTTCTAGGAATCTTCTGTGAGGTTCTTGAAATATTTTCCTGACACACACGTTGAGTTTTCTGACGCGGCGGAGCCGAGTCTGAGACGAGAGGAAGTGAGCCGCCGTTAGGCTCGTTCAGAGAACAGACGATCATTTCTGTTCATCTGTTTATTCGTAAAGTTCTGAAATCAAGCTTATGGTATATGGTAGTGAAATATGTGGAATGCTATTCCACTGTATCAACATTACATAAACATGTCAAAAGCAAAAGAAGTAAAAGAAAGACATACGTGAGTGTGTGAAATAAAATAATTACAAATGTGTACATATTACAAGATGTCGAAAATATTTACTTTAAAAGAAATCAGTTTCTGAAAGAGCATGTGTGCTATTGTACAACCTTTACTTTCCAATTCTTTTCAGGGTTGTTGCTCAAAAGAGACATGTGGAAAAATATCGGCATAAGAAGAGAGAATAGAGGCAGGTGAAAGCTGAACAAGTGTGCAAAACACAATGTCCACCCAACAGAGAAGTAGTGATTACTGAGCCTCCAGCTGAAAAGAGTTCATAAAGTTAAGATTAATAACTTTATGAACTTGGAGACCTAACAAACTGGCACTTTGTGGAGGGATTTTAAAGCACTTTATGGTGAGCTCCTTCTGCCTGTAATTCACCAAAGAGGCAAATGGCTGCATGAGAAATAAATTCTAATTCAACTTTACAATTCTGACTTCATTCATATTCATGTTGTGATCTCGGCTCCCGTTCTTAACGGCGTTATTGCTCACGTGTGTCCAGACGTGTCACATGACATTAGCAAGTGTTGAGGAGGTTGTATACCATCTCATGATAGCTTACCTGTGCTAAACTAATGTAGCTGTCAAAATGTTCATTTCCGTTCAGAGAGAAGGTGTGCCGCACATTTGACATATTCTCATCAGAAAGGTCTTTTATAGATTGAGAAAATAATTTGTCTATTCACAGCCACAGAGACAGACAGGCTTTAAGGTGCTGCAACAGACCTGGCATCCTTCATAAATGGTTATAACTTTCTGTTTTAATAAGGAAGTAATCACCCAAACGACTATATTTTTATCTGAAAAGTCGGTTTCAAAGTGACTAAGCCACTTTGAAATTCATGATTTATGTCTTAGAAATGTTAGGTTTCTTGATTGTGTCAGAGCGATGATGATATATGCACTTTATAGAGACAAGCCTAATGCATTTCAGCTGACCTTGACCTCAATGCAGCTCAGTTCTGTTTTTTTTTAAGGAGAATTGTTTTCTTCTTATTCACTAACGAAGCGACGGATTATATGTTGTGGTTTATTTGTGTTATGATGCATTATAGACGTGATTATTTCATTGAAATGAATGTGCGTTTAAGAGCCTTTGTTCAGGATGGATTGAAAGCGCATTCAAACAAGAATCTGTGAAATGTTGGTTTGAACTCAGTAGCCAAACATCTGTTGTGTGACCAACCCGTAACCACTGAACCACTTCAATAAAGCAGCTAGTCCCATTGGTTTGTAGTTGTTTGCATGGTTTGTTCCCACCGTCACTCAGTCAATCAGAAAGATCATATTTTGTTTTAGGTGTTCAGACATAAACAGGGTATTAAACGAGACATTGGTCCTGGTGTTATCTTAAATTAAGGATGCAAGAGATAACAAGCACTCTTGTTTACAGAATAAAGAAAAATCAAATACTAACATGAAGCTAGTGGCATGCTTCTCTAATTAAATCTGTTTCCACTTTGGGTACAGAGGTCCATTGTCCTCACCATCGCTGAGCTTCCACTGACACAGAATTTGACATTTAGAAAATAAATTTGCTCAATGTAAACACATCAAGAAAAACTTAGGCGATACGATGAGATTTTATTTTGGGGGTTTTTTTGGGCCGTATTGAAATTGACTTATTTTGCAAAACTGCAATGGAAGCGCTTGCCACTGGTAACTTCAGCAGCTGGATGTTGCCACAAACCATGATGAAGAAAACCACATGAAATAGGTGGAGAATCGTGGGGCCAATTTTAATGACTCATTGTCTGAACAAGCTTATTTATGTGTGATTTTAATTTAATTCACTATTTAATAGAAACACCACAACTGCAAAATTGTGGGGGTTTTTGTAATTAGCAGAAAATCGACAAAAATGTGTGTATATTTGTAATGGAAATGCAGCTTGCATCTGAGACTGATCCTAACATTTATCCTTATAATCTGGCCTGTTATGGTTTTTCGGCTGTTTAATTTTTTTACTTAGTTTTAATTTATATTTTCAAAATTTTTTGATGCCCTTTTATTTTGTATCCATTTTATGTTCATGTATAGATTTAAGCTCTGAATGTTTTGATGTATGTTTAAGGAGTTGTAGACTGTGTGATGTGTATGGTGAGCCTGAACTCAGACACTAGTCTTGTTGGTATAGCTAAAAATAGATTCATAATCTCATTGGGTGTTTTTGTCTTTTTAAAATGAAAATAAAAAATAAACATATTTGTGAGGATTTGTGTTCAGGACCCTCTGTTTGAATGGATCCTGTTATTTTTTTAACAGCACTGCAGCCTGGGGTGACGGGACCAGCTCTACATCTGTGTGTACTGACATAACCAGAAAGTGACACATGTCAAGACAAAAATGTATTTTCAGCAAAGAAACTGTTGGGATGCAGATGGGACTGTGAGCCCAAATATAGTTAAAGACAGGAAGCCTCATTATTTTTGAAAAGACAACTCTCCAGCAACAGGAGGGTTGCTGCTCTGGGGCAAGCAGGACATCAGCAATGATTTTAGGAAAAGCACCCACTGTGGTTCATTAGACATCTTCCAAACCATTTAAGCCCATCGTCCCACAGAAATGGATTATTTACCAGGAAGAAATGTTCCGGACAGCTCCCACAAGCCATGAGACTGAAGCGTGAAATGCTCTGACAATTACAAAAAAAAAGAAAAAAAGCACACACACACAAAGGCTCTGAGAACTAACAGGCCTTTGTTACATATCAAAGTCACGACTGGACAGTTAGAAAAAGATCAGACAAACATGGCTTGTTTGGCAGGGTTGCTCGGAGTCGTTGGAAATGAAAAAAAAATGTCTGGCTACAAAGCAAAAAGAGAACCAAATGCTGCAGCATAAGCATCTCTTACAGTGCAGCATGGTGAGCAATCATAAAATAAATAAATAAAATAAAAATAACATCCTTTCCATTTGAAGTTAGGTTTGAATAACCACAGACCAGAATGTTTTATTATGATCTGAGGGATTCTACTATCATTACAACTGTTTGTGGATTAAGTTCACTCCTTTCAGTCCTATTTGGTGTTCACATTACACTCTTTGTCTTCCACCATATTCAACCAGAAGCCGCAGATTTGTTGCTATCCTGCCACCTTGTGGTGTACAATAGGAACAACTTATTTGGTTGCAGACTTAAAAACACTAGGAAAGATGCACTGCTTGTCAGATACACACCGGTTTGGAAGATATGAATATCTTGAAGGAGCACATCAGTCTGTGTGGAATTAATCAATAAAGTATGTTTTCCTTGGTGAATTATTACTGAAATAAAAGAACTTTATAATAATATTGTTAGTTTTAACTATGTGGAGATATTTTGCACATGTATAAAAGGAAAATAGAAGAACCTGTTTGTTTGTTTTTTTAACAAACGTTTGAATACATTTCAGAGTTTCTGAACTCCTGGTGACGTTCTTTTGATGACAGTTCATTTTTAGAGATTTTTTTTTTCTCTTACGCTCGATAATTTTGTGATTATTCTAAAATATGCTAATATTTAATATGGTCATACATACATTTCACCATCTGTATTTGTTCTGTTGTAGTTTTGTTGACTCTGTTTTTGGGTCTCTTAAACTTGTTTTTTTTACTGCTTTGCTGGAAGGAAATTTGCCCTAAGAGGACAATAAATTAACACTGATATGTTTTCATACTCAAGATCTCTATGTAGAAAATAATGGGATGTTCCTTTGATGGTTTGACTCATAATGATTCCCATAAACAGAGTTGAGAACCTGAAAGTTAATTTCATGGTTTGGGTTCTTTGACTGTTTCCACTTAGGTTTTTGGTGTTTGGACTCAAATCTGCTCTACTTCCTCAGAATCTGTAGCCAGTCTCAGCTTTTGCTTTCACTTCCTCTGGAGGAGTGGACCAGAACCCATGCTACAGTGCAATCCTGGTCCAGAACTACAGGAAACATCTGGTTTCTGGAATGGGAAACAAAGATTTCTGGCCCAATATTAACTGGGTTTTCCCAATAAGTATCTAACACTTATTCCACACAATAAAATGCAAATTAAACATTCTCTAAAACAATAATGCAAGGTAATGTGGATTTTCTTAAAAGATCTATTTCATACTTCTTGCGCTGCATCGTGAAACGTTCACTGTGGCTTGTTAAACAGACATTTGATCGTCTGAATCCTCTGTAAAACAGTGTTACTGTTGCTGCCCATTGAGGGTGATGGGTCAGGTTGACAGGTCACATAAATCCAGCACAGAACTAGAAAATAAGTACATGTCAAAATAATGTTTTTGGCCTAAAATAACTAAAATTTTACATCCCTTCTAACGTCTCCAGCCATATTTAAGTGATGCCAAATCAAAATATTCAACAACTTGGTCGTATTATGACCTTCAGTAGATATTTTTGCTGTGATTCATGATATTTTTCACATGTCGTAGATTCTTATGTAGAGGAGAGAACTGTTTGAGGCACGCCCCTTGAGTCACGTGACTTCCGCATTCCTCTGACGTCTCACGCGCTTTCTTCTGTTCTGCTTGGTCCTGGACTTTGTGACGCGTTTGCAGGTAAGGGGCTGGAAGCGGGACACTCACACTGGTTTCCAGGCTTGGCCTGGAAGGAGAAGCTCGTGAGCCTGTCAGCTCCTCAGCTGGACTTCAGCTCTGGGTTTCTGACGAGGAAAGGTCCAGTCGGCTCAGGTGTCCTCCCGAACTTTGCCTCCCAGCCCCCATTAAAGGTCAGCGACCTTTTCCACTTTTAAGTCAGAATTTATCGGGGCGCTCTTTGTGGGTGTACAAAACAAAGCGGCACACCTGGCCGTTCATGTCGTGGTGATTCTTCTGCACAGCGACGAGGTTTAGTGACAACCAGCAGATATGACCGAAGTTCATTAAACAGCCTGGTGGTGAACACAGAGAAGCACTGTAAATAATTCAGTTTCATGCTGCTTCGTGAAATTGTTTCTACTTGGCACTGGAATACTTATTTTTCATGTTGCTTCAGAGAAATAAGTTATTTCAACAGAAATCAGAATGGTGGTTGTCCCAGAGTCTGCAGACATCTCCACAGAAGATGTTCAGAGATGTTCGCACAGCAGCTGCAGATCGTTTCTCATCATTAACAAAATAAGAAGCTCACTTAAATGTCTGCACCTCAAATTTAAACATAAACTAAACTTGCAGCACAGACATGTCGAGTCATATAATACCATATATATAAGGAATACTTACTGTTGGACCAATTTTGAAATTTACGTCCTATTCTCTTGGCTGGCACACATTTCTGTTTTTCTTTCAGGTCAAAACGGTCAGCTCAGATATTTGTTTTCCAAACACTTCCAACATATAAAGAAAAATGTAGGAATTGCTTGAAACGTCTGTCTGCAGGTTGTAACGCAGAAAATCAGTTCCAGACCATTACCTGCCACCATGTCTGGAGGTCTGTGTGTAGTTCTGACATGCTGTTAGTTTTACTCCAGATGTAACGGGACACACATGCTTTGACTCTGCAGTCTGCGGAATATTTTCCCATCACTCTGGAGGTTCATCTGGATACGTTTGGTAAACGTGAGACGGGCCTTTTGGCCTGTGGGGTTTGCAAATTATTGTATTCAAACAAATGAGGAATTGTCTGCATTTCCACGCTAATAATTTCATAAAACTGTGTTGCTTGCAATACTTTTACATCAATTTTTTAAATTTACAGTTACACATTTGCATTCTAAATTTAAAAAAAATTGTTGTAAATAGTTGAGGTGTTCACAGTGAAAAAAAAAAAAAAAAAATCCAACTGAGATTTTATGTTTTATGTGACTAAAGGTCTAATATGCAATAACAGTGTACCTAAAAGAAAAAAAATAAGTGAAAAAACCGACACCACATCAGACGATATTAATGGTTTTTATGGAGAAATATAAAGGTAAATAAAACAAACCATAAATGCTCTGGACCCCAGAAGGTAAAGGCGGTTCTGTATTCTACGGTATTTGTGTAATTGAACTGAAATCACAGATACATTTTGAAAGATGGATGGTTTTAAAGAGATGGCCATTGTTTTTTCTTTCCCTCCATGTTGAGGATCAGACTCAGGATGACTCAGGTCAGCCATCAGCAGTGGGGACAGGTCCCTGGCCTCGGCAGCGTGGACATGTGGACCCTCCAGTCCCCCCAGGTGCGGGTGGAGGTCCTGACCCTCGGTGCCATTATAAGGTCTGTGTGCTGCAGAGGAAAACAGGGGCAGATGGAGGATGTAGTCCTCGGCTACGACGACCTGGAAGGTAAGACATAAAATATTCAACATTTGAAAAGAATGATTTGATAAATAATAAATTATAGAACCTGAGGATTAGAACAGATTTGATTTTCAGGATAGATGCTAAACAAAAGCTGAGTATTTTTTTAAATCTTGTTTGATGTGCACCATAACTTTGCAGATGATGAACTAAAACTTTCCAAATCAGAATTCAGACCTTAGGAGGCATTCCAATGGATTTCTCTGACTGTCGGATTAAAAATGATAGATTGCATTACTTTGTGATGATAAATGTCAGACATGCTCCCACCCCCTACTACACATTTCTTCCAACCCTCAGTTGTGACTAACTTCAAATCTGTTGTAATAAGTTCTGGTTAGAGTCTGTTTGATTGATCAAGCTAACCAGTCCAGTTAGCTTGAAACTTGATTTGGGCCGATGCCTGGAAAAGCTTAAGAGAAATTGAAGTGACTGCATACTTTCCTTTGATAAAGGTGAACAATCCTATTTTTATGTTGTCAGGTTATGTGTCAGATAAACGGTACCTGGGGGCCTTGGTGGGTCGTGTGGCTAACAGGATAGCAAAGGGACAGTTTGTGGTGGAAGGAAAAGAGTTCCAACTAGATACCAACAATGGACCGAATGCCCTGCATGGAGGCCTGCATGGCTTCAACAAGGTAAGACGAACGCTTGGGGAGTGTGTTTGCTGTTCCTGGTCTGGAAACTTTAGCCCCTTCAATAAAACACTTCAAGGTGGGTTCAGAGAAAATGTGAAGAATTTCCTCGTTCAGTAACAGGACAGCTACAGCGAGTTTCTTTCTTTTTGAAAATAAAAGAAAGAGGAGACCAAACCAAAATGTGTATCTATTTTAACCAGGAAGTATTAAGTTTAATGTAGGACATTGATTAATATTGGCGTTTCGTTTGATTGCTTAAGATGATTTTTGTATCTCGAGAGCCTGACTGGGTTGATAAATGACTGAAGCAACAGGTTATCAAGAATGCTTTCCAGTTTTTCTTCCAATTCTTGGAGCTTTTTATTTCCTGTAGATGAAGATTCTTCATCTCATCCAGGAGATAAAAACCTTAAGGACCAGATGTGGGGCAGCTGTTTGTGTTTCCTGGTCCTATGGAGACGTTTCAAAAGTATAATTTCTTTTCTTGAGTTCCTCCCTGGGTGTCTCTGTCCAGGCAGTCTGGCTTGCTGCAGAAGTGGAAGGTGGTGTGATCCTCAGTCATACGAGTCCAGATGGAGACCAGGGCTACCCTGGTGAACTTCAGGTCTCTGTCTCCTACACTCTACAGGTAAACATACTCATGTCTCAGCATCAGAACCATGTATCAGAACATTTGCCTCATTTCTTCTGTGGTGAATGTATAAAAACAGGTTTGTGTAGAAAGGATTGTGAAGTTCATAGCAACAATCATTTCAGAAGAGGAAGACGGGTTTGTAGAAAGTCGTTGCTGAAAACACTAGAGTTAGGTTAAATGAACAATAAATAAAGATTAAAAATCTACATCTGAGGAGAAGACTATTAAAAACAAACCTGAGTAGAAGTTTGTTGCTGAACTGTCAGCTTCAGATGGAGCTGCAGTGTGTTCCAGACCATTACTCCTGAAAACGAGAAGGTTGAAGGACGGATTCTATAGCAACCAGACTGGTTGGGACGGAAAACGTCCCGGACTGGACAGCGCCTCGTTATCCAGATCGTTTCCCAGACCCAAATATCATCTTCGGCTCGCCTTGATGTTTTACTGAGCTGATTTTGCACCTGACCTGCCCATGTTGGTGAGGTTTGTGTTTTCTGTTTCTGCTTAGGGAGAAACTCTAACCGCTGACTACCGAGCCCGCTCAACCAAAACCACCCCCATCAACCTCACTAACCACTCCTACTTCAACCTAGCAGGGCAGGTAAGACCTCAACATCATTCACACCCCGGAAACTTTGCCACATTCGATCACATTACAAACATAAGTCTGTATATTTCGTCAGGCTTTATTATGTGAAATCAACTTTTTTCAGCTTTACATCATGTTATAATGTTATTCCCGCATCAAAGAGATGCCTGGAGTGTTGCATGTTTAGAAATCCTTTAATGTCCACGGCAACCATTCAACTGTGCAAAACGCCTGGGTGGACATAGCCCCGCCTTCGAAACACAGCTCTTCCTCAGAGCTGCAGCTTAGGAGCTTCCACCTCACAGAGGAGCTCTTCCCTCAGTTTCTTCAAACTAGCCAACCGCAAATAGCAAACACCTGGTGGAGCTGTTCACCTGCTGAGCCCATTATAGGAGCTACTTACCAGAGCAACGCTGGTAAAAACGTTGTAACAGAGGAACCATGTTGTGATGACTTCCTGAAGGCGGAGTTTCAGAAAGAGCAGGTGTTTTTAAAGAGACAAGAGTCCCACTTTTGAGGCATTAAATTACAAAATCAAATTTCTTTAAAGTTATTTTTGAGGTGACATAATTACATAAATTGACACAACACAAACCATATAACTTTTAAAAATACATAAGGTTGTAAAAGTCAAGCTAGCTTAACTGAGCGATATGCCAGATTTTGCATTTTCATTAAAATATTTTACTGACCTGTGAAAATGTGATTCTTACCTTTGAACCTTATTGCTGAAGTTTTGACAGTTAACAGCAAAAGCTCACATTCATATTTTGAGATTCTTTGCTTGACTGCTTCATTTTCCCTACCATCAATGTTCCCAGCTCAATGCATAGCGATGACACACACATCATACAATCACCATGTGACACAAATACTATTTGCTATACATGGTGATAAATCGTTTCTATATGTGTGTGTTTGTATTCTTACATCCCTTGGATGAAGGGAGCGGCAGATATCTATGATCATGAGGTGTCTATCAGTGCACAGTCTTACCTGCCTATTGATGACACATCGATCCCTACAGGTGAGCGCCTACTTCTGTCCTTCTCTGACATAATATAGTCTCTACCTTAGTCTTAAGCTGCTCTACTTCTGACAATAGTGGGATAGTGGAAGGAATATTATTACAGATTCACCAATTGAAGATTTTTAGGCTGATGTTTGTAAAGTTCTGACCTGCTGATAACAGTTTTAGTCACTTTTGAATTCCCTTTAAGATCCATGAATAAGAGAAAATACTTTTTTTTTCTTGTTACGTCCCCCCCAAAAAAAGATGATTTTCAAGACAAATAAGTCAGAGCCAATCTGTTTGCAGGAGAGATCCGCCCTGTGGAGGACACACCCTTTGACCTCCGGGTGCCGGTTCCTGTCGGTGTCCGGCTGAAGAAAGTCCCTGGCCTCGGCTTTGACCACAACTTCTGCCTGTGTTCGCCCAGAGATGACTGGACAGAAAGACATGCTGCCAGGTTGCCGCACAATGCATGCTCACACAGCGAAAAATGTTATTGATTCTGAAAGGCAAACCTTATTCCTCGTTTCAGAGTGCTTCACCCCCCCAGTGGACGTGTCCTGGAAGTGTCAACCAGCCAACCAGGA
This sequence comes from Poeciliopsis turneri, assembly GCA_922788865.1. Lineage (NCBI taxonomy): Eukaryota > Metazoa > Chordata > Actinopteri > Cyprinodontiformes > Poeciliidae > Poeciliopsis > Poeciliopsis turneri. The sequence goes on along the minus strand of CAKLNU010000908.1, from coordinate 2,196,941 downwards.
GTCCAGTTCTACACCGCCAATGTCCTGGACGGCTCCATCAGAGGAAAGGGAGGAGTGACGTATGGGAAGCACAGCGCCTTCTGTTTAGAGACACAAAACTGGCCCAATGCTGTCAACCAGGTATGTGGCTGGATGGAGAATCACTTCCAATGATTAAACTTAGGAAAATATAGAAATCTTACAACTGTAACTTTTTTCTTGGTTTTTTATTCTCTGTTTGATGCTGTTCTTTGCAAGGTCTCTGTTATGATTGAGACATGTTGATTTCAATGGGACAATCCAATATTACTATTTATTTATAGTAATAAATAAAAGTTACTATTATTTAGGACAGCAACTAATGATTCTTTTTAGTAATCAATTGTTCTGACAATTATTCAAATAATTTCTCAAGAAAATTGGCATCTCCTGCAGATTTTTTATTTAACCACTTAAGCCTTTTTTTTACACATTACAAATGCATTAAAAACAAAAATAAGATCATTTTTTGTTACTTTTTTGAATTAGAAAATAACACTTCCCTTATTAAAAATGCAATAACGTAACTGCAATGTATGAATAAGATGCATTAATAATAACCTGGGAGAAACTGGATGAATGAATAATTACACTTTCAGTCGATTCTCCTGGTTACACAGAAGGATCTTTTTAAAGAAGAGAGACACCTCCCTAACACTCACTGCTCTTTCTGCCCATTCTGTCTAAATATGTGGTTTAATCAAAAACATGTGTTCTGAAGTCATGTCTGTGTTGCCAAGCCAAATGTGTGTGTGTGTGTGTGTGTGTGTGTGTGTGTGTGTGTGTGCGTGTGTGTGTGTGTGTGTGTTTAGGCTTCCTTCCCAGACTGCCTCCTGCGTCCCGGGGATGAATACCACCATGTGTCTCGCTTCACCTTCACCACCATCTGAACAGTCAGGACTCCAGCGATGACCTCTGACACATATCTGGGTTCAAGCTTTGCTTTATGACTGCATGAGTTGTAATAAAGTAAAGGTTTGATCATTCAAACTGGTTTGGGCCCTCTTCATATGAATATCTAAAAACTGTCAGTCTTATCAATTATGTGAAGTAATTGAGATTGACACTTTAACAAACATAATTTTTAAGCTGCAGAAAACACATTTGATGTGTCATTAATAATGATGCAACAGATAATCGGTTTGGTTTCACTTCCCAAACCGATATCTGTTACTGATCCTGGAAGTGAAAAAAGGGCTGAATTGACTTAAAACTCTGTTTTAAACGCAGACATAAATATGCTGAATTACAAATCTATTTGCTAACGCTGCATTTGTACAGCACACTTGATTACATCACTAGGGATTAGACTTAGACTTAGACTTAGACTTCCTTTATTGTCATTGTACAAAGAGAACACAAGGTGAATCTTGACAACGAAATGTTGTTACTTGGCTACAAGTGCAACAGCGCTAAAACCTTACACTTCACAATAAATACAATATGGCTGAAAATATATAAGAGCTGAGAATAAGAATAAGGTGCTATAGAATCCACAAGTTCAGTATTGTAAACAAAGCTAAAAGTGCGTGTGTTGACCATGTCCATGGGGGGGTGGTTTGGTTTGTGAGTGTGTGTGTGTGTGTGTGTGTGTGTGCGTGTGTGTGAAGGGGTGTTATGTGGCGTTAAGCAGTCTGATGGCCCGGGGGAAGAAACTGTTCAGTAGTCTGGTTGTTCTGCACAAGATGCTTTGGAACCTTCTGCCAGACGCCAGAGGGGAAAAACAGTCCATGGTTGGGGTGGGTGGGGTCAGAGAGGATCTGGTGAGCGCGGGATAGGCAGCGCCTCTCTGCGATGTCCTTGATGCAGGGGAGCAGAGCCGCCGTGATCTTCTCCCCTGTCCTCACCACCCTCTGTAGAGGCTTCCAGTCAGAGGCCCTGCAGCTCCCAGACCAGATGGAGATGTAGCTGGTCAGTAGGGCTCTCGATGGTCCCTCTGTAGAAGGTCTGAAGGATGGGGGCGGAAGGGATGCTCTCTTCATCCGACGCAGGAAGTGCATGCGCTGCTGGCCCTTCTTCACCAGTGAGGAGATGTGAGGAGACCAGCTGAGGTTTTTCGTTGATGTGCACCCCCAGGAACTTGGTGCTGCTGACGATCTCCACAGCTGAGTCATTGATGAGGAGTGGTGTGTGGGTGGGTCTGGATTTCCTGAAGTCTATGATGATCTCCTTGGTCTTGTTGACATTCAGGATCAGGTTGTTTCCTCTGCACCAGTCCACTAGATGCCGCACCTCCTCCCTATAGGCCGTCTCGTTGTTGTCCCGGATGAGGCCCACCACTGTGGTGTCGTCCGCGTACTTCAGGATGTGGTTGGATCTGAAGTGTGGATGACAGTCATGGGTCATCAGGGTGAACAGCAGGGGGCTCAGAACACAGCCCTGAGGGGTGCCAGTGTTCAGGGTGATGACATCGGAGGTGTTGTTCTCCATTTTGACAGCCTGGGTTCTGTCAGTGAGGAAGTCCAGCAGCCAGTTGCAGAGGGGGGTGTTAATTCCTAAGAGGCCCAGTTTGCCCACCAGGTCTTGGGGAATGATCGTGTTGAACGCTGAGCTAAAGTCCAGGAGCAACATCCGCACGTGGGTTAGAACAATCAATGTCAAATAAATAATAAATAAACTGAAGTTAGGAAACTATAACTACTAAAGTTGCATTAAATTTTCTATTCTAATTTTCTAAAAAATTATGAATGTAGAGTTTTCTTTAGCATTAACTACAACATATGTATGGATATTGATAGCTGTATGTTTAGTTTTGACCTTATTTGAGAAAATCCGCAACATATCCAAATTTGTTCACATGATATTGCTTTTAAAAATAACTCAGGCTAAAATAAGTCATTTAAAGGCCCACAATGAGAAGCACTACATCAGAACAGGCGCTCAGGAAAACATTTCTGTGAAAATAAATTTTTGTATGACAAACATCAAATCTAGATATGCATTTAATGTCTCATGTCTGAAGAGGGCGCTGTTTCGTGGCATATACAGACTTATGAATCTGCTTTACAATAGTTTTATTTTTTTTTAAATGTATTTAATTATTCATAGAGCACTTTTACCCTCATAGGGCCTGACTGGTTTGGTTACATTTTATTTCCCTTATAAGAAATCATAATTTCAGAAAATGCTGTGATATTTTCTTATGTAATATTTGTTTGATGCTAGAGTTTTGATGACATAAAACTCCTCAATGATCACTGAAATAACTTGAAGTGTACATGACATTGCACACACACAAACACACACACACACACACACACACACACACACACACACACACACATATATATATATATACTGATTATTGAAAAACATTTACAGAGAAGTACAAAAGAGTCCTGACAAAATCAGAGACTATTCTCACAGTTTGTGTTGGTCATTGTCATTAAACAGGAACAGAGAGCTTTGAGCTGATGCAGAGGGAGGAAGTGGAACCCTGCATCATGCTCAGCTTTCAGTAATGTTTTGATCATAACGATAAAGTGTTACAAAATGTCCCCTTACTCATCTGTTCATTACCAAGTTATTTATCCAAACAGTGAGATAACAATATGTAAAGTATTTTCACTGTTTGGGTCAAAGCTACAGTTTGGGTTTTAAGATGTACTGGGTCTGAATCTCATGCTGCGAAATAGCCAACAGTTTGCCTTTGTGATTTCCATTGATGGACTTAGTCGATAGAATTGTCCTCTTGCAATTGAAAATTTGTAGTCTTGATTCCAGCTTCCCAAGTCGATTCTACGTCAAATTCCTTGTTTGCAAAAGTACTTGGGCATTAAATTTTATTTTGATGTCAATGTCTGGGGTGTTAAAAGGTTTTCCAGCATGAATAGGCTGATTAAGGTCAGGCGTATGGCATGTCAAACGTATTTGAATCTTTAAATGCAATTAAATCTTGTAACTCGTATTAATTCCAATTTTTCAAAGAGTTATTGTAGATAGTGACTCTAATTTCCTTTTTGTGCCTATTAATATGTTAATACATGTGGTAAGAATTTTATGTCAATAGTCTCATTAGTAATATTTAAACTTAGATAAATGACAGGTTCATTATTTTCTCCACTCATAATAAACTGAACTAAGACGAATATAACAACAAACCACTCCTACTGTTACAGATACAAGGGTTTGAAAAAATAAAGGACGCTTGGCAATCCTATCTGAAATACCTTGGAGTTATCCTTTAATTTAATAATCATGTTTGCTCTATCAATTAAGAGACAACATTGATTTAAAAATGTGTCTGTAATATTAGATCTTTAGCATAACCTCTCTGAATTCACATTTAGATGATTTTTCTCCAAGTCTGTCGTGTGTGTGTGTGTGTGTGTGTGTGTGTGTGTGTGTGTGTGTGTGCGCGTGTGTGTGTGTGTGTGTGCGTGGGCATGCGTGTGTGTGTGAGATCTGGAAACAGACTTATTGAACTGAGTGGCAGAACAAAAAAAGTAATTAGATGCTACACTGGAGTCCCAAAGCCTGGGAAATGACTTAGCCTTTCCAGACTGACAGACTTCAGTGTGTTCTTGAATTCGATGAGATTAAAGGGGCAGTGTTGTGTAAAATAAACTTTTTTTGAGTTTTACATCATGTTATAGTGTGATTTCTTTATCAAAAACACACATGAAATGTTGCCTTGACTCATTCATGCATGTTTGAAAAATCTTTCAATCTCCATGGCAGTTCCAGGTGTCCAAAATGCCTGGTTGAACTAAACATCCCCTCCAAGCACCAAGGCCCCCTTTGGAGCTGAAGATTCCAAGCTTCCGCCTCACAGAGGTGGAGTTATAGTGGAGGGCTCAGAGAGCAGCCCTCCATCATAACTCCGCCACTCAGCTCCTTCAGACTAGCCAGCAGAGATTAGCAAACATCTGATGGAACTGCACACCCGCTGAGCTCATTATAGGAGCTACTTCTTTAAAAAGTTGCTAAAGGGTTAATAGGGGAACCATGTTGTAATGACTTCCTGAAGGTAGAGTTTCAGAAAGAACAGGAGTTTTAAAGAGACAGAGACCAAATTTTAACACATTAAATTACTAAGTCAAATTCTGTTCAGTCATATTTGATATATGTAGCACTTTTTGAACTGTTTTTAATATATTTAGTTAATTGTGCTATGAAATAGCACTATGTGACTGGAAAATACAGTTTGTGTTTCTTTCTTAGGTCTTTTGCCCTTTCTGTGCTCACCTGGTTCCCGTTTCACTAATCACCTCCCCACCAGTTATCGGCTAGTTAGTTTTCTACATTCAGCAACAGATTGTTCTGTTAGCTGCCAGGTGTGTTTGTCTTTCCATCAGCCCCAAACCTACTCATCCATACCAGCAACAGTTTTGAGCAGGTTGGTGAAAGTAGAGCTACAATAAAGACTTGAATCTGTGCAGCAGTGCAGCCATGTTAGCCTGACTTGGAGGACAAACTGGGATCTGCGCTGCTACTCTGAGTGAGGATTTCCCATTGAAACACATCCTCCCTGAATGGGGTTCTCGGACATGAAACACTTCCTGAAAAGAATGGTGCTCTGTTCCCATTATGAATCCCTCTGGCAATTCCATAACCTACTTCTCATATTTCTTCATTAAGATTTTTTTTTTCAGGCCACTGATGAAGGAGGAGCTGATATTTTATTAAGAGTGCTGTATACAAATGGATCACAAACGCTCAACACAGAGTAAGCTTTATGACAATGTATTTGGTTAAATAAAACACACATGCACACAGACTCTCGAAATCATGAACTTCTTACCTGGTAATAAAATGTTGTCCATACAACTTTAGTTGGAGGAGCAGGCAGTGTCTTCAAAGTAATCTCACTGTAGGTACTGGGTCTGGGTTGAGCCCAGAAACATTTGGATCTATCACCCAAACTGTACAGGAGTGGACTCAACACAAAACCAGATGAATTACCCCTGTTGTCTGTCAACTTTATATGCACTTCCTGTATCACTTCAAGATGTTTAGGCAATGCTTGCAACCTGCTCTTAGGTTTCTTAATAGCTTTGAGTTACTTGATTGCTTCACATTGGTATTACTCTCTTTTCACACAGATGTTCCTAGTTCCTTTGTTTTGCTATGTCACCATGTTTTTTTTTTGTTTTTTTTACATAAAAAAACATGGCATTTTATGTAAAAAAAATAAAATCATTCGTTGGTTAATACCAACGAAAGTATGTTTTGGATAATACTGATCCTTACATAAGTTAAATGATTTTATGTTTAGAGCAATGTAGTTAAATGGATCACTTCCCTTTAATGATTCAGTGAACTGTTTATTACAACAACACAAGTGTCATGAATTTGATTTCTTCCTCTACTGTTTCCAGTCCGCCTCTGAATCTTTGCCATCATTCCTGTCTCTGGTCCCCCGCTGCATAACTCGGAGCCGCTGACGCCTTGGCATCCACCAATCACGTGCCGTGTTTCCAGTGCACTGAAAAGACTCTCCAATAATAAGAGGCGCGCGGGGCGGGATGTGGCGGACCCCTCACACCTCCACACTCAGAAATCTGTGGCGTCGCAGAGCCTCTGTGAATTAGACAGGAGCCTGGACCGGTGACGCAACGCGGGACAGGTACACGGAGACGCGCAGGCCGGGAGGCTGCTCGCAGTGGAGACGGGGACAACTACTGGAATGGACGTGTAGGAGCGACGGACAGCAGAGGCTCTCCTCCCCGCTCCCCGACAGCTCTACCGCAAGCCGCGAACATGTCGACGGTGGAAGCAGGCGGTCAGCGCGAGGACGGGGTGTACGGAAGAGCTGCCAAGCGGCCGAAAATGGAGGCGCCGCCGCTGGAGGAGAAGGAGGACAGAGCGGAGGATGAGCTGGAGGAGGGGGAGGACTCGGACAGCGGGTCGCTGCCCGGTAACGGGGAGGCAGAGACGGACAGTCGGGCCCGATGGAGCGGCAGGCAGTTCGATTCAGGACGAAAGGTAAAGAGAGCAGGGATGCTATTACCTAAGCTGACGGAACCCAGCAGCACCGCAGAGGCTTGCATGCGCGTGCGCGTGGCCTCTAGTTTGCTGTTGTGTGTGTGTGTGTGTGTGTGTGTGGGTGTGTGTGTGTGTCACAGAGCTCCGCTCAGCAGTCTGTCCAGCTGCCGGTCACTGGTTGCTCCATGGAGGGGGTCTGACTGCATCATCCCGCAGGTTGATGGAGTCAGCATCCAGGCATCCAGGTGTAACATAGTTAATATTGTATAGAATTCCATCCAGGCTCCGCCGTAGAGCCCAGAACAGGAGATACCTGGCCTTCACTGGAGTCGGAAGCTGTATGTAGGAAGAAGGAGAACAACCAAGCTCTGGTCTGGATTTGGCTATAAAGCTGCTGAAAAGTTCCTCTGAACCAATTCATCAAAAACACAGAGTAACAATATAGATCACATTTCCATCATTAAGTACAAAATTATGCCCTCTTAGTGTACTATGCACACTGTTAGCGTGAAAAAGAGGAGGCATGTCACTAAAATTAAAATAATGACACTTTCACACCTTATAAAGTCAAGTCAAGTGAAGCAGCAGGAGAGCAGAGTGATGCTGGATGTGTCATTAACCACAGGATGACTTCATCCTCTAACGGCCAGATTAGTTCAAGTTTGTTTGCTTTGATGATATGGAGCAACTATGTGTGTCTGAAGAAAAGACAGATCTATATCTCCACAGCAAAGACATTCAAGAGTCAAAAAGATTACTTTTAAAAATATATTGATGTTCAGATTTTCAGAGATTATTGCTCTTGAGCATATCTCATAACTGTTACGTCATTTGAATGATGTAATGGAATTTAAATTTGCAAAAGTAAATAAATGTTTTAACTACTTAACTTACAACGGGATGCCCGTAGGAAAAACGACACGCAACATCTTGTTGTGTTACAGCCATATCAGTCTCTTTCATCAATTCTATAAATTCCATTATGGCAATGTGGAAAAAGATTTTTGAGATTTTTGTAAATTTCTTAAAATATAAAACCAATAAATCACTTTTACAAAACTATTCACAGCTTTGCCGAGTACCTTTTGCACCAATTCCATCCTCCAGTCGTTTTGAACATGATGCTACCAGCTCTGCTCGTCCATCTTTAGGCAGCGTGGTTCGTTCTTCTCTGCACTTTTGCTCCAGCTCCATCAGGTTGGATGGAAACATCTGTCGGTCATTTTCTGATCTTTCCAGAGATGCTGGATTCAAGTCTGGCCCGTCTTTGTCTAATCAGACCAGAGAATCTTGTTTCTCCTGGTCTGAGAAACCTTCAGGTACTTTTTGATCAACTCCAGTCGGGGTGCCATGAGTCTTTTATAAAGGAGTTGCTTTCATTCGACCACTCTTCTATCCAGGCCTGATTAGTTGATTGCTGCAGAGATAAAGATTCTCGGTCTTCAGACAATTCGTTTGATTTCATGCTTGGTATTTGACCTCTGAACTGTACAGTCAACTGTGGGACTTAGAGAGGTGTGTGACTTTCTAAAACAAGTTCAATCAACTGAGTTCATGGGACAGCAGTTTTGGTGTTCAGTTCTTCTCTAAACTTTTTATTGCACTGTTTGATGGCAAGATTCCATTGGAAGGTGTGAGATATTGAATCAAAAAGACTTTTTTTGTAAAGAGACGATACTTGTGAGTTAGTTCTATAGAAATTGAATTAAACTGAACGTGTTTGGCTTCATTTCTTACTTTGGCTTCAAAACGACACAACCGAGACACAGACATAATGGGGCATTCGTCACCTGAGGGGATGACCAATTGTCACAGCAGCTGCACATAAGCTGACACTGAATTTTTGAAGACACTTCAACATCCTGCATGCAGTGTACTGCATAAATTGTTATTAGCCACATCAAAACAGAGACTTTAAACTAGTAACACTCTGAACAAAAGAAGTTCAGCTCAATACTATGTCATCATGTCAACGGTCATGGTTTAGATGTATTGATCAAGATTATCTAGTGATTAGACCAGTAGATCAAGAACTTGGTGACATCATACACACAGGAAGTCCTCTTCTGTGCCGTTTTGAATAGAAGAGGTTTTAGCTGTTTTCACGCTAAAACCTGTTAGCGTGAAAACAGGTTTTAGCTGTTTTCACGCTGACCTAAGGTCTCAAACCTCAGCCTGACTGAACAGAACTGAAACCAATGAGGTCTAACAACTTCCAATGCAACCCTTTTTTCAAAACCCAGTAATGAGTGAGTTGGTGCCAGGTTAGAGTATTGTCCTCTAAGAATAATAGATCTCACCATGTTGTTGGGGAAGATGTTTGCCCATGTATATATCTTGTCAAGCATTCCGTTCTGGCATAAAAACTGTTATGATGAGGCATCTTCAAAGCTTCTTTCTACAGATTAAATTCATCCTTCTTTGACCACCTTCTCATCGCTCCTCTGCCCACAGGTTGCTGCTGAACAGTGGGTGAGTGGGTGGAGGTGAGAAGCAGCAGACTGTGGTCTGCTTTTCCTCATGAAGGACAAGGAGAGGAGCCATGGGCATCTCCCAAGAACTGCACAGAGGACATTCAGTGTGGTGTGTTCACTTAGAGAGCACTAGATAAACTGGGTGCAGGGTGACAGAGAGATTTGGTCAAATTCTCCAGAGATTTCCATTGATGGCTTTAGATGCTGCTCAGCTCTTCGTAGAAATTGTTGTTTGCTTCAGTCTGATACGCCTATATAGTTTAAAGCGGGGCTAGGCTCTACAACAACATCCCAAACTTTGAACATTTCTCAGAGTCAATCCATCATCTAGAGATAGAGACTGGATGGCTTACCAAGACATGGACGTCCATCTGGACCGACAGTCTGGGTAAGGAGAGCATTAATCAGAAAAGCAACCAAGAAGACCACGGCTACATTGGAGAAGCTGTCCCCCACTCGGGTGGGTGTTGGACATCCATCTATTTGTATCAAACAATCGGACCGCATCTTCCAGCATTTAATGCACTAAGAATTGCCTGTGGAGCTCTGCCTTTAACAGAGACTTGCACGTACAGTTCCTCCTGTTTTGTTGGATAGCGAAACTTAATACAGAATAGTACCTTCAAAGTGTAAGGTACACTTACACTTTTGGAGTAGTATGGACATACTAAATTTGTCCGTTAGGCTGAAGTGGGAGGCTGGGGAAATCCCCATCATGTGCAGGGGACCACAGAATCCTGATGGAAGTGACCGATGCATAAGTCGACTCGTGACTTATGCAAGTCCAGTTGTTGAACCTTTCTCTTGGTCCAGTCCCTGGACATTATCTAGAATTGATTATTTACAGACACTTTATTTGCTCAGACTGATCTTAAGCTGTTTTGTACAGCACAAGTCAAAAGATTTTCAAAGCTGATAGAACTTTGAAGATCGCTGTCAGACCACGTATCATTTACAAGAAAGTGAAAATTGAACTTTTGCAGGGTGTTTTATTTGTCTTGCTGACCATATTATTTTGTGGCAATAAAGTCAGAAAATGGATACTGAAGATGCCAAACATGATACAGCATGATATGAAGTAGCTTTACTGTGAGTGTGGCTAACTGTGTTGCAGGATAATGGCGAAGACTCCCATCTCATCTCTCCTAGTCCGGTGGTCCATGTCCGGGGTCTCTGTGAGGCCGTGGTGGAAGCAGACCTAATCGATGCCCTGAAGAAATTCGGACCAATATGGTGAGAATGCATCCACTGGTTCTGTGTTTTATATTACGTTGTGGTGACTCACTGCTTCAAGGAGAAATGTTGTTTTTGGGTTAGAGGTTAGGTTTAGGACTAAGATGATAGGGTTAGGCTGTAGAAATTAATGGAAGTCAGTGGAAAATCCCCACAAAGCTAGCAAGACCAACATGCGTGTGTGTGCCAGAGAGAGAAAAAGCTCATTAATAATTCTGCCCATCACAACAGTTATATTTCATGTTGGCTTCACTGCTACAAACGTTCTGACAGGTTCAGAAATCTAATCGTTTATGTCTAAGGCATGTGAAACATGTAATAAGAAATAAGATTGCAATATTTTTACTTGTTATCTTGACATTTACAGGTTGTCTCCATGAATAAATAAATCCATTTCTGATATATCACCATGGCAACCTCAGCTGGGCAGCTTCTCGGGACCAACTCAGTGAAGGCTTTGCAACTGGAGTTAATTTCAAAACACTGACCAGTCAGTTCTGTTACGAAAATGGAGAAAAAAACCCCCTAAAGACAGCTACAGTAATTAATATCAATACTAATATCTGAGATTTACTCAAATGCTCAGTTTTGTTATGGTCTGTGCCAGCTGGACATGTAGGTCTACTCCAGGTGTTGCATAACTTCACACAGACTGACTCTACCGCTCCCCCACTTTCAGCTGAATGCATAAACAAAGAACATCTTTAACACTAGCTGGTGCCAGTTTCTCTTTGAAAATTATAATTAACAGCTTTCAAAATAAGTTTTTCCTCACCTGTAATATAATGACATTAGAATGAATTATTTCAATGGCAGAGGTGACATGGCTTTTTAATGAGTCTTTTACATCTTATGTATTAGCACAGACAACTGTTGTGCAACAGGGATTGCATCGATGCTCGACTTATGCAGCTAATTAGGATCAATAATTTATTATTAATAGAGTTAAAGGTTCTTTTAATTGAAAGAAGTTGGAACATCACTTGATAACCAGAAATCATTAGCCAAACTTGTCAGTCTCTCATGAACGGGTGATTTCACAAATTGTGTTGTGGAGCAGCTGAAGTAGAGCCGGTGGATAAAAGGGACATTAGTTGGATTTGGCAAAAGGGAGAGCTGACTGGCCCATTTACACCGATGGCCTTCTTTCTCCTCTTTTAGCATTTTGTAGTAAATTAGTTTTATACAGTCATGCTCTGTGTGGAAGTGTCTTTATCAACTGTAGGAGTTTTAGTGTTGTTTTTTTTTAATTAAAAAATATTTATTTATTTTTTCTTGCAATCTATTTTTAAGTTTGAAAACAGTTTTACTTTTTCAGTAGTACTTGCTTAAAATTTTTAATTGAGTTAATTGCAGGGTAAAATTAATTTATCACAATTAATCGCATTTTAATCAAAAACCATATATGAACAAAACAAGCAACATTTTCCATTCAAAAACCCCTTTTGCAGCTAAATTGAATAAATAGACATATGAGCTCAGATATATATTGTTTTTAATCTGTTCTTCAGATTCTTCAGCCATCAGATTTGTGCAACGTGTTATTCTATCCATTCAGCTTCCCAGTGTTTCAGTAACTCCTGGTTCTTCATGGAACGTCTTTTGGAATGTGAACAATGGACTCTGACATTAGTGTTGGGGATGTCTGTTCTGCTGCTACATGCTTAGCATTGAGATTACATTTTAGGCTTGTGTAGCCTAAAATGTCAGCACAACTTGAACACAAAAATAGACTTTCCATTGTCCTATCAGATTGGTTTTTGAAGCAAAAATGAATCCCCAGTGGGCTAAGAAAAGCATTTTTGTCGCCAATTGCTGCTGTTAGCAAATGTCGCTTGTGCATCAGATTTACAGGCAAACCAGAAATGCATGAGTACAAAGGTTCTGGATGGACACTCTCTATATGAAAGAAATGAAACAATTAATTATGTATAAATCTTTTGCGCATTAAAACGTACGTTCTAAATAACTTCTAGAGGAGACATGCCAAAGCATGATCCTGTCAGTGTGCTCTTAACAGCGGTTTGACATTCATGCTAAAATCTGGTTCACAGAGCCAAACACTAATTTTAAACATGAAATAACCACAAAGCACAAGCAGAATGAGAACTATATGGTCCCAACGTGTCTTTTATCCAGAGAGTTGAGAAACATTGCATCATGTAGAAGGAGGAGCAAAGGGTTTACTGTTTTTAAAATCTGAGCATTAAGAAGACACCACATTATTAAAGTATGCAAAGATGTTTGTGTCAAAAATAAGATTTCAACATTGATGTTGATTGTAGAGTTGATAGAATAGCACCATGACATTGGTAAATTACACTGTTGCACCATGACATTGGTAAATTACACTGTTGTAACTGTTGACAGTACTATTGCTTACCATCTTGTGCAGCAATAGGCTCTGGTTTAGCTATGAATAACTATAAAAAAATTACACAGGCCCATTATTAACAAAACTAGCTATTTAGATCAAAATTTTCTTGTCAGGGCACCACCTGATTATCAGAAAAATAACAGCCAAATAGTTCAGTTTCAGCTGTTGCTTCTATACACCTGCTTTGGTATTAAAATAACAATCGAAGAAGTTAAAAGTCCAACACCAGCTCTACTCAGAAAAATAATGACAGATAACTTCTGTTTAATATAAGTTTATTATAAAAAATGATTCAACCTTCCAGTTAAACAGACTCACTAAGCTAATATAACTCAGCTAAATTACAAAGTAAAACAATAAAAACATACAAGAAAATATGCCCAATAAAATGATGCACACAGTTTAGCATGAACTGTGAATGTTGAGAAACTAGATTTATTTAAACCGCCCTTTTATCTGAGACGATCATAGAGAAAACTAAACCTTGAAGGATTAAAGGTTTTTCTTATGTTTAGTTTACCAAGTCTAATTGCTTAAAACAGAATCCCCATCTCCTTAAAATAAACTATTATAGGGACCAATAAATAAAAGATATAAGAAAGCAACATCTTTGAATTGAATCCAGTTTTTAATGTTTTTTACCTGCTCTGTCTTCTCAAATCCTATCAAGTTTTTGAATGCTGAAAGCCTGCAGCACACGATGGTTTTACATAATTTTATAAAAGTCACTTTTATAACAACATCCTTCCATGAACCTAGCAGATCATGTGTTTCCTGTTATTGTTTCTCAGCTGTCTAGTTGTGAAACCTGGACTGAACTGATCTTCACTCCGCATCACTTCCATGTTCATGTTGTTGATGGATTGCCTCAGACAGAAAACTTTTTAACCAATATGAATGATACCCAGAACTTGACTGTTCAAGTTCAGTATTGAGTTACTTTTTTTGATAACGAGGATCAACTTGCTATTCATGTGCTTGATTTGGAATTTGCCTTTATGTTTGGTTTGAATTGACTGTTGTTCTTCAATAAGGATAGCTTAAAAAAATCTGTAAATATAAAAAATTTCAAGGTATTTTTTGCTACTCACGAGAAAGTTAAAGAGAGATACATAAAAGGAAGTATTTCAAGACTTTAGTTCTGGTATCTTGATGGTTATGGTTTAAAGATAAAAAAAACTCAAATTTTAGTGTTTCTAGGCCTGGCAGCACGTTTTGCTGTGTCAGAAGTTACTGCAGTAATGTTTTGAGAACATTTTCAAATGATATAGTGGTAATGGCTTGATAATGCAAGAACAGATTCTCAAAGATAAATAAACTTCAATTCTATTGAACATTTATCACTGGCACTGGGAGACATTTTAAATACTAAAAATAAACCACTGCACCCAGACTGGAGACTTTTGTCATCTCGTATTTGGTAAAAGAGAGAGAGAAAAGAGAAAACTGATAAATCGCGTTAATGGAAATTATTGAGCTCATTTCCATTCATTATGCGATTAATTGATTTATTGCTTATTGTGGCATGTATAGATACCAACAAGTGTGCACGTTTCTGCTGTTTACACTACATTGTCTGAAAGATTCTGCTGACATTCATATCTCATCTTAACCACATCATTAGATTTAAATTAATGGTGAAGTACAGAAAACTGTTTGTGCAATGGTCAAGTTACGGTCAAAGAGAGAACCACTTTCAGATTTCAATTCCACATTTAAAACTTCTATTCTTAACTAAATAATAAAGATGTTCAAATGTATAGCATGTGCTATACATAGAAAAATGACTTTCGAATGTCTCTGTCGTTATGGAATTTAAAATGTTCATATTGTGCCAACCCCACTGTTGTTTTTTTATGTTGTTCCTTTCCACTGATTGATGTCTTTGACCAATGAGATTCTTCTGAATCTTTTGTAAGTTCTTCTCTTCTACTGAATGGCTTTAGCTAAAGCCAGCAAATCCCTACTGGGTTTGCCAAACTTCATTTAGTGATGTAACTTATTGTAGGTTGAATGTGCTAAAAGATTTTACAAATTATTCTTGGAGAATCTCAAACATGTTTGAATGAGAGCTCAGACCCAAAATCAGAGGCCTCACAGTGTTGATTTAACTATAACAAATTATTGACACCAACTTTGTTGCAGATCAAAGTTAGGCAATTAAGTACATTAATAATCAAGTGGATAAACACAAAAGCAGTGTTCCAACCATTGAGGACCATGGCATGCTGAACAGAACTCATACTAAGGGACCAGTTCCTTTTTGTTGCCAGCCATTGCACAATCAAATGTTTTGGTCACTAATACAAAGTCATTTGTTCTGAGATGTTTGCATAAGATGCTGTTGACTTTTTTCTCCAGAAATCCAGAAAAATGTAATGAAATTGAAAAGATCTGAGAGCGAAGTGTGTGTTTGTCTTTTCCTAGCCAAATATTTCTTTCTTTTTCTCTCCAGCTATGTGATGATGATGCCCTTCAAGCGTCAGGCCTTGGTGGAGTTCTCTGCAGTGGAGAGTGCTGATCGCTGTGTGTCCTGCGGAGCGAAAGAGCCGGTGTACATCGCAGGTACTTTCATTCCTCTGCTGGGATATTTTTGGAGAACTCTGGCTTGTATGAAGCGGACAGTTGTCCTTAAATCTTTTGCAATTCTTTATTTTGAGTTGTAAAAGGAGATTTAAACCCAACACTAAATGGTTTGCATATTTGTGGAGAGAAATGGTCTTATCCAGTTAGAAATTTGAATAATCTGAATGATGTTTAGTACATGTTCAGGACCACAAATCAGTGTTGGCCAATTGTTAGTCTTCAACTTTAGGTATTGGTGTATATTCTTGGATTAAGTTCTGTCAGAGAGGCCATCAACTTGATTACTGCTGGATGATGGTGATGATTGAGGTTTGCATTTGCAAGGTTGCAGATTTGATTCCTCCTGCTACATGTCAATGTGCCTCTGGGCAAGGCACTTAGCCTCAAGCTGCCTACCGATCTGCATATTGGTGTACAGTTGTGTAGTTGTGGGTGTTAGTGAAAATGGGTGAATGAGTCTGTAGTGTAAAGCACTTTGAGTGGTTTATATGATTGGAAAGATGCTTTGTAAATTCAATCAATCAAAAAATCTATTTTATTTGTATCGCACAGTTCAGCAACACAGCAGTTCAAAGTGCTTTACATCACAAAACGCAAAATTACAAAGTCATAAAAGACATTACACAGTAAATCAGTAAACTTAGCATTTTTACAGGTAAATTGAATCCATCTACCTTTCACATGTCTAATTACCAACCAGTTTAAAGATCTAATGTGTTTGTGTTTTGACTGATTTGTTAACTAGGACAACAGGCTTACTTTAACTACTCCACATCGAAGAGAATCACCAGACCAACAAACGCTGACAACCCAAACAGCGGCAACAAGGTTCTGTTGTTGTCCATCCAGAACCCACTCTACCCCATCACAACGGTAAACACACACGCCTTCATTTTAAGCATACACAGTCATGTCTGATTGTTGCTGGTACATAACTGGGCCTTTGGGAACCCAAGAGGCAAACATCTAGGTTTAGCCGTTGTTTGAGGGTTGGATGGTCTACATATCTTCCTGGATGATGCCTTTCTGTTCCTAGAGTTTGTATGTTTTTTCTGTGTCTCAGAGGTTTTCATGTCTGATCCAGTTAAAAAAATGGATCTTCAGACTTTTCACTGTACATGTAAGAAATGCTGTGTTCTGTTTTTGGCATAATTTTTATTGGGTCTCTTTGTTTATTTCTTATTTTTCCTTCTTAAAACACATGCAGGACCAATAAAACCAAACTTCTGGAAAAGCAGCTTCAGATATTCTTTTTACCATTACTTTAACTCTACAGCAGTGTTTGAAGCTTTTATAAGTTTGTTACATTAGGGAAGCATCACCCAATAGAGATTGTTTTCTGACTTGTCCCACAGAACACTCACTTTACTCCTACTTTGATCTTTTGCAAGATCAGAGTAGTTGTGTGACAGAGGGTTTGTGTTTGCATGTGAAGCCGTGCAGTCTTTGCAGTCTTGATGATTGATTGATAGTTAATGTAGAAGAGCATCATTCTCTCTCTCTAAAGGAAGCGAGGTTGAGGAAAAACTGTTTGAAATTTCTTCAGGATGTTTAAACCTGTTTTAGCCAGTGACGAATATTAAAATGTAAATCGGCTGTTGAACACAATTTTGGAACAGACTAAGATTAAAACAGTCCAGTGAGTCAGATTCAGCTGGTTGTAGTCCCTGACTGCCTAGTAACATGCTATGAATTCACTCCATATTTTCTCAGCAGACAAAGCTAAAGACTGCATATCTTCACATTGCATTACACCCAGTGGAAACCACTCATTCTGATCACATCTGGCTGGTTGTTGTTTCTTCCAATAGTGACAAAGAAGAGCCTAAGTTGTAAGTAATGGCGGTTGTTTGTAGGACTTCCTGAGGCTTGTACAGGAAGAGCAGAACCGGTTTAGATTGTTAACGCTTACATGTTACTGTATGAAACAGAAAAAGATGATAAAACAAACTTTGCACTTTCTGTTTGTCAGACACAAGATCTGCTGATTGAGAACCATCTACAGGGTTTTATCTGCATTCTGGAAAATCATAATATGTGTTGGACCAAGTCAGGCATGATGTGTTATCTGTGTGAGAGGAAAGGAAAGCATTGTGGTTAGAGAAAAGGTAGTGATCCTCTTCACACCTGGGGTGGTGAGAGAGCTCACAACTGTTTGTTGAACTGACTGGTTAGAGGAGATGAACAATAGTTCAGTCTGGGAAAGGAGCTGGTCCTACGGCCATGTGATGAGTCAGATGAACAAGCTCAGGCCCGTCTCCAGTTCACCTTTAACAGTACAGACATACACGTGTGCACACGCACACAGATTGTGTGTGTATTTTAGTTTTTAATACATTTTTAAGCTCCCTATACAGATGAAAGGTGAAACAGACAGTTAATATTGCTTTTGCATCAGTGTTATTTTAAAAACAAATCATAAACCGCTTCAAGACATCAGCAATGACATTAGAAATGATTACATTGACATTTTTTAACTAAGTCCATCATTCTGCAGTGAGATGGCTCAGTCGAAAGTAGGAAACCTTATTTTTAAGCTCCAGTGTTATTGTACTGACATGGATGGGAAATAGGGAGGAGAGAGAAAGGTGAGACATGGAGCAAATGATGGAAATATGAGTATTTCCACCATTTATTACAAATGATGGAAACACATCTCTACCAAGGTAGAGATGTAGTAGGTGGTAGAGGGCTAAAGGATTGGACTTGTTTCAGCTGATTCCCCAGACATAACACTTCTTTCGACAGAACAACTAGACCAATGGCCTAGTCAAAGTCCAGATCTTAATTCAATTGAAATTTTGTGGTGGGACTTTAAGGCACATACCTGCAAACTCAACAAATCAAAGTAGTATTATTGAGAAGAACTGGAATCTATTGTGTATATTTTGGAATCTAAAGCAGATCAAGTATTCATACCCTGGAAAATTGAGATCTAAATTATTTTATGTTAACTTAGATATGCATTCATGACAAGAAATGAAACGGACGTTCTAAAAATTGTATAATTAAACAAAAAGTTTTTTACTTACAGTATGTTTTAACAAAACACATTATGTTTCGTGATGATTATTTATGCTGTTCTTAAACTAATGTATGTGGCGCTGAATAATTTGTTTGTGTTTTTGTCCAGGATGTTCTCTACACTGTGTGTAACCCCATAGGCAGCGTGCTGAGGATCGTCATCTTTAAGAGAAATGGAATCCAGGCCATGGTGGAGTATCCTTTTCCTCAGGGGTCACTGCATCCACTTGGTCATCTAAGTGGGCGGGGCCATAGAATGTCTTCTGCTCATCCAGAAATGTTTTTTCCCTATGTTGCTATCTCTGTTTCTTTCTATTTCTGGCGGTTTAGCTCAAACCACACCCATCTGAGTCACAGCTTCTCCACCTATTGTCTGCCGTTTCAAACGCACCCTTTTAGAAACGGCCCTGGCTCTCACCTTCTCTTACACATAATCCATCTAAAACCACACAGAGATCTGCTGGCTGCTGCTCTGTTGCATGGGGATCTCTGCTCTGACTCTAGTAGCTGCACTTAAACACGAGGCTCTAACAGATGAAATGTGATGTGGATGCTCTGGATTGGGCAGCGTTGTCGTGTTTGTGTTCCTTAATGTGACTCTTCCAGGTTTGAGTCAGTTCAGTGTGCCCAGAAGGCCAAAGCAGCGCTAAATGGAGCTGACATTTATGCTGGCTGCTGTACACTCAAGATTGAATATGCAAGGGTAAGAATCAGAAAACACATCAGCAGCTTTTGCTGACCGAGCTGATATCAGTTGACCGGCTGATACCAGTTTGGTCTGACCTCCGGATTACGATTCTGATCGACTCGGTCGATTGGCATTCTTCAACAGTCTAAAATTTAGACTACGAAGGTCTGCAGATTCTCCAGTGGCAGTTTGAAGAATAGATTTATAGGAGTATCTCTATTTGTGCATCAAAGCATCTGGTTCTAAAATTATTTTTATTGTTTCATTAACCTCGAAAAAGGACATCAAATGCATCTAGTGCAAAAACAGAAAATCTTTGGTCTAGTTTCTAGTGCAAATACCTTAGTACACTTGAAATGGCACGAAATGTACTTGCATATAACTTTTCAGGAAGATTTGAAAAAAGCCCTCGTTTCACTGATTGATTATTTCACTTACAAAAAGAAATTTTTCTCATATTATAAGTGAAATAATCTGCCAATGGAATCACAGCACCTTTTACAGATAAAATCATAAAGTTCTTCACAAAACATAGAGGAAGCATACATGACACATAATATCAAATTAAATTTAAAGCCTGTTTATGCAAGGTAGCTTGTAGCTACAGTTTAAAATAATCAATGGAATTGACACAAACGTCAAAACAACAATAGAGAATCCCATAATCAGGGAGTGTGTGTGAATATCATCACTGTTTGTCGATGTGAGTTTAGACTGGAAGAACTTGGCGGGCTTGACCTCGACCTGAGAGAACACCTTTGGGATAAAATAGAGCGAAGACTCAGTCCATCTCAGGCATCACTGTATGATCTCATTAATGCACTTCTTGAAAAATGGACACAAATTCCCATAAACACATCTACTTTTCTAACATTCAGACTTGAAATAGTTCCAGGAATTTGATGTCCTGCTGTAAGTCTACTGTCACTAATACTGCTTGGCAATATGAGACAAAAATCTGTATGATAAAGTTTCAAAAATTTACATAACTACAATTTTATAAGTTTTAGAAGACAAACAAAATATAAAAGTAATATCTTAATCCAAAATTAACTTTTTCATGAAGTCAAATATTGAAGAAAGCCTTTCATCTTTGATTTTTGAAGACTAGTAATAATGTGTTAAAGTATCATCTATTAAAAGAATTTATATTTATCTAATGCAAACCAAAACATTTAATCACACAGGTAAAAAAAAAAGAAACCCTAATTATCAGGATTTAGGATTGTTGACGTACTCACCAGCATTTGCACTCACCAGCATGACGAGCTATTAAGAGATTATAATAATCACACTGACTCATACAGCAATAATCCTCTGATCAATTACATACAGAGCATGACTGCTGTAAGTTCAAGTTAAAACTGAGCATGCACTGACATCTTTACTGAGGCACATTCACCTTATGGGTAGTATCAGCAGACCAGTTCAGGTTTCTGTGTGCTCCACACAGATTTATTGGTCTTTAATGACACTTTTAGATTAGAAGCAATAATACATGAGTCGTATCATGACTCATCACTAATGGCTCCACTTAACATTATGCTGTTAACTGTAGTTCTAACATTTTTCTCAGCTGGACAAAAAAATTCCAAATTTTCCAGACAATGATGAGGCGGATTGACTCCTCTCCATCCTGGTACTTTCTGGGGAACCTGAAAACATTTATATCTATTAAGACTGTTTCCATGGTATTAATAAGCATCAGATGTGATCTAAACCTAAATGGGAATTATTACAATGATAGGTAAAGCGGTAACATTTACATTGCACTGCCAGAGCTGCAGCATTGGCTGCACAATACTGATTTAGGTGAAGAATGAGATGAAAATAATTACTGTGCCCGTATTAGCTTAGAACAATGACTTGGTATCCACACATGCCCTGACTCGTCTTCCTCATTCCTCCCTTTGTTTCACTGCTGTGGGTGGCACAGCCGGAGCCTCACAGTGTCTCTAGAGCCCCTCTTCTACCTGTTGCCACTGTACCCCAACGCTCCAGGCTTGAAGTTAATTACAAGCCTGTAATTAACTCTAATTACATATATATATATGCATACATACATACTATGTGTGTGTGGGTGTGTGTGTGATATGATGCAGTAAAAGGAACCATTACATGGTTTCTTAATATGTTTTATTTCTGTGTCAACAGCCAACACGTCTGAATGTAATAAAGAATGACAATGAGAGCTGGGACTACACTAAACCATACTTGGTCAGACGAGGTAAGACAAGATGTTTCTCTTTCATCTTCATTATACTGACACTAATATTTGCTGGAATGAGTGACACTGTCAGCAGAGGTCCTGTAAAGATGTAGAGCATATAATAACAAAATAAAATAAAAAAACTTTGTGTTTGCGTGTGTACCTGGGAAAACGGAGATTTAGTGATGTACCACAGTGCATTGCAGTTTGCAACACATAATGCCTCAATATATCCACATACTTTGCTTTGACATCATTCCCAATCGACATTGTTTTGTGTCTTATGAACTTTATATTGTCATATGCTATTTTAAGATACTTCTACTTATATGTCTGTCCACACAAACAACCCTTGTGACGCCGTGTTCAATTTTTAACAGGAAGTTTTGATTGTTTTGAAGCAATCTAATTGGCTTACAGATATTACCTTTGTGCTGCACTGCCCCCTATAGGTTTGGCATCTTTAAAACAAAGCTCAGGGGCAGATTTGTTTGAGTTTATGTGGACAAAAATTTTTCTGAATCTGCTCCGATGTGCGCAGTATTACTTTTTTAAACTATACGGCAGAAATACTAATTTTTAAAATGCCTGGCTACATGTGTACAAGGCCTCAGATTCATCTGCTACAGTTAGCATGTTACACAGGAAGGTATGAGTCCAAAGTTGTTTATTGAATTATTGCACTTTAAATCATCTCGAGTTGCTGATTTAAAATCAAGACAATGTGTCTTGTCTACCAGCTGTTGAGTTACCTCTTCTCTCTGCTGGAATGATAAAAAATATTAATAATTTTGAACTGAAGCTATTTTGCCATCATAATTTAAATGACTGAGTGATTTTTATGCTGAAGAATATTTTCCAGAAGTGAAATTCAGCAGTAGTGCCACACAGGGTTTAATCTATATTGAGGAAACTCCATGTTAAATCAGTCTTCACAAAACAAGTTTTTGAATTGTTGAAAGCAGCAGATGTATTGGCCTCAGATGGATGAGGAAGGGCTGTGCTGACTTTCTAACGATCCATGTGTTTGCTTGTATGTTTCAGAACGTGGGAAAGGGAGACAAAAGCAGGCTATTTTAGGAGAACACCCATCATCTTATGCTGACAATGGTTATGGTAAGATTTCCACACCCACTCTCATCATCACTTTCTCCACATCAGTTTGTGGAAAAAAGCAGTTTCAGTGAACAACTTTCATACAGCAGAAAGGAATAAAATTCAGAAGTTTAGCGGTACTCCATATTGCTTTTTCAAAATCCCCAAATTTCTGAAACGAAATTTGGGGATCTGCCAAAAAAATTTCTGAGTTTTTTTTGGCAGAAACTTATCTGTCTTGTTTTTTTCTATTTGCACTGGCCCTAACATGCCGTCGTACTGATCAGTTGAGGAGTGTTCCTTCTAATAAAACTATGTTTGAAGTAGTGATTCTCGATATATCTGCATCAACATCAGCATTGGTACCAGGTTAGTCATTTATTAACATAATGATATCAGCTTGACTAAATCTGAAAATCTTCAAGAAGGTGTGAATACTTTTACCAAGTTCTATACATAATTAGAGATTTAAGAGACAAATGTGTGATTTTATCTCAGGCTAGTATATTATTAGGATTAAAACAGTGCAGCTCATCTAAACAACAGAAGCAGACAGTGATGTTTTAGTCAAACCCTAAGGCCAGAGGCTCATTTTGTGGCTAATGCTGTTTATTACTTTAGGCCTGGCCTGCCCCCTGCTGCCTCTGACAAGCAATAGCAGGTACAAGCTCAGCTCAGTGGATGTCCCAGACATGGTTTCCTACCCGCTGCCCCAGTCTTCCCCGTCCTACTCTGGCCACGCCCCTAGCTCCGTAGCCATGGTGAGCGGCCTCCATCCATCCAAGATGAACTGCACCCGCATCTTCAACCTCTTCTGTCTCTATGGTAACATAGAGAAGGTAGGAATACATATGTTAATATCATGTTTGTTTTTTGAAGGTTTGTTTTAATTCATGTTAGTTCTTAAGTCATAAAGAAATGGTTGTATTGTGATTTTTGCTTTGGGAAAAGACTCTCTTTTAGTTTCGACAGACAGAAGCTATCCAAACTGTCAAATTTGTTACAGAAATTTGATGAAACACAAAAGATTCATTAGAAAATGTCTTTGGGAACACCAGTGCTGTGTCTTTGGAAAACAGGAAACTTTTCTTAGGTTAATGTCTTTTTACCACTACATAAAATGTCCTGTCCAGTTTTTTCCTGTTATTTGTCTTTTTCTGTGTCTACTATACCTTACACTTCTTGAAATGTGCTGCAGCCCTTCTGCTTCTTTTCTGACTTTAACATTACAGACGTTTGTGTGTGTGTGTGTGTGTGTGTGTGTGTGTGTGTGTGTGTGTGTGTGTGTGTGTGTGTGTGTGTGTGTGTGTGTGCGGTGCGTGCGTGCGTGCGTGCGTGTGTGTGTGTGTGTTTGTTGTTCCAGGTGAAGTTTATGAAGAGCGTTCCAGGTACGGCGCTGGTGGAAATGGGAGACGAGTATGCAGTGGACCGAGCCATCACACACCTCAACAGTATCAAGCTGTTTGGAAAAAGACTCAATGTCTGGTGAGAGGAACTCTAATCCACTCATGTTCATTAGCATGTTTCAGCCTGTAATGAGTGGACAGATGAGAATGTTGTTGTGTTGTTGGGTGCAGTGTCTCTAAGCAACACGCAGTGATTCCCAGCCAAGTGTTTGAGTTAGAAGATGGCAGCAGCAGCTACAAGGACTTCGCCATGACCAGGAATAACCGCTTCAGCAGCGCCGGACAAGCCTCCAAGAACATCATCCAGCCTCCATCTGCTGTGCTACACTATTACAACGTTCCTCCCTGTATATCCCAGGACCAGCTGCTCAAGGTACAATATGGTGACTTTTTGCCTAAAGGTCTGCTTTAAAGATAGACGCCTTTCCATCTGTGGTCATTGCTCGCATTAAACTGAATTCTGCAAAGATGAGTGGCCAAACTTCCTCTATAGGTGCATAAAACTCTCTGCACGGTATCATAAACACTTGGTTGCAGCTGCTAAAGGTGACTCAGCCAATCATTATATATTTTGGTTTGATGTTCAGAAACACAAACATGCAAAAGAACAGGAAACCCAGAAGGGGACAAAGTCTTTTTCACACCATCAGAAAACCATTTCCCACAGTGGAGGAGACCACCGTCCCACAGTGAGAAACGTTATTGTCATATTCAGACCTTAATGTCTAGAATCTCCACATCAGGACAGAACCAGTTGAGACATCAGTAGCTGTTACTCTCCTTGACATCTGGATGCAACAGTGTTAGGATTTTAGAAATAATCTTCTTTGTAAATAAACAAATGGCATTATCACTACTGAGAGCTAAAGGGATTCATGGCTCAACATGGCTTAAACAAGCTGTGGGTGGTAGATAGTCACATGTTTGTATTTATTTGGAACAATGTGTTTTTTGGCAGCTGTGTAGGGAGCACGACGTGCCTGGCTTCATCAAATTCAAGATGTTTGACGCCAAGCGTAAGTAGCTCATATTATTGGGTTCATGTAACTTTGCTGCATGTTTTTAAACCTGTGCTGTTTTTAAGTTGTACATGAATTGCCTGTGTGAAGTGACGTATCTGATCATCTTCCTCTCAGCCTCCTCTAAGACCATCTCTGGGTTGCTGGAGTTTGACAGTAAGACAGAGGCTGTGGAGGCTCTTACTGTTCTCAATCACTACCAGATTAGGATACCAAGTAAGTCTGTCTCCGTTTCTTTGAAATCTTAACGTCGAGGATTGAGTCCAGTCACTAATAAGGATGAGTTACAGTTTTATCTAGATAGCAGACTTTATTTCCTGAAATATGTTAAATAAAAAATCCTCAATAACTTAGTACAGTCGCTTGGTTGAATCATTTCAATTTAATTCAGAGTATTAGACAAACTCTTTTAACTTCCTTCACATTCAGTTTTAATACATCTGCTCTGCATTTAGTAAAATAACATTTTTAACTTTATGACAGGATGGGAAACCGATAATGATGGCAAGCTTATGGGGGAACACCTGTGAATGTGGGACATCTGGAGCATCCAGAACTAGAGGGAATAAAAACAAGCAGTGATTCAACCAGAATGATTCTAAACTAAAATTTGCGAAGAGAAGAAATCAGAGCTAAAGTAACAGAGCTGTTGTATGAGCGCTACAGTTCAGAGTTTGTTTTTCAAATCCGTATCAAAGTATCTGTTTCTGCTTGTCTTGCAGATGGATCCAACCCATACACACTGAAACTGTGTTTTTCCACCTCATCTCATTTATAAAGGCTATCGAGCACAAACAGAGCATTGCAGGCTGCTGATGTGTGACTCTGATGGAAGTAAGACTCAGCAGAACCACGAGACCACACTGCAGGTTAGCTACCTGGATGATGGTGATAGAGAGATGGTTGGTGAAAGAAATGGAGAGATTGAAGGAACAAACTGACCAGAAGGTCTGACCAATGAAAACCACTCCGTCTGGAACATGAAGGGAAAACCTGACCTGTCTGGATTCTACCTGAACGTGGGTCTGACATCTCTCACGGTTACTCATGCACACGCTTTAAGAATATTTCCTGTTAAGACACCTGATAAATCCATTGTGCTTTTGAATATCACTGTAAGAGTTTAAATAAGTAGGAACAAAGTTTTAAGTTCTCATCCAGTGTTTAATGGTGCATGTTCTGTATTCCTTTCGTCTTGTGGCAGCTACAAATGTTTCCCAGCTGTTTGGTCAGCATGAGATGCCTCCACTGCTGATCAGCTGGAGGATGTAGGACACTGGATACTTAGAGGCAAACGTTTCAATATATATCAAACTGATTATTTTGACACAGCGTGTTGCCTTTTTACAGAATCATATGAGAATTTTAGCCATAACTATTTCATGAGTCCTCAGGTATTCATGAGCAGGACTTCTCATTTCACTCCATCTGCAGGTGAGAGCGACAGACAGAAGCAGAGTGGCTGCAGTTGGTTACCATAGAAATCCCAACAAATATATGCTGATTAATGTACAGGCTGTTTTATGATGGTCGTTTTCTGTGGCACATCTGAACACATCACTGCATACGTGGGAAGGTTGCTTTAAAGGGGCAGTATTATGTGAAATTGACTTTTTTCAACTTCACCTCATGTTATAATGTTATTCCTTAATCAAAGCATACCTGGGGTTTTGCCTTAATTATTTGAAAAATCTTATAATTTTTATGGCCACCACTCTGCTGCGCAAAATGCCTGGATGGACCTAGTCCCGCCTTCGTGGCGCAGCTTCTTCTCCCAGTTTCCAAGGCTCTGCCTCATAGAGCAGCCCTCCGACGCAACTGCCTCAGGCAGCTCCTTCAGACTAGACCACAGCAACTAGCAAACACCTGGTAGAACTGCACAACGCCTGTAAGAACATTGTGGAAGTGTAAATGCAGGTGCATTGTAATTATTTCCTGAAGGCGGAGTTTCAGAAACAGCAGGAGTTTCTTAAAGATACAGAGGCCCAATTTCAAGGTGTTAAATTGCAAACTCAGTCATATTTGACACAGCATTTTTATAACAACAGAAGGTAACATAGGTTCTTCATTGTGCTATAAAATGGCACTATATGCCTGGAAACCACACAGTGCTGCCCCTTTAAAGCCTGAACCCTCATTTGTTAGTCGCCACGGTTACTGTTCTGCACATCAGCAACATGTATAACTCCCATGCTGTCTGACATAAATAGAACAGTACAACGCTACTCCCTCTAATGGGTCATTAAAAAGTTTTGGTTTTTACATTTTTTAAAGTCTGCCTTTAATATTTCAAATCCACACCTAACTGGAAGGAGTTCTGCACCCACAGAGAGTTCAGATGAAATGAAGCTTCATGTGTTGAAAGGTGCTGTGATCAAATAGTCGACACGTTTGGCACCTGTGGTCTGGCCTCGACCAAATCACCCATCTGCTGCAGCCACATCCATATCACAGCTGTTGGTTTGGTGTTTATCACTCGTCAGATCCAGCTGATCTTAAACCTGACTTTAAACATGGTGACTTTATTAGAAGGTTATCCAATACTTTTATCTGGATGTGATGAGGTTCTAAAATGCTCTGTATGTACTGGGGTTGTCACAAAGATTTCCATTTCAGTACAAATACTAAGAAAAATACTTGACAGTTTCACTCACACTGCAAAAAACACAAAATCTTAGCAAGTATTTTTTGTCTAATTTCTAGTTCAAGTATCTTGAAATAAGACAAAACTAATTTAAAAGTAATGTTTTAGCAAAATAATACAAGCTTGCTTTAAGTCAATAATTCTTGATAGGAAACAGCACTAGTTCCACTTGCAGATTATTTCACGCAAGTCATTTCTCCTGCTTTAAGAATTATTGACTTAAAACAGGCTTATGTGTTTTGCTGAGAAGTTACTTGTAAATTAACCTTGTCTTAATTAAAGTGAACTAAAATACATGCACTAGAAATGAGTCAAACTCTTGATAAGATTTTGTTTTTTTTTGTAGGGCATTTATAAACATATATCACATAAAAGTGTCACTTCCCTTTTTGGTGACAGTGTAGATAACAGGTTAAGTGTTGACATGTTTTATGGACGTATATACCTCTGACTCAGTCATGTAATTAGTTTTATTTTATTATAATTGCTTTTATTTATTCTTCCATTTGCCTGTTGATTTCATGTTGATGCAAATCAATGTTTCTACTGAAGGACCAATAAAGGATCGTTCTATATTAATAAAAAGTGTTTCGATACAAACATGGATATGGAACATATACAACATATTTACAGTGTAACACAGGTACATTCAGCAGAAGCTCAGTCTGGACAGTTTCTGTCCAGATGCTCCACCTCCATGCCAGTTGAAAGTTAGCCATCGTTAGCCGTCATGTGGATCAAATGATTGATAAAATCATTTATTAAGTATTTTGGGTGTTAACAGTCAGGTGTTCACTTCATCAACTTTTTAAGGGTATTTCTGAATTCTTGAGCAAATCCCCATTTTTTTATTGTTATTGCATTGTTATATATATGTTTTTGTCTCAGTTTTTCTAATGGCTATAAGTATAATATCCATAGATGTACTTTAAAGATTATTAAATAATATATTAAAACATTTAACAGAACAATCTAACTATCACTATAACTAGAGTAGGGATTTGGGTCATGGAACTCTTTGGTAGGAGCTCAGTCAGCTGTTTTCTGTCTCCTCTGTTGGTGCTTTGCTTTGTCACTCAAGTAGTCAAGTTTATTTGCACAGCAGATTTCAGCAACAGGGCCGTTTACAACAAAAAACAAGTCATAAAAACACTATCGAGTCAACAATTGAGAAAACCAATAATATTACATCTTGACAAAAGTTATCGTTAAAATCATCAGTGCATATCAAATATGTTGGTCAATGTTTTATGGTTCAAAAACAACTCTAAAACAGGTGGGTTTTTAGCCTTGATTTAAAACAATGCAGTGTTTGTGGTGCACAGAAGCTGAATGCTTCTCCAGGTTTGGTGATGAAGTGCGATCTTCTTTCAGCAAATCCCACTTCCTTCCTGTGTTGGATGTTCTCAGTGTTCCTCATCCTGTCAGTGGTCACTGCTGCTTGGATGTCATATTTGTTGGAATGAAAGCTATTAGTATCTGGACCTGATATTAAATCGTTTTAGCGATGAGCTAATTGTTGTTGCAGAGTGAGCCAGGATACAAGTTCCCAGCAGTCCAGTGTCTACCAGTTCCCTCCTCGTTACCTTGGTGATGCTGCCTGGGAGAGATGACATGTTTACATAGAGTGCAGAAAAAGTTGGGTATTCATGATGTCAGATCTTTTTTGATTTGTCATACAGGGCAACACATTTCTGTTTCATGATTCAGCAACAAACAAATCACTACAATCAGTGAGATGTCTAGTAAAAACCCAGAGTAAATTGATTTGCCACGGCTGGATTAGTTTGAACAGGAACCATCCTGAGAAACTTAGGAACAAGACAGAGAAATGGCTTCCACTCTTTCTGCTGCTCCAAGAAGGAGGAGGATGGCTTACAAGTTGAAGTTTGTGGTGAGTCAGAAACTTTAACTAGACTCTTTCTGGATGTTGTGATGCAGAGTGGCCAAAGGTCTACAGCCTAGTTAGAGATGATCTCTGAGGTCTGTTAGTGGTTAAGATGCTGTTTATCGTTTCCTCTCTGTATCGTGTTGTGGGATGACTTCTACTGTGAAATGGCAATAAAGACATTTTAAACTCTACTTTAAAATAAAAGATGTTTCTCAGTTTTTACATACTTCTGTGTTTAAGTTCAGTTTTTGCTAACTATAATCAGAGAAGTATATATTTCTTTGCTTTTTGGTTTGGGGTAATGTTATGAATTGTAAAAGGGTGCACTTTTTTTTTTTTACTTCATAGCGCAGGCTTTTTGTTTTTAGACATCTTTATGATGAGCGGGAAATGATGATGAAGACAGATTTGTAGGTTGCCTATTTGTATGTCAATAAATCAGTAAACAGATAAATTTGCCTGATGTCTCTTCAGTTTTGGACATTTTTATTCAGTATTCCCCTTTTTCATTTTATTCATTCATTCACTTGGAAAACAAACCCAGAGGGCCTCATGCAAATTCAGCCAGAATCAGTTTTATTCAACAAATTAATGCACACGAACCAGGAATTTTAACTGTTTTAAATATAAATGTATACATCAGGTGGAAAAACAAGATTTCATTAAAGAAAAAAATATAGTCTTATGTCACTACAAGAAACAATACAAGGTTGAGTTCAGGCAAAATAAGCATTTAATATTACCAGACTGTTATGAACCGTCTAAAGAAATTACCTGCTTTGTCACTTTGTTTCAAGTTGACTTCGTAATTCGGATTTGTAAGCTTTATGAGGTTTTTCTGATAAAGTTGTAAAATAGTATAAATATCTCACAGTCAGTAAACACATCCACCCCTTCAAACCGGTTCCGTTCAAACGCTCTTACGTCGGCGCGTCGTCTCCCGCTCAACCAACAGGCAAGTATCCCACTCTTTGATTGGTAGCTTTGAAATGTATCGAGTGAGCTCATTGGTGCGTTTTGAACGGCCCCTGTACTGCGGTTTATTCAAAAGGGTTTGTCAGCATTCCAGTAGCGACGGTCGGTTAATGAAGAAAGAGCTGCTCGACAAAACGCTACAAAACTAGGTAATTTATCTTCGTTTCGTCATGTTTACAAATTAGTGAATGCCTTGTTTACCAGTTGGAGGCTAGACAAGGACTTTTTATTCCTTGGTTAGAAGTCCGAGAATAGTTTTAAAAGTGGAGAAAGGCTACTCTTGTTAGCATTAGGTAAGCTAACGGTAGGTAAGGAGGCGAAGAATGTCTGCATGGACTAAGAACATGTTTGTTTGTAGTTGACGGTGAAGTCAGAATGTTACTATCTAAGCTACTGAAACGGTTTGTATCTGATGGAACATGCTGAAATACCTGGTATTTGCCTGAACGACGCATTTTCTCTTCTCTTCAAGGCAGTGATGGAGGATTATGTGAAAATAGAGAAGATTGGAGAAGGTTTGTATACATGGCTTATTATTCTAAAAAAAGTAAAAGTCTACATTTGTCATATCAGAGTGTCAGAGTTGAACTGCTGTCCTTAAAGACAGTCAGACTGTATCTGGTGTTCAATCACTAATCACTGCTGGTAAGTCAGGCAGAAAGCCCCTCTGGTTTATCAGAAGGACCTTCTGTGCAGGTTTCTTCTGGGCCTGTCATAATAACAAATTTTGCTGGATAATAAGTTGTCCTAGAAGTTATTGGGATGAATAATGATATTGTTTTGAGGCCATTTTCAAATAATATAATTGCATAAAAAATGCAAGAATTCTCAAAAATCATTTAATTTTAATTTATAATAACAACAGAGCAAATTAGTGTTTTTACTAACTTTGGGAATAATTTGGTGACGTTTTATAACGTAAAGCACTTTGATCTGCCTTATTGCTGCAATGTGTTGCCCAAGTAAACTTGATTGATTGAAACATTGAAATATCCAAAATAAGTAAACGATAATTGTAATGAATTATGAAGTCCCTGTAAACAATGTCGTCCTTTGACAAAAAGAGCTAGTTGAGACCAAAGCACAAGCCTGATGACTTTTGTCATCTAATTTTTGATAGAAATAGAGATTAAAGAGAGAAGCAATATATCATGCAACTGGAAATTGTCTATTTTCATTTATTATGCGTCCTCGTTGCAAGTGACACAAAGTGTTTCCATCTGATTCATCCGACTGGATCTATATGCTTCATAAAATCTCAATGCAGAGTTCCCCCAGTGTATTATAAGCCTGGCGGGTCACCAGGCTTTACTTGTGCCCCCACCAGGATCAGCATTGCTTATTTATTTAAGTCTTTTTAAAATGTTTGCATTTTTAAGACTTTATAGTTGGTGTTCAAGTATTAATTTTCTAATCTTTCAATAATGCGAAATTGTCAAGTGATATTTTCAAATTTCCTGTCAATTTAAAAAAAACAACAAACAAACACGATGGGCCACTGGATGGATGACTGCCCCAACACCAAACAACCAGGCTTAGCAAGTTTTCTGGGGGAAAACTTGAACATTGAATCAGATCTTGTCAGGAAAAGCAATAGAGTTGTTTTGATCAATAGAATTAGAATTTTGATCAGAGACGAGGTTTGTGTGTGACTGTTTCTTATGGGTTGTTTTCCAGGGACCTATGGGGTGGTGTATAAGGGCAGACAGAAGTCCACAGGACAAATTGTGGCTATGAAGAAAATCCGACTGGAGAGCGAGGAGGAGGGAGTTCCCAGCACCGCTGTCAGAGAGGTGTCTCTGCTGCAGGAGCTCAGACACCCCAACGTTGTACGGTACGCCGCCTGCAGCTGGACGGGGTGGCGGGAGGATGTGACCGCTGTGGGGCGGGGTCACTGGGTCACCTCTTCAGATGCCAACATGGCTCAGATTCATCACACAAATGTTAATGGTGTTACAGCGTCTGCTGCAAATTCTTCATAAGGTTAATTATGCATCCTAACAGACTCTATCAGAGGAGGATGCACAAAGAAGCTCAGCATCAGCAAAAAGCTGCTTTACTGATGCACTGACCTCTGGGTTCAACTCTGACAGCCTGCCAGCAGAGCAGACTTTCCACCGGGCCACAGACGCTTTCTGCTCTGCTTTCACTGCAAAACGTTTGAATTTTCACTGAAATCACTGAGCTCATTTAATCCTGACTTAATAATGTCCATTTGCAGGATCCTTCCCCCTTACTTTCTATCTAAAATTTAATAAGTAAGTTTGGTGCTTTGGTCTTAACTGGCCTATTTTTTTTATTACAGAGACTTCATAATTCATTTTTGTTTTCTGTTGTTCTGTTTATTTATATTGGATATTTAAATGTCTTCCTATGTTAAATGTTCATTAGAATTGAAAGTTTATTGATATTTGATGATGTGTTCTTGCACTAATATGCCATTAATATTATACCACATGAAAATGGGCAAGAAACAGCAAGAAAATAGTTTGTTGCAATAATTTCAATAATTAAATTTGAATAATAGAATTATTCCAATAATTATTTCTGTATACATGTTGGTTTCCAATAATGCTGATTATCTCGCTGTTGACATGAGAACAAATAGGATTCTAGAGCTGAAGTTTGGCACAAACCCAGGTTCAACTTTGTGTGTGTGTGTGTGTGTGTGTGTGTGTGTGTGTGTGTGTGTGTGTGTGTGTGTGTGTGTGTGTGCGCGCGCACACAGACTCCTGGACGTCCTGATGCAAGAGTCTCGTCTCTACCTCATCTTTGAGTTCTTGTCCATGGACCTGAAGAAGTATCTGGACTCCATCCCGTCTGGCCAGTACATGGACCCCATGCTGGTCAAGGTACGTCCTGACAGGCTGACCACAGTCTGCTGTCAGCGATGCGTCTTCCTGATTGTTTGCCTCTCCTTGTCGGGTTTTCCCCAGAGCTACCTTTACCAAATCCTAGAGGGAATCTACTTCTGCCACTGTCGCCGGGTTCTCCACCGGGACCTGAAACCCCAGAACCTCCTGATCGACAACAAGGGCGTGATCAAACTGGCGGACTTTGGCTTGGCCCGAGCCTTTGGCGTACCAGTCAGGGTCTACACCCACGAGGTGAGACGCGTCGAGCGAACTGGACCCACTCTGCCTGTTTGAAGGTTTTGCTCTGATCGTAAACTGTGTGCTTCCAGGTCGTGACCCTTTGGTATCGGGCTCCAGAGGTCCTGCTGGGTTCCCCCAGATACTCCACCCCTGTGGACGTTTGGAGCACCGGAACCATCTTCGCTGAACTCGCCACCAAGAAGCCGCTTTTCCACGGAGACTCTGAGATCGACCAGCTCTTCAGGATCTTCAGGTCATTCAGCAGAGAAACTGAACAAACGGGCTGATTTGACTGGAGCTGGGCGATGCATTGAGTTTATTGATTCACTGAATTTTTATCTTTTTGAGGATTTGATTTTGGGAAATATTTTTTTTTCTCCCATGCAAATTCTTTTCTTGGGTTCCCATAGTTCTGAGTGATTTGAGTTTTACAGCTTCTATTTATTTGGACTTTGAATTCAGGTCAACTCTACGACAAAATATTAGGGCCAGGCAGAGATTTCTTTCTTTATTTTTAAATTAAGAGCATAAAGTCATAATGTGAGAAGACTAAAGTAGTAATGTTATGACAACTCAACACAAAAAAATAGCAGAAAATTCAAATGAGCAATGTTAAGCATCTTCTGACATTTATTTATTTATTCAGGGAATAAAAGGAAGGTGAAAATAGCTGAAAGCTGAAAACAAAAAAAAAATCTAATGTTATTTTAAGCCTTAGATATGACTGGGTCAGTTTTATGAAAACTAACCTGCAGGTCAAATAAAATGCTGACTGACGTGAGCATCTGGAAAGCTGGTGTTTCACAGTAAAATTAACAACTACTCTTGATATTCTTGATGAATGTTTAGTTGCATTTTCTTTTCAGAACGCTGGGTACTCCGAATAACGACGTTTGGCCTGATGTGGAGAACCTGCCTGACTACAAAAGCACTTTCCCTAAATGGAAGGGAGGAAACCTGTCGTCGATGGTGAAGAACCTGGATAAGAACGGCCTGGACCTGCTGGCGGTGAGGGCAATGGATGCTCTACACACACACACACACTGCACACACTCCTGTTCAAATTTCAACTTGTAAAAATGACAGTATGATAAATGATCTCAATGCTTTTTGTGTGACACACATCCTGGATAATTCAAGTGAAACGCAAGCTGAGCTGCAGTTGAATGCGTTCAGTTCTGATTAAATGATATCAGGGTTGTTTAGGATTTTTCCCCAGAGCTTCTTCTCTGATAAACACATCTTCCGTTTCCTCTTGGATGATACTTGACTCCATTTTCCAATTCAGTTTTATGTTATAGTGCAGATTAACAAGTATTTCAACACTTTACAAAAACAGCAAAAATCATAATTTATATATTTGGTTCAATCCAGTCATACAGATTCATCCACTCCAGTTTCATCCTACTTATCAAACAAAGCCGTCCTGTTCAGTTTCATGTTCAAATTGATTCAGGTTTTCTGTGCAACTTAGAAAACATAATGCCTAAAAATGATGTGGTCAAAATACTCAGTTGCCTATTGACTGTACACACAGTGAAGGGCTCTATTGCACTCACCCCAGTCCAGAGAGTAGCATGTCTGCAGACACTGACGGCTTGTTCCATTTGCATAATGTATTTTTCGCTTTTCTACCAAAAACTAGATGATAAAAGTCTTGAGTCTGGTGCTTTGGTCTCAACTAGACTCATTCTCTGAAGGAGAATTTTGTTCAGAGGCTTCATAGTTCATTGTACTTATTGTTTCTGTTCTTTTATTTATTTTGCATATTTAAAATGTTTTCCAGTTCCAGTGTTTAATGTTCATTAGAATTCTTTGACGATGTGTTCTTGCATTATTAAGCCGTTACCATTACTTTACTTGAAAATGGTCTCAAAGCAGCAATATTGTCGTTTATCGTGATAACGTTTGGGATAATTTATCATCCAGCAAAATTTTTACCGTGTTGGTCAGTCCGGTTGTTGGCTGGACAATCAAATGTTTACAGCAGAGAATCTTCTGGATGCTGATAAAGTCCCACAGTTCTGAGTTAGCATAAATAACATGGCTAACATGAACTCATTGGACTGCTTGGACAAGCAGGCCTCATGTTCATGTGGTACAAAGTTCAATTAGAACATGAATCCAGTTGAAGACAGAAAATACTTGATTAGGGAGAGGAATGAACATAAAGACAGAGATCATAGTGAGGTCACTGCTGTCTGCTGTCCTCGTCTACCTGAATCCTAATGTTGCTCTCCTTGTCTGTCTTCTCCTGTAACAGAAAATGTTGATCTACAATCCACCAAAGAGGATCTCTGCCCGGGAGGCTCTGAGCCATCCGTACTTCGATGACCTGGACAAATCCACTCTGCCAGCTGCCAACATCAACATGTAGAGCCTCCATAGAAACACATTATTCTGTGAACTAATAACCTGTAAATACTTGTATGTTTGTGTGGGATTTGTTGCAGACCTAAAGTTTCTAATATCTTTTCAATAAAAATGCACCTTGTGTGATATTCTCCATTCTTTTTGTTTTTGTCTATCTGAAATGGTGTTTTTTTAAATCCCTTGTGGGTCAAATTCTACTTTTGTTCAGCTCTACCGGTCTATGGACATACCTGACCTTGAGATGCTCTGACTTGAGCTCCTGGAGGTATTTATTTTTTTTATTTCAGAATATCTGCAGAATCACCAAATGATCCAAAACTGATTTTTATGCTACTTGCTAAAGAGATTTTTTTCCTTAGATTTCCTTCAGTTAAGCCAAACTGATTAATACCCGACTGACTGATGTAAAGTGAAAATAAACTTGTGATTTCATTGACATGCTGCTGATGTTTGACCCAGCCTGAATCCTGATGAGAATCTGGAATCAGCTGAAGATTAGATGATTGTAAAGAGGCTTTTGAGCCAATCACTGAAGATAAATCAGTGAATTTGCTGTCAGGCTGATTGATATAATGAAAATTTTCCATTCTGTGGGGTAGAAATGGCATTTTTGTATCACTTGGTTTTAAATTGGTACCTTAGCCTTTGAGCAGTTCTGTTTCCTATCACAATTCAGTTTAAAGAATCAAGTCCACTGGGTGTATGAATAATTTTGGGTTGAAATCATAAATACCAGTTTGTGGTTTTTCAATAAAAAGTGAAATAGGTGTGGAACCATGGTGTACTGCTGTTTCATCTAAAGTTATGAGTGATTTAAGGCAGAGCAGTTAGGAAACATGCTGATTTCAGAGAGAGGATATTTACTTTATTGATACAAATGTTGAGAAGTTCTAGTTACAAGAAGCTCCACCATTAAAAATAAAAAAAAATGAAAGCAAGTTTGATCATCTTGTCCTTAATCGTTTTCATCAGCATCATCCAGCAGAAACTCGCTGATCTGCTCTTTCATTATAGACCTGCAGAAGATGAAGGTGAGAACTGTTATGTGTACAGTAGTAAGCAGAATAAAGGTCTTAGAGTTCATTAGAGTGGGCAGCTTTTATCGAAACAACCAAAAATCATAAACTCATACTGGATTACATTTCCTCGTGATGGAAATGAAGCAACAATGCAGCCAAAATACTTCAAAAACAGTTTTGGAAGGTTATTGTGCAGAATGATCAGATGGATATTCATTTATTGGTTAAAAGGATTATTAATTCAATAAGTGTACTTTATAATAATTACTATATTAGTGCTCCAGATGAAATAATGTTCCTGTTGCCTGACTGCTGATGAGTGACTGAAGTGTGGGTTTAAAGTAGGCCAGATAAAAACATTTGATCATCTTGTACCGAGTGTGAAGGCTGAATGTCTCACCGGTTTTGTCTCCTCTGAGCCTCTGACAGGACATACTGAGGGAGATGAGAGCCTGAAGTCTGTGAGGAAAACAAAAATAAATGGGCTGAAAAAAAGACTGAAACACTTTTAAATATTCTTTAATGTCATTATGGAAATCCTGGTACTTCATGAAAATCCTCCTTCCTGCATAGAAATAAGAAACAGACACCAGACCAGCACATTTCTGGATCTTTAGTTCTTCTAGAGAAGCAGGGTTTCCTCCCGGTGTATTATAAGCCTGGCGGGCCTCCAGGCTTCACTTGCCTCCCCACCAGGCTGAGCATCGTTTCTTTGTTTTAAATAGGATTTTTTATACATCGTAATGGTGACAGTAAAGACGAATTAAGCTAAACTTATAGCTAGTTATGTAGTGCCTGTGGCTCAGTGGGTAGATTAGTCGTCTTGTAATCGGAAGGTTGTAGTCAATGTGCCCCTGGGCAAGGCACTTAACACTAAGATGCCTACCAGTCTGCATCCATCCATCCATTTTCTGACCACCCTTCTCCCTAACGGGGTCGGGAGTAGCTGGTGCCTATCTCCAGCTGCGTTCCGGGCGAGAGGCGGGTTCACCCTGGACAGGTCGCCAGTCTGTCCTACCAGTCTGCACATGACTGAAAATGTGCTGTATCAGTTCAGACCATTTGCTATATAGTTGACTCCTTCAACTGGGCTTTAGATGGTGAGAATCAATTGCCCCGTCCCCTTAATGTTTTTATTCACCTCCAGATTTTTGTAACTTAACATTTATTAATTCTTACTGACCCTACCACCTCTACCACCTACCACCTGGCTCGGCAGGTTTTCTGGGGGAAACTTTGGAAAAATACAATCCCCATTTGGTTCACCATTTAGGGGACAGAGAGGACCAACCAGAACCTCCATCAGGTTCCTAAACTTCATGGGGCAGTTTCCACTCACCATGTCTCTGACAGTCCGTCTGCAGCTGTAGCACAGCAGGCTCGTCAGCTCAGTGGCCTCATGGTCCCTGGAAGACAAAGAGCCCACAAGAGGGCAGCACAGAGCATGTTTTGGTGCTTCTAAAGTGTTGCAAACTGCCTCGTCCCTCAACAACCTGGACAGGCTGAGGGAACAGGACAGAGACCTGGTTCTGCATCCCAAGTGTTCCTCCTGTCCTGGTGGTCAGATTTTAGTAAATAAGCATCTCTTACCTTGCAGACCTACAGCAGTCACTGGCCTCTCCTGACCCCGCACAGGGTCTTTCAGAGGAGCAACACTGTCCAACAGTAGAAGGCAAATCTGGTTTCACTGGAACTGTTGGAAACAAGGACACACAAATTTATAGGACTGAGCTAACTGCTCCCCAGAAGACACAACACCACTACGATCAGTAAGATCATCTCAGGTGATGGTGATGGAATACCTCACCTGAACTCCGAGAGAGCTGCTCTGAAACCAGCGTGGCCTGGAGCGCTGAAGCCTCTTCTGAAAACCAGGAGAAAACACAAACTTCACTGATCGGCAGCGGAGAGCCAGAGCTGCGTATAGAACCTGGAAGCTGTTTTGAGTTGATTTCTTTCCTCTGGGATGAACATTAAACATCTGCATCAGATGTTTAATGTGATGCAGATCACATTAAAGATCTTGAATGTTTTGAAAAAAAACATTCAAGATCTCCATCGGCACGATGTAATCCATATGGCACAAAAAAATAAAACATTTGAACAAAACTGCATGAAAAACGACTGGGCTCTGAAATGAACATTCAACAACTGTTGGACTCAACGAACATCCTGTAAGGTTTCATCTATCCAATGTTCATTCCTCTGGGATGAACATTAAACATCTGCATCAGACAGCACGGATATTGATTTGAAAAAGGGACGTAGACAAGATGTTCAAGCTGAGCCTCAAGTCAGTCAGTGGTTCCATCTGAGCATCTGATCGTGCCACTGCTCTGCAGAGCAAGATGTACAAAGTTACAGTGTTAACAGAAGACATGCTGCTGCTGTGACTCACCAGCCGCAGTGTCCAGGTCACACACACACAGCAGACACCGCTCGCCGTCCTCGGTGGTGGAGGAGCTCCTGGCTGCCGTCTGCAGTTTCTCCCCGGTCCTGAAAACACGACAGGTCAAAAGGTCAAGCTGTGATGCTGCCTTCATCAGTCCAGATGTTGCTCCGTTTGTGTTCTCTCAGCAACGAGACGTTTCAGCTCAGCTGTCTGTCATTCTCTTCACTGATAAAGGTACAAACTCAGAGCTCCTCCAGGCCCACAGGACAGCTTGTTTTAGTCAGTGATCTCATAACATCAGTTAAGAAAATACTAGGTACAAGACATTTTTCCAACATTATGAGTGAAACATTAGTAAGTTTCAACTTTACTGAAAAGTTACCGGTGCTTGTAAGTTAGTTTTGTTTTATTTCAAGATATTTGAACTAGAAACCAGACCAGAAATACTTGGTGAGATTTAGTGTTTTTGCAGTGCAGTGATGCTGGACGTCCGTCCAGACTGACCGGTAGATTGTGCTGACAGTGGAGGGGAAGTCGGCCTGCAGCTTGGTGACGAAGCTCTGGGTCAGGCGCTGGATGCTGGCCTTGTCCGGCGTCTGGAGGGAGGAACATGTCTGCCTCAGATAATCAGGACAGAAACAGAGCCGTCCTGAACTGAAGCAACAAGAGGAGAGCGACGGTTCCTCACCTTTGTGTCCAGGTTTGGAATGACAACGGATGGAACCTTGAACATATGATTGTAGAAAGCTATTTCTTTAGCGGAGTATTCCCTCATGGGTCTCACTACTGTTACATCACCGTATCTGCAGTCAGAGAAGCCCTGGAAAAAAACTAAATCAGATCTGTTCCATCTAAATTGGTGGGATAGGAGCCGCTGGGCGTGCGGTCTGCCCCGGTACCCACCGTGTCCTGGGCCAGCTGGGCTCCTCTGCCCAGTGAGATACTGGTGAGCAGCTTCACGGCCAGTCTGGTGCAGCTGTCTCCCAGCATGAGCTTACTGTAGCCTCTGGTCCGAGCCGTGTGAACCAGCAGGTGCTGCCTTGAGGAGGAAAGTCAGTCAGGCCACCGTTTCATCGTCAGTAAAACTGATGAGGATGATTGATGCTTCAACAAATAAAGGACAGAGAAAGGAACGTGGAGTTGCTGCACGATCCGCACCATCAGCTAATCTGCGCAATAGCTAATCTACTTCCATCCAATTACAAATGACCAATAATAGATTATACAGTGCAGCCTAGCACTAATGAAAAATCTGCGTTTGACATGTTGCTATGGGGGGCCTCGAATTACAATCAGATTAGGGCCCCAGGGGTCGGCCCTGATCCCAATTGCCTACTGACTTATAATCTTTGAACTAAATTATGAGTTATTATTTAGTCAAGACAATAATATTTTCTAGGAAAAAAACATCTTATAACAAGTAATATTTTAGTTAACATAAACATGTTACACTTTGCTGATGTATATTTTAAGAATAATCTGGAAGAATTCCAGGTGATCCAACCTGAGCGTGTTCAGCAGGTCTTGTTTGGCTGTCAGGGTTTGAACTGAGCCAATCAGCTGCTGCAGCAGCTGTGTGTGTGACTCCTGAATAGCAGGCGGCGACACACACTCCTGCTCCTCGGCCTTTCCGGCGCCGCCGCCGCCGCCCTGCAGGAAGAGATCCACAGCTGCTTTGTAGGCGGAGCCTGGTTGGTCTGACGGCGGTGAGGGAGTCAGGACGGATCCAGGGAGGTCCAGAACCTGGTAGGAGGGATGAAAAGGCACAAATTTAAGACGCATCACAATTCATTTTATTTTTTATTTCTGTTGTTCTGTTTATTTGTTTTGGATATTTAAAATGTCCTCCAGTTCCATTGTTAAGCCATTATCATTATATTACTTGGAAATAGTCTCCAAACAACAATATCATCTTTTACTGCAATAACTACTGGGGCAATTTAATGTCCAGCAAAATCTGTTATGGTGACAGGCCTATCTGTAACCGTGGAAACGGGTCTGTCCCTGCGCTCAGACTGACCTGCTCCAGAGGAAGGATGTAGAAGGGGAAACCGGTTGATCTGAACATATCACACAGCTCAGATGTTGCTTTCTGTCTCATCTCTTTAGGCTGGCCAAGAGCGCCACCCTCTGGAAACACACACACACACACACACACACACACACACACACACACACACACACACACACACACACACACACACACACACACACAAAGAAGATGCGTCTAACAGATTTCCTTCAGCCAGAGAGGAAGTAACTGGAGTTACAGAAATGATTTCATTTACCATCGATGTAAACGATCCCAGGGACGAAGCGCAGCTTTTTATGAGCGTTCTGACTCACACCCTGAGAGGGAGACACAGCATGACATGAACACCGATTACACACTTCAGTTTTTCACCTAAAACAGGAAAAATGTTGAAAAGTTTTAAGTGAAGAAATCTCCCAGTGGAACTATTTGTTTTATCTATATTTAAGAATTATTGACTTAAAACAAGCTCCTATGTCTTGCTGAAAAGTTACTGATTTTGTCTCATTTCAAGTGCACTAAAATATTTGCAATAGAACTAGATAACAGCATTTCGGGGATGCTAAAGTGGTGGGTTCATGTCGACGCAAACCTGGAATAATAATAATAATAAACTAATCCAGTCAGAGCCTAAAACTCCTGCGCTGACAGGTCAGTGAGAAGAGCGGCTGGACGCTACGATACGACCCGGTTTCACCCAGACAAACCCAGCCTGGCTGACATGTTCACACCTCTTGGACTTGGCTGAGCATTGAGCAGGAAGAAGGACCTCCGGAGACGGCCAGCAGCACCTGCAGACAGAGGAGATGCTCAGAGTTACGACTTCCACTGAACTCACCACTACAGCTGCCAGAACGCATGGAGTTTCCAGCTCAGTTTGGACCCACTGGGTTCTGCTGGTACCTCCAGATGTGAGAGGAGGCCTTATGGTTTTATGCACGACTCGGGAACATTTTCTATATCTTTCATCATCATCAATGTTGTTGCATATTAATAGAAGCTAAACATGATGTTCAAACTAATTAGCATATGTGTGTTAGTGGTTAGAAAACCCGAGTCAACAGGTCTGACCTGAGCCAGTTCAAACCTAATCACTGCCTTTGTGCCATTTTCTTTTTCCAAAGTCTTTTGGTGGATGGAATGCCTAATGAACAATTCTGGCTTTGAATAATAATATAATTAAAAATTAAAACATATTCTTGACGAAATAGAAGAACTGGATTTAAAACCATCCAGAGTCAAGAGGAGCTGGAGAGCCAGTGACCTCCTCACCTTCTCTCCAGGGAAGATGACCCGGGTCTTACCCAGCATGGCTCTGAACTTGTGAATGAAGCTCTCTCTGAAACAGTTCCTGGCAAACAAACAGAATGAGAGAAACAGGCAGGAAGCACAACAACTTCAAAACTTCTCATTGCCTTCCAGATCCCAATTATTATGACAAACGGCTGCAGATTAAATCCGTTACAGTGATCCAAGCTGCGTCACTTACTCTCAGTCTTATGTAAACCTCGTTTTCACAGTGCCAAGGCGGCTGAGTGATGCTGCTGTGTGCAGTGGCTCCTGGTCCTACCTGCAGTACGCATCTCCTGCTCTGATGACCACAGCCGCCAGCTCCTCTTTGCATTTGACACATTTTTTCGAAGCACTGACAACAGAGAGAAAAACTGTGTTTGGTTAAGGACGTTACATAACAAAGTGTTTTAGAAACACAGTAAAATACCACACAGAGTGGAGCAGATAACACAGCAAATAAACAATCCATCTTTTTACCATTTGTCTTTGTAATGCCAGTCACAGTTTCTGGAAATCATATATCAGACAGAGACTTAAAGAGGCACTGCAAAAGCAAATGAGGTGGATAAGCAGTCAGTTATCAGACAGAGTCATCCAGGGCTTGTTACTGTGAGATCTTGAATTAAATGTTTTGGCATAATTACCTAATAACTTCACTCTCCTGACTGCAACGTCTGATACTAATATTTCTAACATCAGCCAAAGATGACCTCAGAAAATAGAAACAACATTTATTTCGTTTAGGAACAAAAACACATGACAGAAACTTCCCTATTGGTCCTTTTATGTTAAATGCTTGCAGCTCCGTTCACCACATTACTTCCTGCCCGTTAGAAAACATTCAACTCGTCTCACAAAGTTTCTGCAGCGTCACTGAAAAGCCAAACACCGTCTTTAAATGCCCGCGTTGTCCGTGCTGTGCTCTCCAGGCACGCGGAGCTTCACGCCGCCTACCTGGGTGTGTCCACGCGCTCCAGCTGCTCGTGGTACTCTTCTTCCGCCTGACACATCGCAGCGCGGAGGGACGGGACGCGTTTCCAGCTCGGGACGAACCACCAGGGATCAGAGCAGGTGGTTCTGCTTCAGATGGGAAGTTTACAAACCACCACAACTCCGACTACAGGCTCCTCTTTCTTCTTCTGTTGGTTTTCCTCAAGATTGTGAACCAGCTCATGGTGCAATACCGCCACCTAGTGGACTTCAGGGTGAGGCAGCAGGCGGGTGTAAATAAAGGAATACCAGAACACCTGTTTCCATATGCACCCACCATAATTTTCACGATATGTAATTAAATCAGTTTCATATTTGTTCTCTTTCAGTATTAACTTCCTTTATTTTGTTAGTGTGTCGATGTAAAGGCAGAGGGATGTTTTGAAGCAAAATAAAACAGCTTATTTGCCTAACAGGTGCAGCCTCATAAATATATTGGTGCCCTTGGAACCTTTTTCATTATGTCACATTACAGCAGAGGTAGGAAGTCATCACAACATCTCTCTATTAATCCTTCAACAATGTTTTTTTTTCCAACTTTGCACTGAGAAGAAGTAGCTTGTATACAGAGCTCAGCAGATTCCCAGTTCTGCCAGGTATTTGCTAATTGCTGCCAGCTAGTCTAAAGGGACTGACTGGCTGAGTTGCAGGGTAGAGCTGCTCTGTGAGGCGGAAGCTCAGCCTGGGGACTGCAGCTCTGAGGAGGAGCTGCACTTTGGAGGAGAGGCAAGATCCAACCACATGTTTTGAACAGCTGAATGGTTGCCAGGGAGATTCAAGGATTTTTTCTTTCTTTTTTTTCAAACATGCAGAATCAAGTCA
Organism: Poeciliopsis turneri; assembly: GCA_922788865.1. Classification (NCBI taxonomy): domain Eukaryota; kingdom Metazoa; phylum Chordata; class Actinopteri; order Cyprinodontiformes; family Poeciliidae; genus Poeciliopsis; species Poeciliopsis turneri. The sequence continues at coordinate 2,152,359 of CAKLNU010000908.1, read as the reverse complement.
ACACTCTGGGTTTGTTTTTGACAAGGGAATAACATTATAACATGATATAAGCTACAAAAAAGGGTACATTTTACACAATACTGCCCCTTAAACAACAATTGTAAATATCAGTTTTATTTGGTACTTTATATTGGCTAAAGTTGTAAACAGAGCATAAGGCTCTTAGTTTGGAGCCAGTAATGTAAAACTATTATGTGAGACAGAGTGGACACATTGGACAAAGGACGGGCTGAAGCTCAGAAGTGACCCCGATGTTTTCTGCCTGGTGTTTCTGCTGCTGGGTGAACTGCTCTGTGGGATTGCAGTTCCTCGGATCCTCCTCCTGCTGCCAGCGGATGACCCGCGGGACTTCATCTCCCAGAAGGCTGAGCGCGCGCAGCGCCACGGTGTAGCCTCGCGAGCCAAGCGCTTCTCTCGAGCCGTCAGCGCTGATCTCACAGCCATCTGGATGCAGCATTCCCCGCGATCCACACGCTTATGGGTCGAGGGTTTTAATTGAGGTCAAGCATCACAGCGTCGTGCTTTCAGTCGCCAGCGAGCGCTGCTTCCAATGTTTACTTCTCTGGCATGTCTTCTCCAGCCAGGGGGAAGTAAAGCTGAACAACAGAGGAGACGTTTCTTTCGTTTGTTTTATTTTATTTTTTTAGAAAAAGCCGTAGTAGAGGGACCCTTTCCCCCCCATCCGCTGTAACGGAATATGCACCAGCTAGTTTGAACTGTTAGTCCCGGGTGAGGCTTTTGTCGACAACTGCGGCTCCTCTTCGGCTCCATGATGGCGATGTTTCGGAGCTTTGTGTCGGCGAGCACCCAGTTCCGTCAGCAGCAGCAGCAGCAGCAGTCCAGCAACGGCCCCGGCCCGCTAGCAGCCCCCCCTGAGGGCGTAGAGAGCCAGTTCTCCTGTCCCATCTGCTTAGAGGTTTACCACAAACCCGTCAGCATCGCCAGCTGCGGACACACGTAAAGTACCCCGCTCTTCTTTCACTGTCTGAGGCCAGATGTCTCCACTCGCCGCGTTGTTTGTGGTCCAAACATTTCGTCACGTGGCTTCAACAAGTCCCAGAGTAGGTTCTGATAGAACCGGGATGAGCGCAGGATGACAAACCCTCAAATACAGCAGAGACTCCTGACTGTTGCTACTGAGCAATGAGCTCTGGTTAATGATGATAATAATAATAATAATAATAATAATAATAACAATAACAATAATAAAAAGTCTGAAACATCACCCTGATAGTTTACCTTTGCAGCCCCTAAATAAAAAAACAAAGAAAAAAAAAACTAAAGTGACTCTGATCTCTAATTCACACTATAGATAAAATAAAACACCAATAAAAATACCAGAAGTCAGATTCTACTGAGTGTAACTATCAACCAAAACAAAGCCGTAACCAAAACATATTAGAATTAGGTCTGTCAATTAACCCCATAATAAATGAATTCAATCATTTTCATTTCTGTTTTCTCTCTGCATCACAAAAGTCTCCATTTTGGTGCTCTGGCCTCAACCAGCCCTATTTTGAAAGTCAATTTTGTTTATAGAGACTTCATCCTCAATTGTATTTGTTGTTTCTGTTGCTTTTTTTGTTATTATTATTGTGGTCATTTAAAATGCCTCCCAGCTCCAGTGTTAAATGTCCATTAGACGTTTATTGACCTTTGAGAATGTGTCCTTGCATAATAAAAGGCAGATGCCATAATAATACTTTAGAAGGATCTCAAAACAACAATACTTTATCGCAGAGCAAAATGTGTTATTGTGACAGGCCTGTTTGGTCACCACTTCTGATTAAAAATAAGTTATTCTGCCACCACTTAAGTAAATTAGCCGCTCATTGTGGTTGCTATTAATTGGTGATATTAGTAGCATCGTTATTATCTGCTTTATTCCGAAGATGATTTTGACTCAGGATTTGTTTATTTAGAATCAGAATACAATTTCAGAATCCAAATGTCTTTTTTTGTGGATTCTTTTTAAAGAAAGAAAGCATAGCAAAGTTTAAAAATAGCAGCTCTCAAAGGTAAGTCAAATACATTCATAAAATAATAATAAATAAGTATATCTCAATAACTTTAAATACATAGCTTTGCTCCTCTTCATTGTATCTACACATGGTGACATTGACCTTTTCCAAATATTAGCTGTGACACCATAATCTAATTGTTTTTCGCTCATTTTATTTTTATTTTGTCTGATATTCTCATCTTCCTTGTGTTACTGCTGTTGTTGTTTTTATTATTACCACCATTTTCCCCCTTTTAGTTAAATAAGCCTAATTTAATTCATATTCATCTTTGCTAGCATTAATACTATGTTTCTGTTACTATGATTTGTGTTTGTGGAGCAAGGAAAGATATAGAGAAAACCTCTTCACTCAAATATGATGCTTTGTATATGAATCATCATAAAGTATCCTCATTTAACAGGCCTTATTGTATGCATTTTGCCATAGTGTTACTATACTCAATGTGGCATTGTACCTGCAGTAATAAATAAAGGTTACATAGACACAATGAACCAAATCACCTAAAAATGTCTCCCGCATTCATGTCGGCACAAATATAGCTCCGTGTTTTAAGTGTCAGTATTCTTCTTTTTATATTTTTCCGGCTCGCTCAGAATAATTCTGCCTTCATAAAGATGAGAGAAGCTCCTCGATGGGACTGGATATTCAGAACCGTGGCTGTAGTTTCGGGTTTCCTTCATCTCATAATCTTCAGATTGCTTTTTGAGGGAGGGGGGTGGGGGGGTAATGATGCTGTCATGGAAATTTATTTATAATGTACTTTTGTCACTGAATTTGTGAATGTTTTTTTTTATGAAACCATTAGTCACAGATCACAGACGTTTTTTGCTCTTGCATTAAGCTGTGTTGCTGCAGGATTTAACTGATACAGATGATTTTATAACCTCTGTATTGCAGTTCTTTCTATGTAGGAAGCTAACAGCAGAGATTTGTTCCTGTAATCGCTGTCAGTGTTAAACTTTGACCCCCGAAACACCATCGTCACCTTCCATCTGTACTTTCTTATTATTTGTGAGGATGGACAATTATTGCCACATTTCACATGGAATGCGGCAATCTTTTATAAGATCAGCAAATGGAGGACAAACTCTTTTTAAATAAAAAGGTTAATATTAGAATGTCACAGATATAAAAATACATTTCTCTGAGATCATCAGTAAAATCATTATATTTCAATCGGACTGAATCCAGTGTGCTACACAGTAGCTCTGGGTGAAGCCTATGAGCTGATGTCTCTTGTCTTTGTCTTTTAGGTTCTGTGGGGAATGTCTGCAGCCATGTCTTCAGGTGGCCTCGCCCCTCTGCCCTCTTTGTCGTGTGCCCTTTGACCCCAAAAAAGTGGAGCGCTCCTCCAATGTGGAGAAACAGTTGGCCTCCTACAAAGCCCCCTGCAGAGGCTGCAGCAAAAAGGTCCAGAACAGCTCCTCCATGTTAAAGAAGTCATCTCATTGGTCCTTAGGTCGCTGTAAATCTCCCCATGAATCACTGATGATGTTTTGTTGACCATCTTGTCTGACTGACATGGAGCTGATCTCATCGTTTCAGACATGCAGGTAACAATATCGGCTCTGTTGACAGGTGTCTCTGGTGAAGATGAGGTCCCACATTTCCTCGTGTTCCAAAGTACAAGAGCAGATAGCCAACTGTCCCAAGTTTGTCCCTGTGGTCCCCACATCCCAACCAATACCAAGGTACACACGTGTTCTCACACAGTTTTATGTTTCATTCGATGGTTCAGGAAGCATCTGTTCTTCTCAGGAATGATTTGACGTTTTTTGTGTCTTTCGGCATGCAGCAATATTCCAAACCGGTCGACGTTTGTATGTCCGTTCTGTGGGGCCAGAAATTTGGACCAGCAGGAACTGGTGAAGCACTGTATGGAAAACCACCGCAATGATCCCAACAAAGTGGTGAGGAAATACTCTAGATCATAGGTGTCAAACTCTGGCCCGCGGGCCAAATTTGGCCCGCGAGGCTATACCAAATGACTACGCGAGCTGGCCCACCAGTATGATACAGCGCATTCATTCATCGCTAATACTACAAATCCCATAATGCCTTGCTGTTGTTTTGGCGTGTCAATCAGGATGGGTCCCAGAAACGCCCTCTCCTCTGTGACAGTAGATATAGCATCTCAAGCTATAACTGTCACTACAGAACCGAAAAGAAAGGCAGAGAACAGGAGCTTTCTGGACAGGTGGGAGACAGAATATCTGTTTGTCTTTTACATATGTAAACAGATGTTCTGATATTAAAAGGTTAATTTGTTCAATGCTGGCCCGCGACTTTGTTCAAGTTTTACATTTTGGCCCACTGTGTATTTGAGTTTTACACCCCTGCTCTAGATGGAATTTGATTGGCTGTTTGAGGTTAGACGCCAAATCCCCCAAAAATAAAAAAAGAACGATAATTCTTCTAATCTGTTAGGAATGTTGGACATTAAACGGTGTTGGACGAGTCGTTCCAACCAAATGACGTTGTGCTGCTGTGAACTTCATATCAGCTGGTCCAGGAACCTGACTGGATGGCGCTCATGTTTTTGTTCCTACAGGTGTGCCCAGTGTGTTCAGCCATGCCATGGGGAGACCCCACCTACAAGAGCTCCAACTTTCTGCAGCATCTTCTTCACAGACATAAGTTCTCATACGACACCTTTGTTGTAAGTCCAGTTCTATGTAATTATAATCCTACCTGATGCAATATTTATTTTTGGTTGCTGCATATTTTTCTAAACTCAGTTTTATGGGTGTACTGCCACATGTTTCTACAGGAGTCGAGCCATAAAGCAAATCGAAGAATTGAACAGGAATCTTAAGACAGTTTAAGGTTCTGCATGTTTTTAGGTCCGTTCATGCAGTCATTTGAATCTGGTGTCCTGGAGCAGAGACACGTCTAAAATATGCAGAGCAGTGGCCCCAGAGGGCTGGAATTCAGAAACACTGCAGTAGAGACTATGAGTAGATTATAGAAAACCACATAAATGGTGATGAAATCAGTTACGGTTAAGATCATAATTATTATCTCCTCTGAAGAAAATCTTACACAATTTGTAATATTTCTATGGAAAACACCACAAAAAACTCTTGAATACTTGTACTGCTTACATTTATGGTTTTCAAAAGAGTTCTTTGGCTGAAAATCTACTTTTCTGCATCTCTGATCTTCACTGAATGGCTGGGATTTTTCTGTGGTTCTGACTTAGTATCGGTTGGTCCAATTAGAGCTGCCAAACAAATGCTTCATATGCTGAAAGAGAAACTCCACACTACAGTGAGTCATAATCAGTGTTGTATAGTAACGAAGTAAAAATACTTCACTACTTTACTTAAGTATATTTTGGAGTACTTCATACTTTCCTCGAGTAAGAAAATTTTTGATAACTTTCACTTTTACTTCACTACATTTCCGAACTTAATTGCATACTTTTACTCCGATACGTTTTCAATGTGTGGTTTAGTTACTCGTTCCTGTGACGGAGGAGCGTCACGAGTTACGACCTAATTAAAGAGCCGCGTTAACACACACAAACACACACAAACACACACAAACACACACTAACACACGCAATCGCTAACTTACGTTTTGTTGCAGTTTAAACTGGCGCTGTTCATCGTGGGTCACACGCGGTGTTCCCGCTTCAGTTCACATTAATCCTTATCTGTCATTTTCAAACATTTTCCCGGCTTTATTTTCAATTAGCTTTATTGTTTCCGGATCGTGACGCACCGAGAGAGAGCTGCACTATGTGGTGACGTCATCAGAACGTACTGAGTGTTGGCTGTTTCATGGATTATTGTATTTTTTGGATTACAAGTTTATTTATTTTTTTCTCTTATTAATTATTTAAACCTTGTGGTTTAGGTAAAGCTCCTATTTTTCTTAACTAAATGATGCTGAAGGTTTATCTATTAGCAGGTTTCATTTTGCCTGCACTTGGTTGTGTTCATTATTTTAAGTGTATTTTACAAGTTTACCAAAATATAAAAAATGTCATTCAAACTGCATTTGCCTTGTTTTACTTTTTACTTGTACTTTTCATTACATTACTTGAGTACATTCATTTTTACAGTACTTTCTATACTTAAGTACAAGACGTTTCAGATACTTTAATACTTTAACTCAAGTAACATTTCAGTCAGCGACTTTTACTTTTACCAAAGTCATATTTTGGAGCGGTACCTATACTTTTACTTGACTCTGCGATTTCAGTACTTTATACAACACTGGTCATAATTGCCGACAAGATGTTAACAGCATGTTTGAGTGTCTTTTATTACTTAACATGAAAAAATTTCTCATCATGATTGGAATTTTGATTTGTCGTTGTCTTGATAAATTATAATTATCGATGTTAAATAAAACACAAAACAAAAATTTACTTTTTTGTTTCTCCACAGTGTATCAATAAATATCAGTAAATTCTAAAATATGATTAAATTCAGTTACTGTGTGTAACTTAGTGATATAAATCTCACTTGTATCAGTAAACAATCTCCTGAAGAAGCATATTTCAAGAACAGCTTTTTTGTTTGTGGTGCTAAGAATGCTGTGCCAAAAATGTATCTAAGAAAGACATAATAGTTTTTTTTAAATGATCATAATTGTTATCATTATCTCAATAGCACCACAAAGAATCTGGATAAAATTCAAAGTCCATCTCGTCCCCTGGTAGTTAACAGACTTAATCTGTCCTTATTACAATCAGTTGTTGCTTTTAAACATCATTGCAGATTTATGTTATATAATAATTCCAGACTGCATCAAAAATCACAACTGAACATGAGATTTATGCTCATGATGACTGGATGTGAACTTCTGACTGGAGCTGTGTTTCCATTATGAATGTGCACAAATCTTTGCTGATATTCTACTAATTAAAAAATAAAAAAACACACACAATTTGGCAATTTTGAAGTTTTTGTCTTTGCTTTACTGTCAGAAATCCAGTCTTTTAGTTTTAGGAATGACACAAAGTGTTTTATGTTGAGCAAAGTTGCTAGCTAGCAGCAGCTGACGGCTGTTGTGTCTGTTTCCTTGGTCAGGATTACAGCATTGATGAAGAGGCAGCGCTTCAGGCAGCTCTTGCACTGTCACTGGCTGAAAACTGACATCGGACCCTGCTCTGTCCTCTCCACTCCTCTGCTGTTCTTCCACGGGTCAGAACCTCTCAAGACGTCACATGGAGGCACCCGACTCGACTGTATGATAAAACTGCAGCCAACTTTAAATAATAACCTCACTTCTTTCTCCTGGTGTAGCAGAGCACTTTCATTTTATTCCAAAACAAAAGCAGCGTGACCAATCCTCACTGCGCCGTGTGGATTTAACGTTTTTGAGGGCAGGCTGGACCGTAGGTCCGGAGTGGATCCAATTCCCACCCGGGAAAAACTCAGACACCTTGACCGTTGCAAGCCCTCTCATCTGCAGTTTGGAAGCAGTTCATCAGATCCCGTTTGGGCCTCTGCAGCATGAAGGGCTACCTCCTGGGAAAAACCTGCTGCTGACTCTTAAGGCCTCCTCTGTGGTCCAGCTCCCAGACCACATGCACCGATCCACGAAGGTAGACACTGTGAGTAAGCTGGCCTCAGTTTCTGCTCCTGCACTGACCTGGACGGAACCTTTGGCTGCCCATCAGCAAGATCTAACAAGCATCTGCACAAATCCACACATCTCCTCAAAGACGAAACCCTGGTGGTGATTCTTCAGCAGCATTGTCAGGCTGCAGTGGATCATGCACACAAAAACAACTTTTATGTGGCTCGGAAGTGAGAGTATTTCATTAGACTTGCATTTTATCCCATCCATGTTGCTGTTCACAACATGTTTTATGGTCATGGTCAGTGATCAGTGCACCCACCACCCCTCACTGACCTGATAGTAGTTTTACTGTTTTGATTATGAGGCAGACACCTGGCAGAAACTTACACATTTCTTCTGTTTTTGCATTTTTGTCCCAATTAAAAATTTCAGATCATTATAAAAATATGTTAGACATCAGTAATCTGAGTAAATTTGAAAAGCTGTTTGAAATGTTGATTTCAATCCTAAAGGAAAGAAGTTCCTTTAGGATTGAACCTGGACTCATGTGGAGAAGTAATGACTCCAGCATACTGGGTTTTATTTAGTACTTACAATACAGTTACATGAAAGACTAAAAAAGGTACAAAAAGTCCCGAAGTGCATCAGAAAAAAACCCATCTAAGTCAATAACATCAAAAAATTGTGAGAAACAAATTTTGTAAAGGATTTAAAGGTAGTTTCAGATTAAGTAATCCTGAGTTAGCTGGCACAGTGTTCTGTAATCTAAGGGGATTTAATAGCCAACAAGGATCACAACGTCCAACCCGGGAAGAGTCACAGGTTTAACAAGGTTTAGCAATCCAGACTGGTGTGAAGTGGTTGTCCCACATACAGAAAGATCCCAGTCATTTATATGTAACATACATGTCAATCCCATGTATGTTTAAAAACCAATTCACTTTGCAAACCTCTAAAATAGCACTTTATATTGTCTACATTAGGGTGATGACTGCATCCTGTTTTACGCACAGTGCCATCAGGTTCCATAGTGTCCAACATTTTTGGCGCAAACATTTCAGTTTCCCACAACAATAGCGCCCCCTGGAGTCAGAATGCCAACAGGAACATTGAGGCTTGCCAAGCAGCAGTGACTTCAAATATCCAATGTGGCTGCTGGGGGATGTAGTGATGCCGAGCCAGCCAATGAAAATCCTTCATTTGCACTTCCTACAGGTTACGCCTGTAAGTGCATCCTAACTTCTGTGCGACCTCTATTTATGAACATGTTACTTTAGTTTTCTTTTTTTTATATACATTTGGTCTCTAAGCTAATGGTAGTTGGCACCAAAAATAAACAGCAAATCCTGCTGTTTTGTTGAATTGTAACAGGTGTGGCATCATTCCCAACTCGTGTCCTGGGATACGTTTCTGCAGGACACACGGCTCCAAATCACCTGTAATTATCTTGAAATATTTTATGTAAATTATCCAAATACAGTCCAAACATAGTGCAGATTAGATTTAGTGACAGTCCCATCTGATCCCAACTGTGACACCAAACAGTGATACGAATTTTAATGCCATTCAGTCGGTCAGGTGTTGTTGCTAACGTCTGACTGTTTCAGGTCTATTGGCAAAGAGCCTTTCCTCGTGGAATAATGTTACTAAAAGGAATTGAACAAGCATGCAGAGTTGGCAGAAATGAACAACTCTCCTTTAACAGGAAGAAACCAGAGCCAGACCCAATGAGATCATCTCTGGAAACCTGCTGGGGGTTAGAGAAGAAGATATAGAAAATACAGAAAAACACAGCACCCTTGCAGTCTGAATATGTAGAGATGTCAGCTGTTGTCTGTCAGAACAGACAGTTTTTCTATACTGACCAAACTTCATACATCAGTTTCATACACAGCTACAGTTTAACCAGTAGATGTCAGTCTTTTCCCAGCCGTACATATTCTGTACTGAATTTGAGCAACACAATTGTCTTGTAAATCCTGATCTGCACAATAACCTGATGTGGATAAGTTAAAAGTTGGAGATGTTGGTGCAGATGGACAGATGGGTTCTGCTTGTATTCTAAATATTTCAGTTTTCTTATTTTGGTCACATTAATATGTATCTTTGTGGGGTTAGTTGTCACCTGCAGGCTGGATGTTTGTAAAGCTGCTGCTGAGGGTTGTAGAACCTCTAGATTTTGGAGAAAATAATGTACTTTGTATTTTTTGTTTTTGTTGTTTTACTTCATGTGGGTGATGATTGATATGTGTCATTATGACAACATTTGGACATAACCCTGTCAGAAATCTGCCAATAATTAACAGTTGACCAAGAAAGGGCATTACGTTTGATATAGAAACGTCCTTCACATTCTAAGCAATACCACTGTGCTGTTATGTAGAGACAGAAGAAAAACTGGAGTGTCTCAAGAACCTGAGCTCTTTTGGACTTTTCATTGTCACTGTTTGTTTTATGTTCTGGGAATAATCCCCCAAACCGATATTTTTCCTGAAACTGTTCTTTTTTTGTTGTTTGTTTGTTTCTGTACTACGTTACCATGGGAAACAGATTATGTATCATATGAGTCCTCCCTGATCTGATTTCAACACACTTTTTGTCATAGCTATGCTGTCTGTTAGATTTATGTCTTCTATACTGAGAACACACTGTATTGCTTACGAGTCTAAAAAACAATTTCTGGAAATTAATTTGCTCCACTTTTATTCTTTTGAATAAAACTATTTTACAATCCAGTCATTTTATGTGTATCTCATCCAGTTCAATTCCATTCTACCTTAAAATCTTTTCACTAAGTCCCTGAGTTTAGCTGGACGGCAGAAACCAGTGGAAGCTTCAGAAATCCTGGGACCGGATAACAAGAAAAAAAACAACTTTCCCTCCCATGAGGAATCTGACAAAAGAATAAATGCTGGCAATTATGATTACAGATATGCAAAACATATCTGTAATCATATTGTAATTTTACGTCTGATTAGTAAAATTTGTTGGGAAACCATAAATCGAGGAGAGACACAACTGAGATGAATCTGATTAGAGGAAGAGATCACTGATCTCTTCCTCTAATCAGCGTCTCATGAACCAGAGCTCATGAGACGCCCCAAACCATATTTATCACATTATGCATAAGTCATATTATATATATTAAATCTTCCCCCAAGTTGTCAGAACTGCTGAATCATCATTTCATACATCTTCTACAATCAATACAAAATGATTTGGAACAGTGGTTAAATTTACCACTTTCATTTGCTATAATATAACTATAAGAATGAAAACACTTCCTCAAATGAACAAACTATTTTCCATGTTACCCATCCAACCAACTACAAACTGGTTTATGTCCTGAGACAGTAAATTACAACATTTTGTTAGAAAAACAAACCACCAAGAATAAAGTTATTAACCTTACAAAGCCCAAAACAACATGAAGGGCTGAGCACACCAATTGTTTTTCATTATTTCATACAAAATCATTTACATTACGAGAACGTAATTTACAACTTGCTGGTCTAAATAAACTTGCAACTAGAAAGAAAGTTCAGACATTATATTGACTGTTAAAGAGTATTGATTCAAAAATATCTCACCTACATCAAAACAGCAAACGTTTAAAAAATAAACTAAGATTCTGAGTTTTGGATTAAAATCTGCAAAAATAGATTGACAAAAATGTCTAATCTTCAGTTTATTCAATATAAAATAAGTCATTGAATTCACTGCACAACTCGAAAAATTGCATAAAATGGGTGTGATTCAGTCTGAAATATGAAGAAGAGCACAAAATACCAAATGTATATATTTTAATGCTTTATTGCTATCATGAGACATCTCAACAATTATTAGTGATGTCTGAAATCCTACACAATTATTATAGCATTAATCATTGCCAAAAATGTTTTTATGAAACAAAAATATATTTCTGCTCCCATTCAGTTGTGGCTAATTATTAACAGACCTTCAAACAGCCCATGTCTTCACTTACATTAATAAAGAAAATTTGAGCCCCCGTCTGCAACTGGTCTATCTATTTCCCCATCTATATCACATGAGTTGCCACAGAAACGACTGTGACTTATTCATTACATGATACTGTTTTCCTATTGCTGTCCCAGATTTGGAGCGAGATGACAGAGCTGGTCTCTTCCAACAACAACTACTCCAACTACAGAAAGGCCTTCAATGAATGCAGAGGGTTCAAAATCCCCATCCTGGGCGTTCACCTGAAGGATCTGATCGCGGTGCACGTCGTCTTTCCTGACTGGGTTGGTGACGGCACCATGGTGAACCTGGTGAAGATGCATCAGCTGTACGTGACGTTCAATGAGCTGGTGTCACTACAGAGTGTGGAATCCCAAGTGGAGCCCAACATGGACCTCATTTACCTTCTGACGGTGAGGGCAGCTCTTTGCTTCAGGCCTCTTCATTTTATATAGCACATAGAGAACATAGGTTTCACAGTAAGCTTCATCTGAGATGATTGACTTTAGAAATGGAATCTAACAGCAGAAATGATAGTTGGTCTCAGTTCAAAGTTGCCTCAAAAAGCATCATGATGTGTCAAATATCTACCAGCTCTGTCTGTAATTCATTAAGCCTCCGTGTTGGGGTTTGGCCATCATTGTGATTGATTTATGACTTTTACCTAAACGCTCATACTTTTCAGCTTTCTCTTGACCTTTATTACACAGAAGATGAGATTTATGAGCTGTCGTTGCTAAGGGAACCACGTAACCCAAAATCGCAGGTAAAGTTCTATTCAAGCTATGATTCTGGATGAAACACACCACATGCTGGTAAAAGTCTGGCTGTTATGGTGGGATGAGGCCAGTTTAGTGGGGCTCAAGTCTCAGTGAGCAGCTGCCAAAGAAGGTTTTATATCCATATTCATATTTAAACAGTTCTTCCTGATTATCTCTGGTCTATTGTCAACATGCATGTTCAGTCTGCGAGTTTCCTCATATTTAGGTTATTGGCAACGTTTAAATTTTACCAATATGTTTTATAACTAAGGAATTATAACCAAAGATAAATTGTCAAAATATAGGAGGAAAATAAACTTATATTTTAAATATTATGAGATGAATGAAATTATACTGACTCTGTATCCTCAGCCTGTATCTCCAACTACTCCCAACAAACCTTTGGCCCCACTGGACTGGGCCTCTGGGGTCACCACCAAACCAGATCCTTCTGTGGTCAGTAAGCACATTCGCAAACTAGTAGAAGTGAGTAAACCTTCCCATTTTTAATAATGCCTTCAAACAAAAGCAAAGATAATTGATATTGCATGATGCTTCATAATGTCATATGATATTAATGACTTGTTTTTCTTCTAACAGTCTGTTTTCAGAAATTATGACTATGACCACGATGGCTATATATCACAAGAAGACTTTGAGAGGATTGCAGCTAATTTCCCATTTCTGGACTCATTCTGCGTTTTGGATAAAGATCAGTGAGTGTGAAAAATAACTTTGATGCATCTGTCTGCTGTCATAGCAAATCAATTGAACTAATTTATGAACGATTTGGTGGATTGTGGAAAACGTGTGGCGATTGGTCTATGCTTTACTTGCAGTCTGCAGTAATGCTCAAGGAAGATTGAAGGTTTGCTTTTTAAAAAATGAATTCATGATTGGGGATTTCATCTCCTCAGTTTGCATCCCCTCATCACCAAACTCAAAGTAATGTTAATTTGCGGGATTAAACAATTTGTCTGAGACATTCTTCTTTCAGGAAATGGCAAATTTGATGTGTGTTTGCGATCATTTACTAACTGGTAAACTCAGCTGGATTGAAGTTTTACTCATCAGACACAAAGTGACACTTCAGATAGAAACTAGACAGAATGAGAACAGCCCAGAAATCACAAAGGCACAACCGAATGTACGCACTTTTGATCTAATGTGCACAAAATCTTTTTGTACTGTGGGAGGAAACCGGAGTACCCGGACAGAACCCACTCATGCTCATGGAGAACAAGAGGTCTTGGGTTTGAACCCAGGCCAGGATTCAAACCCAAGACCTCTGTTTCACAAGTTTTTTCACTTTTCATTAAAGTGAAAAGTGAAAAAAAAGTGTAAGGTATTTTCCTCGAACCTACAAAAATAAAAACCACAGACAACGTATATGAATTATATGGTCAAGCTTTTTGCAAAGGAGAAGTCTCCTTGAACAACTTCTTTAAGTCGTTCACAGAGAGTTCTGATCTGCTTTCACGTGAGCTCCTTCTTTTATTGTCAAAGAAAAACAGTCACAGGGGGCAGTCAGGAAAACAACAGAGGTCGTAAATCATTTAACCTAAACAAACCAGCAACTCAGTTCCAGGTGTGATATCTAATTTACAATCTGAGCCCAGTTCAGCTCCAGGTCAAACTATCAACTAAGGAATGAGTAGATAAACATAAGAAGAATTTAGGGTCTAAGAACCACATGGTTTGACTATCTCACATGAAGATAAACAGACAGCAGTAACCTCCAGGTCAGTTTATACACACATAAGGAAGAGAACACTTTAAACTAAAAATCACAATAATACTGATTAACATTAGACTGAATATGAACTAAAGTAATAACAAAATGATAATACATAAAAATATCTAACATTCCCCCCTGTTTATCATTTTACTATGTGTGTAAACTGTCATGCAAAAGCTAAGCATAGAAAAGAAAATAAAAGAAAAGAACTAATTAATGTTTTTTTTTTTTTTTTTTTTTACTAATCTAAACATAGAAAATACACAATGAAGAAATGTAATATAATGAAATAAAAGAAAAAGAAACAGCAAAAATCAAATGCAGGTTTCTCATCCCAAACACCACTTGTTTCCACATTTTCGGTGTAGGAGTCATTCAGCAAATAAATTCAACTGTTTATTGATTACAAAAATTCATCATTGTTCAGAAAATCGTCAGAAACTTGGAACAAATCATCTTCAGTTATCTCATAAGATGCCTTTGTCAACTGATAGTTGATAACAGTTGTGTTAATTGTTTTAAGAATCATGTTTCGTAGACAAGGAATAATGCAACCCGTAAAAAGACAGAACAGAACTAACACAATCAGAACAGGTGTCATGAGCTTTAATAGCAAGGACCACCATGGTCCAGAAGTAAGCCATGAAAGCAAATCAAAAGAGGGTGAGCCGCGTGTTCCACTCTCCACATACTGTTTTAAATCCTCCAGCTCGTATAGAGCGTCAGAAATAGTTCCTCCAGTTCCTGTTTCATCAGGCACAAAAGTACAGCACGTTGGACCAATGATTTTGCAGACCCCTCCCTGAGGGGCAGTGAGAAAGTCCAGGACAACACGGTTTTGCATAACCATGTTTCTCAGTTCAGTTAGTTCTTTCATGGTACCATTGGCCAGCTGATATGTGATGCTGATTAGTCGTAGTAATCCGTACCTGTTTATCTCAACATGGTCCCGAATTTCTCCTAGACCAACCCACGGAAAAAGACCTTGCATAAATTTTTCTCCGCCGTTCCAAATCCTGAATTCCCATGGAACTCCAGTATGTGTTGTTAGGCCTCCCCATCTTTTAACCTCTGGCATAGCTGTTCCCACTCCAATTTTTTGGCAAAAACATGTACGCTTCATTCCCGCATATAAAGTACCAGTCTGCTAACATCCGTGAGCCATAATCTCCTGGCACTATGGCGCTGCACAGTGTTGTCATTTGTCTCCTCTTTGTCTTATGCGTGATGTTGAAACTCCTCTCCTGTAGCAGGTTGTCACAGTCTGGGTTGTCCTTCCAGACTTTGCAGTGTGGAGTCGCCCTTTTGACCCCTGCAGGCTGTGCAGTTGATGAAATCCTGTGTCGGTTCGCAGTAGGTGTAAACTCTGTTACACAAGTTCCAGGGCAACGTCCCTAGAACAACATGTCCATTATTATAAACACAGTTCCTCAGAGATCCTGGTTTAGCTCCTGCTAACGAAATGATCTCTGGTATTTTCCATACAGTTTGTTGAGATGACGAAAAAGGAAGTACATCGTCTGCAAGTGAACAATTTAAAGATTGAAACAGTCCTCGCACAGCCTCTCCCATCCGGAGGTCAGCTGAATAGTCCTTCTCACGTGGCCTGTCTCCCCTCGGGGGTGGGATGCGCCGTGGTTTGGTGCTTAGAACATAGAGACACATCTGTTTGTCGTCAGTAATATTACCTGGTCGGAGACCTGAGTTGTGTATGGAAACCGGCATCTGCGCACACACGTAGCAGTTCACAGCATGTCCTTCATAAGCAGTTCTGTTCATCAGTTTCCACCAGAGATTGGTACTGTAGTCATGTGGGTGGAACTCAGGCTCACTTCCCTCTCCAAACCTCAAACATACAGCAGTCACAGCGCAGTAGAAAATCCATCTGGCATATGGAGTCCCCATCGCTGCTCGGCCTACAGAGATGTCAGAACCCCCAAACTAAAGGAGTGAGAGTCTTAGCGTTTCTTCACCGGGTTTGAGACGAACTACCACTATAAAGTAGCTCCCCTTTGCACCCCGGAAGCTCTCAAAAGAGCTCTCCTTCCTCTCTACTCCGACTTTAGGGGTTTAACACTCTCTGCAGCTTACAGTGACTGAGATGTATCCAGGTGGGTCTTTCAGCAATCTTTACAGCTGTTGGTGTGGTCATCAGCACTTGGAACGGTCCTTCCCACCGTGGACTCGCCCAGTTCTTTCGTTTGATGACCTTTATGTAGACCCAGTCACCTGGCTCTATCGGAGCGGCCTCCTGTGCAGGAAGAGAATCAAACGGCAGTAAATTTGCACTGGACACCTCCTTCAGTTTAAGAGTCCTGATCATATAATCTGCTAATGTCTGTTCTTCATCAGCTTTTTGTAAGTCTGGAGCAAACAGAGGCTATCTGTAAGCTCTCCCATGAATTATTTCAAAAGGTGTTAGACCATCAGCTGTCGGGGTGATCCTCATATAGAGCTTCACCAAATCTAAACAGTCTGGCCAGGGCCGGCTAGTGTCTGCCATGCATTTTCTTAATCTGCTTTTCACAGTACCATTCGTTCTTTCCACCAACCCTGCACTCTGTGGGTGATAGGCACAGTGGTTCTTCAATGTCATTCCCAAGTGAATAGCCATGTTTTGTATCACTTGGTTTACAAAATGTGGTCCATTGTCACTATAAACAGTTTGCGGGATGCCATGTGTTGGGAATAATAGCTTTTACAAATAGCCTTAGCTACTGTCAAAGCATCTGCATGCTTTGCTGGAACTATTTCAACCCATTTAGAAAAAGCATCAATCATCACTAGACAATATTTATATGGCCCACTTTGTGAAAGTTCAATAAAATCCATATGCATGGTTTGAAATGGATAAGATGGTTTTGGGAACCTGCCTCGTTTTGGCCTTATGTTTCCCTGAGAATTGTATTTCACACAGACTGGACATGCAGTACAAAAATTTTTTAAGTAAGAATTTAAACCATATGTTGTGAAATGTTGTTGTATTATGGTTTCCATCCCCCCTGTTGACACATGGCAGCGCCCATGTGTCACAATTGCTGCTGCTTTAAATAAAGCTTTAGGAAGGACTGGTTTGTTATTAACTTCATAAATGTTCTCATCATTTATTTTCGCACCCTTAGTTATCCACATCCTTTTTTCAACCTGCGGTGCGTTGTCCTGCATGTCTTTTAGCACTGCTTTGTCTATCATGTGTTGTTCTCCTCCAGTCTGTGCTGAGAAAGTTCCTTTCCCATGCTTCCCTGCTGCAGCTTCTTTTGCAATTTTATCAGCTAGTCTGTTCCCATTTGAAACTTCATCTCGTCCTTTTGTGTGAGCTGCACATTTACATACAGCTAGTTTAATTGGGAGCTGTATTGCTTGTAAAAGATTTTTAAGCAAAGATGCATGAGTTACTGGTTTCCCAGTAGATGTTGTCATTCCTCTACGCTCCCATTGTTTAGCAAAATAAAACAGCGTAGAGAAAACATACTGGCTATCTGTGTACACTGTCAAGTGCCTGTCCTCAGCCAGTTCACATGCCCTAGTCAAAGCAATCAATTCAGCTGCTTGTGCAGAATGAGTGCTGGAAATTCTTTCTGCTTCTATTATTTCATTTGGCAAAGCAACAACAGAATAACCTGTCTGGTTTTTACCCATAGGGTCCTTTGAACATGACCCATCAACAAACCAGACCTCCCCCATTGCTAATGGGGTGTCCTGTATATCTGGCCTAGGAAGCTGCAAGTGCTCTGTAGCTTCTAGGCAGCTGTGTGGTATTCCATCACAAGGTAATGGAAACAAAGTAGCTGGATTCAGAATTGTACATCGTTTTATTACAATATGTGGTTGTGACAAAAGTATTGCCGTGTACGAAAGGTGTCGTGCTGGTGAGAGCAAATTCATTTTGCTCTGCAAAAGTAGAACATCTACAGCATGTGGAACTAACAGCTCCATTTTGTGAAACAAAACTATGTCAGCGGACATGTTTACTGCTAATGCTGCTGCACAGACTGCCTGCACACAGTCTGGTAAAGACTGTGCTACTGGATCTAACCTTTTTGAATAGAAAGCTAACGGTTTTAGCTTATCACCATGATTTTGTAGTAACACAGAGGTCATAAATCCATTCCTGCAGTCTACAGTTTGAACAAAAGTTTTTTTATAGTTTGGAAGAATCAAAGTTGTTGCCTGCATTAGTGCTTGTTTTAATTCAGTAAAACTTTTTTCAGCTTCTGGATTCCAAGTTATTTTATCAGTCATGGCCATTGGGGTGCCATGAATCAAATCCTGTAAAGCCTGAGTTTTTTCAGCATAATGTGGAATCCAGGCTCTGCAGTAATTGCAAAGCCCGAGAAATGACATCATTTGCTTTTTAGTTTCTGGTTTAGGTGCTTCAGAAATTGTCTCTTTTCTCGCTTTTTGTATCTGCTTTCCCTCAGCAGAAAGTGTATGTCCCAAATAAGTTACTTCTTCTCTCACCCACTGCAGCTTATCTTTGTTTACTTTGTTCCCCGTCTGACAGAGATGGTGCAGCAGAGCAAGTGAGTCTGCTCTGCATGCTTCCTCACTTTCAGATGCTATTAACAGGTCATCAACATAAATCAAAAGTTGACTTTTTTCTGATATTTGAAAATCAGACAAACAAAGCATAATTGCCTCGCAAAATATGCTTGGGCTTTCCGTAAAACCCTGGGGTAATCTGGTATAAGTATACCCCTGACCTTTGTAGGTAAATGCGAACCAGAACTGCGAATCTGGGTGAATGGGTACAGAGAAGAAAGCGTTGCTGAGGTCAATTACTCTGAAGAATTTATTGTTTGGTTTTAGTGAGTTTAACAGCGTGTGTGGGTCTGGCACATTTGGTGCTCTCGTTTGAACTGCTGCATTGACTGAACGTAAATCTTGAATCATGCGCCAGTCTTTTTTGTTTGCCTTATGAACAGGAAAAATAGGTGTGTTACAAGGAGAATCTGAACATTTTTTTATGATTCCTCCTTTTAACAAACCCTTGATTACTGGTTCAATCCCATTCAGTGCTTCCGGTTTTAAAGGATATTGTTTTACCCTGGGCCTCCAGCTAGATTTTGCTTTAATTTGCACTGGGGGAATTGAACCAAGTAACCCAACATCAGAGGGACCTTTTGTCCACAATTTATCTGGAAGCTCAGCTAATTCAGCTTCCTCTTTTTCTGTAAGAAATATGTTCATGTGTCACTCAAATGCATGAACTTGAGCTGTACCTGTAACAACTTCACAAAGTGATTGTTTCCATACATCACAGCTGGGGCTGTAGCTCCAACCATCTTTACCTTCTTTGAAATCAGTGGCTTCAGAAGCCATTTTAGTTCTTTTACCTACATCTGCCCATGTAATATTATGCAGCTTAAAAAGCGAGATGTGTGGGTTTGTAGGTAACTTATACAGCTCTTTTTGACTAGTCGGAAGGAGCACAGTCACAGCTGCATAAGACCTTCGGTCTGTGAACATTTCAGTCACAGCCAGTGTCACAGGATTTGTTTCTAAAAACTTTTGCATATAATCATCCTGTGGATCATTGAGGATGTTCATTATTACATGCAACTGATTGTAATTCATTTCTGTTTCAGGTGTGTCCAGCTGTCCTCGAGCTTCTCTAAGAAGCTTTCCTGGGACATAAGGATTGTCAGCTGGCTTTAGATCATATGAACAATAGATTTTTTCATCCTTGTGAATTGTGTACAGATCAGAGTGTTTCAGTCTGACTGCCCTCATGCCACCTTTTACAGGGACTACTGCTATCCCTAATTTTGTCATTAGGTCTCTACCTAACAGGTTTGTTGGACATTTAGGTGACATCACAATAGAAGCTTTTACTTTAATTCCTGTTTCAGGATCTTCAAAAGATGTACTTTTTGACATATTTTCTCTGTGCGTTTGTCCATCGGCAGATTTCACCCAAATGGACTCGTTTGTGGGGTTTACACCTTCTATTTTAGTTTTTAGAACTGTTTTGCATGCACCGGTGTCACATAAAAATTCAACTTCTTCCCCACAAACAATCAGTGTGATACAAGGTTTTTCTTTTAATGCATTTAACATATCCCAGGCTGCACATATGTCCACTATTTCATCAATTTGATCTAGTGGTATTAAAAGGTGCACTCGGCTGATAATCTGCCGAGACTGTTGATACTAAGATAGGAGCAGATGGAGCTGCTGCAGCGGTTGAGGAAGGAGCAGTCGGCCGTACCTGCTCCCCCTGTCCCGCCGAAGCATTCCGTCTGTTTGACACCTTTTCATTTTCTTCTGACCTTACAAATAAGTTATTTGATTCTTCAAGCTTTTTATCTTTAACCTTTTTAATTTGTTCTTTCCTGTCTATGGCTGCTTTTAACCATAATTTAGCACACCTTAATTCATCCTCCTTTTTAGCCTTTTTTATCCCCTTTTTTCTTGCTACACTACTCTCCAAAATCCCTACAATTATTTGCCATTGATCAATTTTTAGCTTTCCATCTATTTTATATTTTTTCTTCCATTTTTTCATGTGTACAATGCTACCAGGAAATCTGGACAGCATGTATTTCTCATCCCCATCGGGGCCCTCAACGAGTGAGGAATTACAAGAATTTGCATTTCCCATTATTTAAATCACTTGCAATTTTAGCTTCAAAATTTTTATTTATTTAAATTTAGTCCAGGTTCGTTGACTCCTAGGGAGTCCTAAGAACTGGAGATCTTTTCAGTAGGCCAGCAATTAAAAATACCTTGTTGTGGTATTCTCCACTTCAACTCTTTCGAGTGGGAGAATCTTGCCTTTGCATCCACAAGAGGTTTGCTGCTTACAACCCTACTGCTTTATATGAGGTAAAATACAGAGCAGTATTTAAACCTCCAATCAGTCTCTCACGCACACACACACATCAACAAAGCAGCAAACAAACCAGCAATGACAAATAGTAATGACAAGACAGCAAACATCAAACATCCTATCTACATGAGGATTTACCCTTATGGGGTTTCCTCGAAAAGAGAAAGGTTCTGGCAACACCTGTCTTTCCTGAGTACAGATTTTTAGTCAAAACGCTGTTCAACAAGGATACTCACACCTCAGAGTTTTAGTTAAAACGCCATTTAACAAGGATACTCACCTCAGAGTTTTAGTTAAAACGCTGTTTAACAAGGGCACTCACACCTCTAATATAACCATTTAAAAATTCACTTACCTTTCTGTAGTTATCGGGTTGTCCAGTCGGATCTCGTCATTCCGCCGTTGGCAGACAAAGTCGGACATGTGTCGCTGGCCCAGCGAAGAATTCACTTCCTGGGTCTTTCTTTCCAGGTCCCTAATTGACTCTGGCCGTGCACGGATTCAGCGCGTCTTCCTCTGCCTGACAGCGGGGGGGTTAGAGATCCCGGGTTTCGGCACCAAAATAATGTAAGGTATTTTCCTCGAACCTACAAAAATAAAAACCACAGACAACGTATATTAATTATATGGTCAAGCTTTTGCAAAAGGAGAAGTCTCCTTGAACAACTTCTTTAAGTCGTTCACAGAGAGTTCTGATCTGCTTTCACGTGAGCTGCTTCTTTTATTGTCAAAGAAAAACAGTCACAGGGGGCAGTCAGAAAACCAACAGAGGTCGTAAAACATTTAACCTAAACAAACCAGCAACTCAGTTCCAGGTGTGATATCTAATTTACAATCTGAGCCCAGTTCAGCTCTAGGTCAAACTATCAACTAAGGAATGAGTAGATAAACATAAGAAGAATTTAGGGTCTAAGAACCACATGGTTTGACTATCTCACATGAAGATAAACAAACAGCAGTAACCTCCAAGTCAGTTTATACACACATAAGGAAGAGAACACCTCAAACTAAAAATCACAATAATACTGATTAACTTTAGACTGAATATGAACTAAAGTAATAACAAAATGATAATACATAAAAATATCTAACAAAAAGTTTTTGATAAAAAGTAAAAAAAATTATAAAAAAAAGTGAAAAAACAAGAAGCTACATACTAAAAATTAGGAAGTCAAGATAATCGACAACAAGCCTTTTGACTGGTCTTAACTTGTTTCTTTTCACCCCAAACTTCCACGACTGGGTAAGGTAGTGGTGAAATCTTCCTGATTTTCAAACCTTCACCAGCCGTGGAAGTTTGTTCCTTAGCAACATTAGAAGAATCCTTTTGAGTTGAGTCTTTTAGTGGAGCAGAAGCTTTCTGCTCTTCAGGCTTTTTGAGGAGTCTCTTCCACAGCATTGTCTTTGGACTCCTCTTTGGTTGAAGATTTCTGCTCTTCAGGTTTTTCTTGGACATCTTCAGAAACTCCTGGCTGAGGAGTCTCTTCCACAGAGTTCCCTTTTAACTCCTCTTTGGCTGGAGAAGTTTGAGTTGGAGGTGGGGACGGCCTGAAAAGATACGCGTCAATGACGTCATAATCATCAATCCATGGTTCGGAGGAACGATTTTCCTCTGAGCGATCCTCTCCAGCCGGAGAAGGATAAAAAAAACGTATTCATCATGGCAGGAAAGTCTTTGCTCTGAGTAATCCTCTCCAGCCGGAGGAGGATTATAGAGGAAAGAATCAAAGTCGTCCAGGTTCTCATCACGCGATGTCATTTCAAACTTGAGGTTTGGCAGGAAAACGTTGATGGTCTTTCTGATGGCTGAGGTTACCAAGTAACCAAACCCTAAAGAGACAGGGAAAAACATTGTCACCGCAATTTCTTCCATATTTGTAGACATGGTGAAACAGACATGCAACTGAAACCTGAGGTTTTGAGATGCAAGTTTTTATAGCCTCAGAGGTTCTTAGATCTATGACATAGAATTATGTCATAGATCGATGTCATTGATGAGGTCATAGCTACAATGAGCTCACTGTAGTTCTGGGCAATGTCTTGCTTCTGATCGTTGCTATAGAAACAGTCAGATCAGTTCTGCATGATTCAAACTATTAACCCTTTGTAACTGTTTCACTTAATCGTTCGAGGCGCCATGACGGACGTCGGAAGTGAAGGATGGGAGAATGG
The DNA here is from genome assembly GCA_922788865.1 of Poeciliopsis turneri. Taxonomy (NCBI): domain Eukaryota; kingdom Metazoa; phylum Chordata; class Actinopteri; order Cyprinodontiformes; family Poeciliidae; genus Poeciliopsis; species Poeciliopsis turneri. The sequence continues at coordinate 2,129,313 of CAKLNU010000908.1, read as the reverse complement.
AACAGAGTGACTTAAGTTATTTTCGCAATTTGTTTTTACCAGTTTAGTGGTGGTTTCTTCTTGTTGGAGTGGAGATAACTTGTCTGTGAACGTAACAAACCTGATTGGCGATCGTGAGACGGTGATATTTACAAAAGTTGGAAATTGCTAGCTTCCAAACCGACCCATACTTCCTCCATCCTGATGTGTTAATCAAATTATTGATTTGGCCTGAATTCACACCAATTTATCTATATCACTATGTCATAAATAGAGTTTCCCCTTACACTGGAGCAACATTAAAAACAATCAAAAATCACCGGAGAGGAGGATTTGAAAAGTTATAAGGTTATTTTATGCAATTGCTTGGCTGCTAGATTGTGGGATGTGTTGCCTCTATTTTTATGCTGCTTAGATTGTATTGATTCCTGCATTTTATTTCAGTATAAAACAAAAATCATACAACTCTGGATTGATCTAAAGAAGCAAAAAGAAGCAAGCAGAAAAAAAGACTCCCTGTCCCCAAAACAATGAATATTTATCAATTTAAAAGCCAAACACATTTGCATCACTGCCATAAAGTTTGTCCATGACTAAAAGATTTCCAGCTGAGCTGATGCTCCTGTTTCCTCCTCCTCGTCTTCCTCTGCATGTCTTCCTCAGAGACGGATTGATCAGCAAGGATGAGATGGTCGCGTATTTCCTCCGGGCCAACCCTCTGCTCCAGTGTAAGATGGGACCAGGATTCATTCACAACTTTCAGGAGATGACCTATCTGAAGCCAACCTTCTGTGAACATTGTGCTGGATTTGTACGTATTTCAACAGTCGCTGGATGTGTCACAAGTGAATTATGTTTATTGATACCAAACATGCTGAATGTGTTAAAACATAATGTCATCTTTTACTTGAGGATGGATGAATGGAATCTGTCACATTATGAGAAAAGTTTGACATATTTGTCAGTTCTTTGGATCCTACATTAGAGAGTTTTTCATTTTCTCCACAAATGACCAAAAGAAATGTTAAAGTCAAATGAGAAATGTAGCTGCAGATTGGAATTAGTGAGCACTAGACTTTGTGTAAGAAATTAGATGTTCTTCTGGGCCCCCTGGTGGCCTGTTGGTCCTAAGCAGCTTGCCAGTCCACTTGTGTTTTCTGACACCTGTTCTGGACTCCCAGAGGTTGGCATGAAACCCAGTAGACTGCTGTGATTGTGTCTGTTTTCTCTCCATTATGTAACATTTCCATCTTTTTCTCCTTCCATGTGTGCAGCTCTGGGGAATCATCAAACAGGGATACAAGTGCAAAGGTGCGTCTGCTGCTTTATTCTGAGAGTGACTGTCATGGATATGAATTCACTTTTTTACATATCCTCTCTTTTTTTGACACCAAATTTATTAGCAGTAGCTATAATTATTATTATTGTAATTTGTCCAAAATATTTGTCCAAAATATTGGACAATTACAAATACAAGTAACTGGTTTAATAAGACAGTCAGTAATTGTTTTTTTATAATCACCATGGTAATCCCATCACTATCAACAGATATTTTAGTTTTCCTTCTCCTTACTATAGATAGAAACTCCTTGTCCCCCAGGGAGATTGGTGTTTGTGCCTCATGACTGGAAATGTCCATGGTTTGGTGGAAGGTCAGGAAAATGGTTGAAAGTTGTTGTAGGAGTCTAGAGCATGCATGAGCAGGGGATGGGTTAAATATGCCTAATATTGGCTACTAGAGCTTCGTCTTAAACTTTGTGGCAAAGACATCCCAAACTGGGGGATTTTAATTGTCAAAGATCCCACTGGCAAAGTGTCTCCAACTGCAGGTGTTTTGGGCATGAATGTGATTCCAAAATGCTATTATGAGCTTTTTGTGGTATTGTTTGACCAGGATGCTCCATTACTGCACCTTCTGATGGTTCTGCCATTGTGTCCCTCCTTAGCACGGAGACATCAGAGCTTCATAGTCTCATAGTGAAGGAGACGCATTTTTCAAAATCAACGTGGGTGAAAACTAAAAAAGTGTGGACGACCGGAAGAAAAAGTCGACTGCCCCGCCTTTGTTCAGTATGTTGAAGAAGTGAGACTGGAGAAAAACCTGCAGACTTTGAAACCTACAACGATGCTGTGAGCAGAAAGCACAGAGCTGCCGGCACGCCTCACTTCCTGTTAAAGACCAGAGTCAGCTGCAGGGTTAAGATGTGGATCCTTCAGGATGCAATACACTCTGTCACCACTGAGAACACAGTGATTCCAGCAGCTCACAGATTTTTACTGTGTAACCAGGAAATGGAGCTGGTGGAGAGTGTTTGTTGGTTTCTGTTGACTGGCAGCTGGAAACCAAACAGCTTCTTGAGGACCAGAAAGAAACCTTGAACCTTGAAGCTTCCAGGGACTCCACTGCTGCTCCCATTGCTCCACCCTCCAACCTGTCCCGCATCTATCACAGGTAAAGCTCCGCCTCCTTCCTGGAAGAAGATCACCTGAGAGTCACTTGTTCAGATCTTCTTCTTCGCCTCTTGGGACTGTTTGAACAAACTGTAAGTTTACTTTGTTTTCTTCTTGACCTTTGTCTTTGGGAACTGTCCTGTTTGTTTTTCTGTTCTCTGAAGTTTGAAGAAGATGTTCACTTCAGATTTGAGCTCTAAGTTTCATTCTCTGATATTTGAAGACTAATCCAGAGGATTATTAGATTATTGATTTACTGGAATCAAACATGATGGTGAACAGCTGATGAGTAGAACTGTATTGATCATCATGGTTTTATTTCTTCTAATAATCCTTCAAAAATCTAAATATCATTCAGTTAAAATCATCTTTTAACCTCCAACCAAAACTCTGGACTCTGTATAAAACATGTTCTTAAGGTTCTGCTGTTGTTCTGCAAAAACTACAAAGGTCAACCTGAAACTTGAACTCTCTCTTAAGAGTTTCTGCAGCAAGTTAAACCTTGAGGTTCATCTGAAATGTGAACCATATGTGAACCAGATCTTTGAGAACAAAGATCTGGTTCATAAATTTCGAGAATGATTAACGAATAACTTGAGAGGTTTCTCAAATATTTCTCCACTCTGTGTTTATGGCAGCTGTAAAATATTTGCTGTTCAGAGATCCGATTGAAATAACCGCTGAAAACCTGGAGATGACTTGAATCAAACCAAGAAATGTTTTCAGCTTTAAACTTCTTCAGATTCAACATTTTAGAGTGAAATTTGTTCAAAAGTCAGATAATCCAAAAGGTTAACACTGGATTTAAAAAAATAATGGATTTGTTTTTCCTAAATAAAGAGTCTGAAAAGTTAAAGTAACTTCATGGGAACATTTTTACTGTAACATTTAAAAACAAAGGTTTTATTTATTTATTTTTTTAATTGTGGCTAAAATCTGTGATTCTGGAGGAACTGTGTCTCTTTGTTGAATATTGTAGCTTCTTTTAAACCCAGCTGTCCTTCAAGGAGTCACAGATGTTGCTCTAGAAACATCTGGATAAAACTTTCTGATTCAGTGGCTAAAGTTTGAACCAGAACCCAAATAACAATTAAGCAGTAAATCTAAAACGGAATGTTGATCAGTGATGAATGACCATCTGTAGTGAACCCTTCCTGAGTCTGATTTCATCCATAAGAGCAGCTAGTTGCTAATGTGAACATCAAAGAGTAATCCAGCTCTAATAATCTGCTCCCACTTGACCTTTGTGAGCCTTTGGTATTGAAAGTTGTTGTTGCCTCAGAACCCAGTTCAGTCAAATCCACCAACAATCTGATCCAATCTGATTATTGTGGTCTTTGTCTTTTGTAATCTTGTTTCAGTTGTTTGACTTTCTGCCTCCATTATTACAGCCTTGTGTTATATTTCTCCTGCTGCTCGCAGGTATAAAACCTGCACTTCACAGCTGCTGCACTTCTCTGAGTTTGCATCCATTCTGGTAAATATGAACAAATCTTCTTCTTCTCCTCAACAAGCTGTTGTTTACAACGTAAATATACATTTATATGAAAGGCGTTCTGGATCAAAGTACATGTGGTTCCAACAACCAATCTCAAAGCTCATGACTCAACTCCTTAGTTCCTGAGGAGGTGCAACATTGAAAGGTGCAATTTATTTCTAGCCACAAATAAAAACAGTAAACGTTTCTCTGAATCATCTGCTTACCAAAAGAAAGATAATCAGAGTTTAACAATGAGCAGCTGGGTTTCAGACAGTATGAACCAAAGCAGAAAAGACTGATATAGACCAACATCCATTAGAGTAGCTAGAGGGGAAGAAGGTATTTTCAAGGTCATTGGCAGGAAAATGATGCCTCCAGAGCAGTTGATCTTGTTCCAGCGATAATGATGATCACAGTTGATATGCAGATGAATCATTTGTGTTTCCTCTGCAGATGTGAATGAGCTGATGTGGATGTGAATTCAGCAGCATGGATCAGAGTGAGGACAGAGAGGGGGGATACCCTCCCTCTAAAATCACTCTGTGTGAGGAAGATGAGAGAAAGAGCAAAGGTCAAAGGTGAGATCACCATCTCCAACTTTCCACAGCCCTTTTCACACAGAATTCACACTATATTGAGACCAAAACAGACGTGATGATGAAGCTGTTGCTGCTCCTGTTTGGTGCTTCAGCCAGACATGAACATGAGTGTTGTTTTCTATCAGGATTTCCAAGAAACAGAAGCATGAACTTAAACCAGAAGCAGAACCCAGCTGTATGTCCTTTAAGAGCGACAAATCAAAGGACCCAATCATTTCCTTTAAATCTCCTGGAGATTCACCATCAGAGAGGTGAGCTATATCCAACTTCTCTAACTGTGTGAACTGAATTCCAGTTCACAAAGTTTTTATTCCAACGTGTGTTTAACGTGAGCTCAGCTCTTTCCCCCGTATTTTATGTTCATATGTGAAGTGGTGTGTGTTGGATGTTCTCCAGAATCACAGCAGTCAAAGCTGATGGAATGGAAGCTGTTGGAGATCTCGTTGATGCTGCTACACCATGTCTAACAGTTCTGATCAGATAGGTTTTGGTCCTCATTGATTAGTGGCAAATGTTAAATACTCTTCTTTTAAAGTTAAATATTTATTCTGGACTGCTGCTCACTGATCAGTCCTCTTTTACAAATTACTAAGGTAAATGGGCTGCCTCTCAAATATTCATAGTCATCGAATTCAGGTCAATTCAGTTTTTTCATATAGCACTAATTCACAACCAATGTAATCTAAAGGCATTTCATGAGAAAATTCAAACATGGATACATTCCAATCAATCCTAGTTTTCAAACAATATGCTCTGTTAATTATTCAAAGGAGATTAAAAAAAATTCTATCCAGCGAAATCCAGCAGATTGCATCGTGTATTTGACCTGCAGTATTCACTCCTCCTTGACATGCACAGGAAGAAATCTCCAACAGAAACTGACTCAGTTAAAACATAAAATCAATGGGCCTTTTTTGTTTCGTAACTTTTCTGTCATTGTATTTGAAAATCTTTCTCAGTTATGCAATGTTTCAGTTCTTGTCAGCTGTAAATGGAACAATCACATGCATCCTAAATTGTCTCCAAATCTAATCAATTCAATCAATTAAAGCCTTTTTATTGACATTACTTTGCAATAACTCCACCCCCTGCCACTGACTGTCAGCAGGTGTGACTGGGGAAAGCATGCAGAGAAATGTGAGCTATTGTCTGTACCAATATCTCTGTTTGGCTTATCTAGTAAGAAATATATTTATGTTTTTTTACAAGTTTCTAACTTGTAAAAAAACTACCACAGATCTAGTCAGCAGAAGCTGTTGGATGTCCTACATTGTCCTAAACACACCGTCTACAACAGCATCCAACATACTCACTGTGTGGATGATTTGAAATCCCATTTCAAGATCCACATTTTCTAATATCTATTGGGTGATTCTGGTGTTACTGGTTTTCATTCTTTTATTTGCTCTTCTTATCTGCTTTCTAGTGTGTTAAGTTGATGCTCAAATATTCCGTTTTAAGGAGTTTTAATGTGAAAACCTGGATTAATTCGAAATGACTTTGCAATTGTTCCTGGTTTCTTCATAGGGAGAACCAGCAGAGCTCAGAGGTTCCCAGTGGTCCATTCGCCCAGCAGCATCAAACACAGCTGGACTCCATATTTATGGTCTGTATAAGTACAACAACTGCTTTTCCATCGGTCCTTGCTGCACTTTGTAGACCAAAGGACTGTCAGTCCGTCCAACATGAATCTCTTCATTGACTCTGTGATCCCCATCTGATGTGTCCTTCATATATTAATCTGTTTCAGCTGCTGGAGGACAAAATTGTGACTTTTATGAAGAAAGAGCTGAAGAAGATCAAGAATGTTTTGAATCAAGATGACCCAGAATGCTCAGAGAACCAGAGAGATGAGGAGGAGGTGGAAGGTGAGGATGATGAGCAGAGGAAGAGCAGCAGAGAGGCAGTGATGGAGATCACACTGAACTTCCTGAGGATGATGAAGCAGGAGGAGCTGGCTGACCGTCTGCAAAGAAGTAAGAGGATTTCTGCAAAGGTTGGACCTGATGGAAAAATCATTCTAAACTAAAATATATTAAAATGATTTATTCTTCATTCAGAAACAAGTCCTGCACCTTGTCAACGAGAACTTAAATCTAGTCTGCAGAAGAAGTTCCAGTGTGTGTTTGAGGGGATTGTTAAAGCAGAAAGTCCAACCCTTCTGAACCAGATCTACACAGAGCTCTACATCACAGAGGGAGGAACTGGAGAGGTCAATGATGAACATGAGGTCAGACAGATTGAAACAGCATCCAGGAAACCACACAGACCAGAAACAATAATCAAACAAGAAGACATCTTTAATGGAAGAGATCAACCAATCAGAACAGTGATGACAAAGGGAGTGGCTGGCATTGGGAAAACAGTCTTAACACAGAAGTTCACTCTGGACTGGGCTGAAGATAAAGCCCACCAGAACATCCAGTTCATATTTCCATTCACTTTCAGAGAGCTGAATGTGCTGAAAGAAAAAAAGTTCAGCTTGGTGGAACTGATTCATCACTTCTTTAGTGAAACCAAAGAAATCTGCAACTTTGAAAATGTCCAGGTTCTGTTCATCTTTGATGGCCTGGATGAGAGTCGACTTCCACTGGACTTCCACAACAAGGAGATCCTGGCTGATGCTACAGAGTCAACCTCAGTGGATGTTCTGCTGACAAACCTCATCAGGGGGAAACTGCTTCCCTCTGCTCTCCTCTGGATAACCACACGACCTGCAGCAGCCAGTCAGATCCCTTCTGAGTGTGTTGGCATGGTGACAGAGGTCAGAGGGTTCACTGACCCACAGAAGGAGGAGTACTTCAAGAAGAGATTCAGTGATGAAGAGCAGGCCAGCAAGATCATCTCCCACATAAAGACATCACGAAGTCTCCACATCATGTGCCACATCCCAGTCTTCTGTTGGATCACTGCTACGGTTCTGGAGGATGTGTTGAAGACCAGTGAGGGAGGAGAGCTGCCCAGCACCCTGACTGAGATGTACATTCACTTCCTGGTGGTTCAGACCAAAGTGAAGAAGGTGAAATATGAGGGAGGAGCTGAAACAGATCCACACTGGAGTCCAGAGAGCAGGAAGATGATTGAGTCTCTTGGAAAACTGGCTTTTGATCAGCTGCAGAAAGGAAACCTGATCTTCTATTAATCAGACCTGGCAGAGTGCGGCATTGATATCAGAGCAGCCTCAGTGTACTCAGGAGTGTTCACACAGATCTTTAAAGAGGAGAGAGGGCTTTACCAGGACAAGGTGTTCTGCTTCGTCCATCTGAGTGTTCAGGAGTTTCTGGCTGCTCTTCATGTTCATCTGACCTTCAACAACTCTGGGGTCAACCTGATGGAAGATCATCAACCAACTTTTAAGAGGACTGCAGTTTTTAAAAACACAAATGTTAAAAAAACACATACAAACAAAAATCTTTATGAAATTGCTGTTGTTAAGGCTTTACAGAGTCCAAATGGATACCTGGATTTGACCCTCCGCTTTCTTCTGGGACTTTCACTGCAGACCAATCAGAGACTCCTACAAGGTTTGCTGACACAGAATGAAAGTAGCTCCCTGACCAATCAGAAAACAGTTCAGTACATCAAAAAGAAGATCAGTGAGAATGTGTCTGCAGAGAAAAGCATCAATCTGTTGCACTGTCTGAATGAACTGAAAGACTGTTCTCTAGTGGAAGAGCTCCAACAGGCTTTGAGTTCAGGAAGTCTCTCCAAAGATAACCTGTCTCCTGCTCAGTGGTCAGCTCTGGGTTTCATCTTAGTTTCATCAGCGGAAGATTTGGATGTGTTTGATCTGAAGAAATACTCTTCTTCAGAGGAGGTTCTTCTGAGGCTGCTGCCAGTGGTTAAAGCCTCCAACAAAGCTCTGTAAGGACACGGATTCGTACTGCATTTATTTTTGATACTGAGAAATATGCTAACAATAAGCTAAATATTGATTCATGTTACTTGACTTTATTTATAATGAACTAGTTCATGAGAAAAGGCAACATAGATACCTGTGGAAGACAGTTCCATCAGTCTTTTGAAGGTGACTTTTTATTCTCTATCTCCTCAGACTGAGTGACTGTAACCTTTCAGAGAGAAGCTGTGAAGCTCTATCTTCAGTTCTCAGCTCCCAGTCTTGCAGTCTCAGAGAACTGGACCTGAGTAACAACAACCTGATGGATTCAGGAGTGAAGCTTCTATCTGCTGGACTGCAGAGTGCAAACTGCAAACTGGAAACTCTTAGGTACAATGTTTGGCAAACGTGCTGAAACCAAATTTCTGTCTACTACCTATCATCAAAGATGATGTTATTGTTATTTTAGTGGTGGATTTCATTACTTTTTTTATTGTCTTCTCTGACCTTTAGTTCCTGTTCACATATAAACTACGGCTTTATTCTTTTTCTCTCATTTCTTAACTCCATCAGCGATAATAAAGCAATCTAAATTTAAATCATTAGAAAAATGACTAACTAGGGCCAGAACAAAATATATATTTAATTATTGGGTTCTTGGTTTTTCTTCTGAATTTTGCCATGTTCCAACTTCTCACCATGTTTTTATAATTATGTCTGACAGCTTGTCCGGGTGTCTGATCTCAGAGGAAGGCTGTTCCTCTCTGGCCTCAGCTCTGACCTCTAACCCCTCCCATCTGAAAGAGTTGGACCTGAGCTACAATCATCCTGGAGGCTCAGGATTGAAGCTGCTGTTAGCTGGACTGAAGGATCCACACTGGACACTGGAATCTCTCAGGTATGGAGGAAGCTAGTGCTGGTGGAGAGAAGCTCTGATAGAGGAGAAATGCTTTCTCTGTCCTGTAGTCAGCCTGACAGAATCCAGTACTTTCTCCGACTGAGCTTCTGATTGGATTTAGATAATGTTAATAATGATGGTGGCAGTTTATTCCAATCAAATTAACTAAACAGTATACAAATGATCACTATGCATTCCACAATCTCACACAACATTAAGTTTTTAAGGACACAGAAGACCATAGTTCCAATTTAGCTTGAAACTAAATTTTCCACAAATTGCTCTAAAGAAAGTGCACAAAGACAGAGTTACAGGCGACTACTATAATACATCTTTACTCAAGAGGAAGTGAAAAGCCATCCCAGGCTAAAATGCCTCCTAGGTACATAACCTAAGTGTCATAAACAAATTCTGGTTAAACGCAAAACAAAAACTCAACAGCAACTTTGAGGCCTGGCTCCACTCCGTTTGGGCATGTACAAAAACCTCAATCTCTTGATAACTTTTCATCCTCTATGCCTCTATTCCATATTGACCTAATATGAAACTGATAGCTCAGTATCCCATGGAAAAATTTGTAAAAGTTCATCATGAACTCTAACAAAAAGTCACAAATGTCCAAAAATGACCCTTTGATCTAAAGAGGCCAACTTCCTTGTGGGTTTAGAGTATACCTCCAAAGACATTATGTTCTTGTTTCAGTGGGTTCTACCTACGTCCAACTCTTTACGTTTTACCAGTTGGCCTGTCTCAAGTATGGAGGTTCCTGTAGAGCCATTTGGTCATGCCCTTTTCCGATTCCATTAAAATAAATTTCAGGTGGGGGGATATTTTGGGTAGTTTTATTATATGTTTAGGCCTTCACGTTAACTTCTTTGGTGTCGAGAAAAAAATAATTTGGTTTGCAACAGGCCTTTACAGCACTTTTGCTGCTTTTGACTAATAAGAAATGTTTCAATTATAACTGGCTTTTGCAGTGATTTCACTGCTTGGGCCTAATAAACAACTTCCAGTTCAGGTAAGGCATGGCTGACTCTTTGGGAGGAGACTGTCCCCAAATGCCCGCTAATACCACCAGAATTATATTTCGATGGTGTGACATAAAATGTGTCTGAAATTGAAATTATGAAATACTTTGACCAACAACGCCACCTGAGATTACAGACAGGGCTGAAAGTAAGCCGGAATGGTCCAGTGCGCAGAGTAACGTACCGGTAGAAGATACCGGGAGAACAGCTGCAATTAGACCATCATTTAGAATGGCACTTTGAGTCAGAATAGATCTGCTAGCAATGAGAAGTCAATCTGATTGTCTGATCTTCCTGTTCCTTTCAGGGTGGAGCCTGCTGGAATCCAATGGTTGACACCAGGTCTAAGGAAGTGTAAGTGTTTGTTTGATTCATGATAACAAAATAGTTCACATTCAACCATCTTCAAACTGTCACAGCACTTATATGGGAGTCATCATCAAAATGCCAATAAATGATCAATAACTGCAGTTGAAATGTGTTCTCTCCATCAGATTCCTGTGAAATCACCATTGACACAAACTCAGTGAGCAGAGAGCTTGAACTGTCTGAAGACAACAGGAAGGTGACATGGGTGAAGGAGCTTCAGTCATATCCTGATCATCCAGACAGATTTGATAATCCTCAGCTGCTGTGTAGAACTGGTCTGACTGGTCGCTGTTACTGGGAAGTTGAGTGGAGAGGAGGGGTTTATATATCAGTGACTTATAGAGGAATTAGGAGGACAGGAATGAATGGAGACTGTTGGTTTGGAGAGAATGATCAGTCCTGGTGTCTGGGCTGTTCTCATTTTTATGGCTACTCTGTTTGGCACAATAACAAAGAAACACAAATCTCCTCTTCCTCTATCTCTAATAGAGTAGCAGTGTATGTGGACTGTCCTGCTGGCATTCTTTCCTTCTACAGAGTTTCCTCCAACTCACTGATCCACCTCCACACCTTCAACAGCACATTCACTGAACCTCTGTTTCCTGGATTTGGGTTCTGGTTCTCTGGTTCCTCAGTGTTTCTGTGCTGAATTGAGTCTAAAGCGTCTCCTCCTGTCAGAGAAACTCACTCACTGTAGAACAAATAGTTCAGTCTCTCCATGTCTGTCTCTTTCACTCAGAAACATTTTTGTCTCATTCATAGATTGAATCTTTCCTCTTTAAAGTCTTCTAAATAATTCCGAATAAATTTCTTGATAGGTTTTGCTTGCTCTGTCTACCCACTGATGCAACACAATGAGATCTTAATATAAACCCAGCCAAAGGATCAATGCTGTTTTTCTGTTTTTTTCTGATTTCAACACACTTTTTGTCATAGCTATGCTGTCTGTTAGATTTATGTCTTCTATACTGAGAACACACTGTATTGCTTACGAGTCTAAAAAACAATTTCTGGAAATTAATTTGCTCCACTTTTATTCTTTTGAATAAAACTATTTTACAATCCAGTCATTTTATGTGTATCTCATCCAGTTCAATTCTATTCTACCTTAAAATCTTTTCACTAAGTCCCTGAGTTTAGCTGGACGGCAGAAACCAGTGGAAGCTTCAGAAATGCTGGGACCGGATAACAAGAAAAAAAACAACTTTCCCTCCCATGAGGAATCTGACAAAAGAATAAATGCTGGCAATTATGATTACAGATATGCAAAACAGATCAGACGTCTGATTAGTAAAATTTGTTGGGAAACCATAAATCGAGGAGAGACACAACTGAGATGAATCTGATTAGAGGAAGAGATCACTGATCTCTTCCTCTAATCAGCGTCTCATGAACCAGAGCTCATGAGACGCCCCAAACCATATTTATCACATTATGCATAAGCCATATTATATATATTAAATCTTCCCCCAAGTTGTCAGAACTGCTGAATCATCATTTCATACATCTTCTACAATCAATACAAAATGATTTGGAACAGTGGTTAAATTTACCACTTTCATTTGCTATAATATAAGAATGAAAACACTTCCTCAAATGAACAAACTATTTTCCATGTTACCCATCCAACCAACTACAAACTGGTTTATGTCCTGAGACAGTAAATTACAACATTTTGTTAGAAAAACAAACCACCAAGAATAAAGTTATTAACCTTACAAAGCCCAAAACAACATGAAGGGCTGAGCACACCAATTGTTTTTCATTATTTCATACAAAATCATTTACATTACGAGAACGTAATTTACAACTTGCTGGTCTAAATAAACTTGCAACTAGAAAGAAAGTTCAGACATTATATTGACTGTTAAAGAGTATTGATTCAAAAATATCTCATTCAAAAATATCTCACCTACATCAAAACTGCAAAAATAGATTGACAAAAATGTCTAATTTTTTTATAAAATAAGTCATTGAATTCACTGCACAACTCGAAAAATTGCATAAAATGGGTGTGATTCAGTCTGAAATATGAAGAAGAGCACAAAATACCAAATGTATATATTTTAATGCTTTATTGCTATCATGAGACATCTCAACAATTATTAGTGATGTCTGAAATCCTACACAATTATTATAGCATTAATCATTGCCAAAAATGTTTTTATGAAACAAAAATATTTCTGCTCCCATTCAGTTGTGGCTAATTATTAACAGACCTTCAAACAGCCCATGTCTTCACTTACATTAATAAAAGAAAATCTGAGCCCCGTCTGCAACTGGTCTATCTATTTCCCCATCTATATCACATGAGTTGCCACAGAAACGACTGTGACTTATTCATTACATGATACTGTTTTCCTATTGCTGTCCCAGATTTGGAGCGAGATGACAGAGCTGGTCTCTTCCAACAACAACTACTCCAACTACAGAAAGGCCTTCAATGAATGCAGAGGGTTCAAAATCCCCATCCTGGGCGTTCACCTGAAGGATCTGATCGCGGTGCACGTCGTCTTTCCTGACTGGGTTGGTGACGGCACCATGGTGAACCTGGTGAAGATGCATCAGCTGTACGTGACGTTCAATGAGCTGGTGTCACTACAGAGTGTGGAATCCCAAGTGGAGCCCAACATGGACCTCATTTACCTTCTGACGGTGAGGGCAGCTCTTTGCTTCAGGCCTCTTCATTTTATATAGCACATAGAGAACATAGGTTTCACAGTAAGCTTCATCTGAGATGATTGACTTTAGAAATGGAATCTAACAGCAGAAATGATAGTTGGTCTCAGTTCAAAGTTGCCTCAAAAAGCATCATGATGTGTCAAATATCTACCAGCTCTGTCTGTAATTTATTAAGCCTCCGTGTTGGGGTTTGGCCATCATTGTGATTGATTTATGACTTTTACCTAAACGCTCATATTTTTCAGCTTTCTCTTGACCTTTATTACACAGAAGATGAGATTTATGAGCTGTCGTTGCTAAGGGAACCACGTAACCCAAAATCGCAGGTAAAGTTCTTTTCAAGCTATGATTCTGGATGAAACACACCACATGCTGGTAAAAGTCTGGCTGTTATGGTGGGATGAGGCCAGTTTAGTGGGGCTCAAGTCTCAGTGAGCAGCTGCCAAAGAAGGTTTTATATCCATATTCATATTTAAACAGTTCTTCCTGATTATCTCTGGTCTATTGTCAACATGCATGTTCAGTCTGCGAGTTTCCTCATATTTAGCTTATTGGCAACGTTTAAATTTTACCAATATGTTTTATAACTAAGGAATTATAACCAAAGATAAATTGGCAAAATATAGGAGGAAAATAAACTTATATTTTAAATATTATGAGATGAATGAAATTATATTGACTCTGTATCCTCAGAGGCCCACTGGACTGGGCCTCTGGGGTCACCACCAAACCAGATCCTTCTGTGGTCAGTAAGCACATTCGCAAACTAGTAGAAGTGAGTAAACCTTCCCATTTTTAATAATGCCTTCAAACAAAAGCAAAGATAATTGATATTGCATGATGCTTCATAATGTCATATGATATTAATGACTTGTTTTCCTTCTAACAGTCTGTTTTCAGAAATTATGACTATGACCACGATGGCTATATATCACAAGAAGACTTTGAGAGGATTGCAGCTAATTTCCCATTTCTGGACTCATTCTGCGTTTTGGATAAAGATCAGTGAGTGTGAAAAATAACTTTGATGCATCTGTCTGCTGTCATAGCAAATCAATTGAACTAATTTATGAACGATTTGGTGGATTGTGGAAAACGTGTGGCGATTGGTCTATGCTTTACTTGCAGTCTGCAGTAATGCTCAAGGAAGATCGAAGGTTTGCTTTTTAAAAATGAATTCATGATTGGGATTTCATCTCCTCAGTTTGCATCCCCTCATCACCAAACTCAAAGTAATGTTAATTTGGGGGATTAAACAATTTGTCTGAGACATTCTTCTTTCAGAAAATGGCAAATTTGATGTGTGTTTGCGATCATTTACTAACTGGTAAACTCAGCTGGATTGAAGTTTTACTCATCAGACACAAAGTGACACTTCAGATAGAAACTAGACAGAATGAGAACAGCCCAGAAATCACAAAGGCACAACCGAATGTACGCACTTTTGATCTAATGTGCACAAAATCTTTTTGTACTGTGGGAGGAAACCGGAGTACCCGGACAGAACCCACTCATGCTCATGGAGAACAAGAGGTCTTGGGTTTGAACCCAGGCCAGGATTCAAACCCAAGACCTCTGTTTCACAAGTTTTTTCACTTTTCATTAAAATGAAAAGTGAAAAAAGTTTTTGAAAAGTTTTTTCACTTTTCATTAAAATGAAAAGTGAAAAAACAAGAAACTACATACTAAAAATTAGGAAGTCAAGATAATCGACAACAAGCCTTTTGACTGGTCTTAACTTGTTTTTTTTCACCCGAAACTTCCACGACTGGGTAAGGTAGTGGTGAAATCTTCCTGATTTTCAAACCTTCACCAGCCGTGGAAGTTTGTTCCTTAGCAACATTAGAAGAATCCTTTTGAGTTGAGTCTTTTAGTGGAGCAGAAGCTTTCTGCTCTTCAGGCTTTTCTAGCTGAGGAGTCTCTTCCACAGCATTGTCTTTGGACTCCTCTTTGGTTGAAGATTTCTGCTCTGCAGGTTTTTCTTGGACATCTTCAGAGACTCCTGGCTGAGGAGTCTCTTCCACAGAGTTCCCTTTTAACTCCTCTTTGGCTGGAGAAGTTTGAGTTGGAGGTGGGGACGGCCTGAAAAGATACGCGTCAATGACGTCATAATCATCAATCCATGGTTCAGAGGAAAGATTTTCCTCTGAGCGATCCTCTCCAGCCGGAGAAGGATTATAAAGAAAAGCGTTGAAGTCGTCAACGTATTCATCATGGAAGGAAAGTCTTTGCTCTGAGTAATCCTCTCCAGCCGGAGGAGGATTATAGAGGAAAGAATCAAAGTCGTCCAGGTTCTCATCCCGCGATGTCATTTCAAACTTGAGGTTTGGCAGGAAAACGTTGATGGTCTTTCTGATGGCTGAGGTTACCAAGTAACCCACCCCTAAAGAGACAGGGATAAACATTGTCACCGCAATTTCTTCCATATTTGTAGACATGGTGAAACAGACATGCAACTGAAACCTGAGGTTTTGAGATGCAAGTTTTTATAGCCTCAGAGGTTCTTAGATCTATGACATAGAATTATGTCATAGATCGATGTCATTGATGAGGTCATAGCTACAATGAGCTCCCTGTAGTTCTGGGCAATGTCTTGCTTCTGATCGTTGCTATAGAAACAGTCAGATCAGTTCTGCATGATTCAAACTTTTAACCCTTTGTAACTGTTTCACTTAATCGTTCGAGGCGCCATGACGGACGTCGGAAGTGAAGGATGGGAGAATTGAACAGAGTGACTTAAGTTATTTTCCCAAGTTGTTTTTACCAGTTTATTGGTGGTTTCTTCTTGTTGGAGTGGAGATAACTTGTCTGTGAACGTAACAAACCTGGATGGGGATCATAGAAGATGATATTTACAAAAGTTGGAAATTGCTAGCTTCCAAACCGACCCATACTTCCTCCATCCTGATGTGTTAATCAAATTATTAATTTGGCCTGAATTCACACCAATTTATCTATATCACTATGTCATAAATAGAGTTTCCCCTTACACTGGAGCAACATTAAAAACAATCAAAAAATCACAGGAGAGGAGGATTTGAAAAGTCATAAGGTTATTTTATGCAATTGCTTGGCTGCTAGATTGTGGGATGTGTTGCCTCTATTTTTATGCTGCTTAGATTGTATTGATTCCTGCATTTTCTTTCAGTATAAAACAAAAATCATACAACTCTGCATTGATCTAAAGAAGCAAAAAGAAGCAAGCAGAAAAAAAAGACTCCCTGTCCCCAAAACAATGAATATTTATCAATTTAAAAGCCAAACACATTTGCATCACTGCCATAAACTTTGCCATGACTAAAAGATTTCCAGCTGAGCTGACGCTCCTGTTTCCTCCTCCTCGTCTTCCTCTGCATGTCTTTGTCAGAGACGGATTGATCAGCAAGGATGAGATGGTCGCGTATTTCCTCCGGGCCAACCCTCTGCTCCAGTGTAAGATGGGACCAGGATTCATTCACAACTTTCAGGAGATGACCTATCTGAAGCCAACCTTCTGTGAACATTGTGCTGGATTTGTACGTATTTCAACAGTCGCTGGATGTGTCACAAGTGAATTATGTTTATTGATACCAAACATGCTGAATGTGTTAAAACATAATGTCATCTTTTACTTGAGGATGGATGAATGGAATCTGTCACATTATGAGAAAAGTTTGACATATTTGTCAGTTCTTTGGATCCTACATTAGAGAGTTTTTTATTTTCTCCACAAATGACCAAAAGAAATGTTAAAGTCAAATGAGAAATGTAGTTGCAGATTGGAATTAATGAGCACTAGACTTTGTGTAAGAAATTAGATGTTCTTCTGGGCCCCCTGGTGGCCTGTTGGTCCTAAGCAGCTTGCCAGTCCACTTGTGTTTTCTGACACCTGTTCTGGACTCCCAGAGGTTGGCATGAAACCCAGTAGACTGCTGTGATTGTGTCTGTTTTCTCTCCATTATGTAACATTTCCATCTTTTTCTCCTTCCATGTGTGCAGCTCTGGGGAATCATCAAACAGGGATACAAGTGCAAAGGTGCGTCTGCTGCTTTATTCTGAGAGTGACTGTCATGGATATGAATTCACTTTTTTACATTTCCTCTCTTTTTTTGACACCAAATTTATTAGCAGTAGCTATAATTATTATTATTGTAATTTGTCCAAAATATTTGTCCAAAATATTGGACAATTACAAATACAAGTAACTGGTTTAATAAGACAGTCAGTAATTGTTTTTTTATAATCACCATGGTAATCCCATCACTATCAACAGATATTTTAGTTTTCCTTCTCCTTACTATAGATAGAAACTCCTTGTCCCCCAGGGAGATTGGTGTTTGTGCCTCATGACTGGAAATGTCCATGGTTTGGTGGAAGGTCAGGAAAATGGTTGAAAGTTGTTGTAGGAGTCTAGAGCATGCATGAGCAGGGGATGGGTTAAATATGCCTAATATTGGCTACTAGAGCTTCGTCTTAAACTTTGTGGCAAAGACATCCCAAACTGGGGGGATTTTAATTGTCAAAGATCCCACTGGCAAAAGTGTCTCCAACTGCAGGTGTTTTGGGCATGAATGTGATTCCAAAATGCTATTATGAGCTTTTTGTGGTATTGTTTGACCAGGATGCTCCATTACTGCACCTTCTGATGGTTCTGCCATTGTGTCCCTCCTTAGCACGGAGACATCAGAGCTTCATAGTCTCATAGTGAAGGAGACGCATTTTTCAAAATCAACGTGGGTGAAAACTAAAAAAGTGTGGACGACCGGAAGAAAAAGTCGACTGCCCCGCCTTTGTTCAGTATGTTGAAGAAGTGAGACTGGAGAAAAACCTGCAGACTTTGAAACCTACAACGATGCTGTGAGCAGAAAGCACAGAGCTGCCGGCACGCCTCACTTCCTGTTAAAGACCAGAGTCAGCTGCAGGGTTAAGATGTGGATCCTTCAGGATGCAATACGCTCTGTCACCACTGAGAACACAGTGATTCCAGCAGCTCACAGATTTTTACTGTGTAACCAGGAAATGGAGCTGGTGGAGAGTGTTTGTTGGTTTCTGTTGACTGGCAGCTGGAAACCAAATGGGTGAGTGTAGAAAGAAACTTTGAACCTTGAAGCTTCCAGGGACTCCACTGCTGCTCCCATTGCTCCACCTTCCTACCTGTCCCGCCTCCAACGCAGGTGAAGCACTGCCTTCTTCCAAAAAAGCAGATAACCTCTGTCTCATTCTTTAGTTCAGATCTTCTTCTTCAACTCTTTGGACCACCTGAACAAACTGTAAGTTTGCATCTTTTTTTTTTTTTCTACTTGGAGAAACTTTCCCGTTTTTTTTTGCTCCGTGATGTTTGGAGAACATGATTGTTTCTGATTTCAGGAGCAAAGTTTTCATCTCTGTTGTTTGACAATTAATCCACAGTTTATTGATGTAGATTAATTAATTATTGAAAACATAATGAACAACGGATGTTTAGATGTGATATTTAGATGACCAGAACTCTGTTGACCCAATAAGTTTCATAGTTTCATAAAATCTAAATGTCTGGGAGCTTAAAGACAGGAACGGCCTTCAGGTTCAGGTAAAACAACTTTAAATGTCCAACCAGAAAGTCTGACTAAAACATGTTCTGGAGGCCCTTCTTTTGTTCTGCTAAATGTTCAAAGGTCAACTTGAAACCTGAATCGTCTCTTTAGAGCTTTTCCAGCTAAATCTTACAGATTATTTAAACAGATCTATAAGATGCCCTTTGTTCTGGCTGGTTAGGAACAAAGGTACAGTTGATAAATGTAGAAAGAGATTAGATACGTTAAAGGGTTTTTCTGTCATATATTTCTCCACCCTATTTATGGCAGCTGTAAAAAAAATCTGCAGCTCATGTTGAAATAACAGCTGTAAACTTGAAGGTGAATTGAATAAGACCAGGAAATTTTAACCTCTTCAGATTCAACATTTTTAGAGTGGAATGTATTAAAAAGATAGATAATCCAAAAGGTCAACATTACATCTAATAAATCCATCAATAAAACAATAATTATTTCCAATAGTCAGATTTAAAGACCATTTTCCCCCCCTAAAAGTGATCAGTCTTTTGTTCCACTGTGGGAGAATTATGAGTTAAAATTTTATTTCCCAAATAGAGAATCTGAGGAATTTAAAGAACTTGTTGGGAATATTTGACCTTAAATCCATATTTAAAACAAATAAATGTTTTTAAACAAAGCCGTTTGTTCATTAAATCACAGAAAATCTAGAGCGTCCAACCAGTTTAGAGCCAGTTCATTTTCACGATTCCAGTTCCAGAATCTCGGGCTTTGATATAAAAATCTGTCTCCAGATGGGATCTTCTGATGTCTTTGATTTCTGCATAAACTACTGTCAAATAAGTGAGTTTCTTTTTTAATGTTGTTAGTAACCCAGGAAGGGAAAGACATGGAGAAATTAGAGATTTCAATAGGCCTTGTTGACTAAAATCAGTGATTTTGGAGGAACTGGGCCTCCTTGTAGAATGTTGCAGCTTCTTTTAAACCCAGAAATCATTTTAGGAGTCAGGGATGTTATTCTGGAAACAGCTGCAGAAAACTTCCTGATTCAATGACTAAAGTTTGGACTTTAGTCATTGAATGAAACAGTTAATCTAAAACTGATTGTTGATCAGTGATGAATGGTTGAGTGTAGAAAGGATGAACAGCAGCAGAACAATCAGATACATTTAGTTCACAGAAATAAATAATATCTAGTAGAAGCTTGCTGTGATTCTGGATGTTTGGACCTTTAACCAGGGCTGAACAAAATGTAAAGCCAAAAGTTTTGGCTTCATTCTGTTAAATATGGGCAAATCTTCTTTTTCAGCTCAATAAGTTATTTTTACAGTTTACATTTATTCTTATACAAGGTGCAATAGGAGTTAGAAACAGAAACTGGTGATGAGGGTCTTCAAAGTCACTGACAGGAAAATGAAGCTGATCTTTCTCCAGCGCTAATGATGTAAAGGATGATCGGAGTTGATATGCAGATGAATAATTTGTGTTTCATCTGCAGGTGAAGATAGAAAGTGTGTGTGAGTTGAAGTGGATGTGAATTCAGCAGCATGGATCAGTGTGAGTTCAATGAGGAGGGAGACCCTCCCTCTAAAACCACTCTGTGTGGGGAAGATGAGAGCCAGAGCAAAGGTCAAAGGTGAGATCACTATCTCTAACTGTCCAGAACCCTTTTCACATACATACACAATATATCAAACCAAAACAGACGTGATGACGAAGCAGGTGCTGTTCCTCTGTGGTGCTTCATCCACGTTGAACAGAGCAGCTCAGCATGGTATCAGTGTGTTCTTCCAAACATCAATTCAGTGACGCATCATTAGCTGAGTGACACCAGCCTGTTGGTTAGATCTCTGTGTTACAACAGGACACATCTGGAAAAACTCATCAACTTCCAACACATTCCCTGGATCTTGATGACCAACAACTTTCAACATTTTTCATCAGTGAAAGAATGATGAATGATCAGACATTTGTGGAATGATATTTAAATTGACTTTCTGACTGAGTACCACTCACTCTATGGAGGTACTGATAGGATTTGATTGATAGGATCAATCAAATATAGCAGAACCTCTGTTATCTATGTAGGTCCCCGTTTTTACCCAAAGTTCTCCTACATAGAACCTGAAGAGGCAATTAACATGAAATCATTATTTGACTTGGAGACAATTTGTCCCATTTTTCAACAGGTTCCTACTTTTATAGGTCTATAATGGAAATATTGGCTAGTATGTGGACAGAAGCTGGTGTGTTTTAATTTAATCCTAGTTTCTTTTCTGTCATAATCTTTCATAGCCTCAAACCAGAACCCAGCTGTGTGTCCTTCAAGAGTTATAGATCAAAGGTTGACTTCATTGACTTTAAATCTCCTGGATCTCCACCATCAGAGAGGTGAGCTGTATCTAACTGCTGTATCTCTGTGAACTGAGTAGGTCTGACATGTTTTCATTCTAAAACATGTTTAACCTGAGCTCGGCTCTTTTTTCCCACATTTCTGTGTGGAGAGTCCTGGAGGGTGCAAGGGAGTTTGGACAATCACTGCTTTGAGGACTTGGAGAATGTAGTTCATTGATCCATGGATCAAGGGTCAAGATCTGGTGTTACTTCGTGAGAATGGGGTACCAGGCCCTTGGATATGGACTGTTAGGTATCTGTATAACCGGAGTAAGAGCTTGGTCCGTAAGTCAGGCTAGTTTCCAGTGAGAGTTGAAGTCAGCTAAGGTTGCCCTTTGTAACAGATTCTGTCCATAACATTTATGGACAGAATTTCTGGGAGTTGCCAAGGTGTTGAGGGGATCCGTTTTGGTGGCCTTGGGATTGCATCTTTGCTTTCTGCAAATGATGTGGTCCTATTGGCTTCACCAGGTTCTTAAATTACTGAAGCAGGATTCAGAAATCCAGGATAAGAAATGAAGCCAAACTTGCCATAGTGCCATCAGTTCATCCTGACTTTATTAGTTTCACAGAGGCCAGGCCACGATCAGGAACCAAGAACAGAAATCCAGCTGAATATTCACAATTATATTCAGAACATCTCTTGGGGGATTCTGGTGTTACTGGTTTTCATCCTTTCATTTCATCTTCCTCTTCTTAACTTCCTTATAATTAATTGTAATTTGATGCTCTCTTTTAATGAGTTTTACTGTGATGTCTTGGAGATTTCATCTGTGAAAGCTGTCAGATGAATATTGACAGACTTCCTAATTGTTCCTGATTCCTCCACAGAGTGGATCTGCAGAGCTCAGATGTTCCCAGTGGTCCATACACCCAGCAGCACCAAACACAGCTGGACTCCATATTTATGGTCTGCACATGTACAACTGCTGCTTTTCCATGGATTCTGTTCACAGTCCTCTCCATGCTGCAATTTGTAGACAAATCTCTCTGACATGGGTTTGA
Organism: Poeciliopsis turneri; assembly: GCA_922788865.1. Classification (NCBI taxonomy): domain Eukaryota; kingdom Metazoa; phylum Chordata; class Actinopteri; order Cyprinodontiformes; family Poeciliidae; genus Poeciliopsis; species Poeciliopsis turneri. Next base: position 2,107,080 of record CAKLNU010000908.1, on the reverse strand, counting down.
TGTTTTGTTCCATGATGTGTCCTTCTTATATTATTTTCTTTCAGCTGCTGGAGGACAAAATTGTGACTTTTATGAAGAAAGAGCTGAAGAAGATCAAGAATGTTTTGAATCAAGATGACCCAGAATGCTCAGAGAACCAGAGAGATGAGGAGGAGGTGGAAGGTGAGAATGATGAGCAGAGGAAGAGCAGCAGAGAGGCAGTGATGGAGATCACACTGAACTTCCTGAGGATGATGAAGCAGGAGGAGCTGGCTGACCGTCTGCAAAGAAGTAAGAGGATTTCTGCAAAGGTTGGACCTGATGGAAAAATCATTCTAAACTAAAATATATTAAAATGATTTATTCTTCATTCAGAAACAAGTCCTGCACCTTGTCAACAAGAACTTAAATCTAGTCTGCAGAAGAAGTTCCAGTGTGTGTTTGAGGGGATTGTTAAAGCAGAAAGTCCAACCCTTCTGAACCAGATCTACACAGAGCTCTACATCACAGAGGGAGGAACTGGAGAGGTCAATGATGAACATGAGGTCAGAGAGATTGAAACAGCATCCAGGAAACCACACAGACCAGAAACAATAATCAAACAAGGAGACATCTTTAATGGAAGAGATCAACCAATCAGAACAGTGATGACAAAGGGAGTGGCTGGCATTGGGAAAACAGTCTTAACACAGAAGTTCACTCTGGACTGGGCTGAAGATAAAGCCCACCAGAACATCCAGTTCATATTTCCATTCACTTTCAGAGAGCTGAATGTGCTGAAAGAAAAAAAGTTCAGCTTGGTGGAACTGATTCATCAATTCTTTAGTGAAACCAAAGAAATCTGCAACTTTGAAAATGTCCAGGTTCTGTTCATCTTTGATGGCCTGGATGAGAGTCGACTTCCACTGGACTTCCACAACAAGGAGATCCTGACTGATGCTACAGAGTCAACCTCAGTGGATGTTCTACTGACAAACCTCATCAGGGGGAAACTGCTTCCCTCTGCTCTCCTCTGGATAACCACACGACCTGCAGCAGCCAGCCAGATCCCTTCTGAGTGTGTTGGCATGGTGACAGAGATCAGAGGGTTCACTGACCCACAGAAGGAGGAGTACTTCAAGAAGAGATTCAGTGATGAAGAGCAGGCCAGCAAGATCATCTCCCACATAAAGACATCACAAAGTCTCCACATCATGTGCCACATCCCAGTCTTCTGTTGGATCACTGCTACGGTTCTGGAGGATGTGTTGAAGACCAGTGAGGGAGGAGAGCTGCCCAGCACCCTGACTGAGATGTACATTCACTTCCTGGTGGTTCAGACCAAAGTGAAGAAGGTGAAATATGAGGGAGGAGCTGAAACAGATCCACACTGGAGTCCAGAGAGCAGGAAGATGATTGAGTCTCTTGGAAAACTGGCTTTTGATCAGCTGCAGAAAGGAAACCTGATCTTCTATTAATCAGACCTGGCAGAGTGCGGCATTGATATCAGAGCAGCCTCAGTGTACTCAGGAGTGTTCACACAGATCTTTAAAGAGGAGAGAGGGCTTTACCAGGACAAGGTGTTCTGCTTCGTCCATCTGAGTGTTCAGGAGTTTCTGGCTGCTCTTCATGTTCATCTGACCTTCAACAACTCTGGGGTCAACCTGAAGGAAGAAACACAAACATCTACAATGTCTTTGAAATCTAAGACTTTAGAAACAAAGTCTCTCCTTCAGAGAGCTGTTGATCAGGCCTTGCAAAGCCCAAATGGACACCTAGACTTACTCCTACGCTTCCTCTTAGGACTTTCACTGCAGTACCTCACAGACCAATCAGGAAACAGTTCAATACATCAAGGAGAAGATCAGAGAGAATGTGTCTGCAGAGAAAAGCATTAATCTGTTCCACTGTCTGAATGAACTGAATGATCGTTCTCTAGTACAGAAGGTCCAACAATCACTGACTTCTGGAAGTCTCTCCAAAGATAACCTGTCTCCTGGTCAGTGGTCAGCTCTGGGTTTCATCTTAGTTTCATCAAGAGAAGATTTGGATGTGTTTGATCTGAAGAAATACTCTTCTTCAGAGGAGGTTCTTCTGAGGCTGCTGCCAGTGGTTAAAGCCTCCAACAAAGCTCTGTAAGGACACGGATTGTTACTGCATTTATTTTTGATAGTGAGAAATATGCTATGCTAATGGAGTGGTAAATATTGATTTTTGTTGTTTCTATTATTATTAACCAGTTCACAACAAAAGGCAACGTAAAGATGTGTAAAATAAGGCAGTTCCATCGATCTTTCCAAGGAGAACATTGGTTTTTGATTAATTACTTAATGACAGTTTTTCTCTCTATCTCCTCAGACTGAGTGACTGTAACCTTTCAGAGAGAAGCTGTGAAGCTCTATCTTCAGTTCTCAGCTCCCAGTCCTCCATTCTCAGAGAACTGGACCTGAGTAACAACAACCTGATGGATTCAGGAGTAAAGCTTCTATCTGCTGGACTGCAGAGTGCAAACTGCAAACTGGAAACTCTTAGGTACAATGTTCTCAGTTTCTGTCAAATATCATCTGTTAAAGATGTTATCAATGTTATTCCAATAAGAAAAGTAAAATTTCCTATGAATATGCAGTGTGACTGTTTAAGCTGAATGTTTTCTGTGAAATTTGCTAAAGTATTTTATGTCAACTGCAGAAAACTTACAGACATGTAATAAGCATGAGCAGGACAAAATAGCAAAATAGATACAAAACCCTTTATTTCTGCAGCTTATCAGGCTGCCTGATCTCAGAGGAAGGCTGTGCCTCTCTGGCCTCAGCTCTGACCTCTAACCCCTCCCATCTGAAAGAGTTGGACCTGAGCTACAATCATCTTGGAGGCTCAGGATTGAAGCTGCTGTTAGCAGGACAGAAGGAACCAGACTGGACACTGGAATCTCTCAGGTATGGAGGAACCTCTTGCACCTGCCTCTGGTGGAGGAGAAGAATTCATTTCTAACTTCAAAGTGAATTTGATAATAACTTATCATGTTAAAAATAATTAACAAGATCACCGTATTGCCTCTCATTACTGCAGGGAGTTGATTTAAACAGAAGACCATGGTTCAATTTAGAGTTTAATCTAATTTGAAAAGCTAAAAATGGATGCAATATTTCCCAAAGTTACGGACAGAAAAAAGAGACAGTAAAGTAAAACAGGGCTAAATCTCCTGGGAACCCAACCTCAACAGTTTGAGCTTGCCTGTTGTGTAAGTGTAGTTAATTCAGCCCTAAATGTTCAGTCACATATGTGAACCAGCCTAGATCTTAGTTCAGCTAAAACCAAATATTGAAAGATCCAAAAAGATTTGGAGATCACATAAAGCTGCTGGGAGGTCGGAGATATACCCAGGAGTCTGTTCACGACTCTGAGATCATGTCAGAAGACAAACTGCAACATTCTGGACCAACTGCAGTCAATCAAGGCATACCTGACTAACACTAACACAGAGAGAGTTACAGTAATACTACTTGGATGTAATAAAAGCACCTGTTGCAAGCAGTTAAAAGATAAACATAATTTGACTCAGACAGAAACTTGAGTCTAAAAAAGGTCAGTGAGCAACTGAACAAATCTGATTTAGTATGCTGAGCTCTGAATGCTCAGACTCAATGGTATGTGAGCTGAAACCTCAGGTCAATCTGATGGAAGAAACTCTTCTTTCAACTCTGCAACTCTCAGCTCCTTGCTGAGAGTTGCAAGGCCAGTTGCGATTTCTGGAACATGTTAGCGGGAAGGAACACACCTGGTGAACCACAAAGATCACAACTTTAGCTCTTTGAGAGTCACCATTGATATGTACCTGTCAGATTCTGAGGCTGATGGAAAGGTAAGAGTTGGACTGACCCAATGTTGTCAATCGTGGGACACATGACAGCTTCATTTTGCATGTCGGTTTCAAGATAACAGTGAAGCTGTGATGCTTCATGGGTTACTGTATGGAATTTGGTCGAGCATCAGAGTATTTGTCATTGGCAGTGGCTGAATTAAAAGGAACATTGACCAACATGGTTGATGTGTATTGATGATTTTGATGATGGCATTCATCAAAATGTAATGTTTATTACTGGTTTTCTCAATTGTTGATTATTGTGTTTAACAACTTTATATTTTTGTGCTTTTGTGATGTAAAGCACTTTGAATTATTGCTGAAATATGCTACACAAATAAACTTGATTGATTGCATTAGGAAAATATTTGACATCTGGGAAGATGTTTATCTATAACATCAAACGTCTTTATTGAAATATGATCTGAGTAACAAGGCTGTCACAGTTTCAGCAGCAAATGTGACTAGTGAGTACTGAACCTTTGGGCAAAGGAAAGGGCTCCAAAAACTTCATGAGGCTTAATTTGGCCAAGTAGAGCTGAACAGGAGCAGAACTTCAAACTTTCTTTTTGGTCTGTCACAACGTGACAATCCTACATTTTAGTCTGACTTCATCTGAAAGTAATTCTTTGACCCTGAATCAGTTTGAAGGCAGGCAGCTCCTCAACAGAGCTGAGATCTTCTGTCCTGTAGAAATGCAGAAGTTATCTAAGTTTTTGTTAAATTTTTGTGAAATGATTTGTGCTACAGCAGCACCAACTGTCCTTACTACATCCATTGCAGTTTGAAATGTTTTCATCTCCATCATCAAAGCCCAGACATCTGTATGCTCTCAAACTTTCTTTCTTTGGACAAGTGGATGTGTTAAATGCTGCATTGTTTCTTCCTCAGTGTACAACAATGTGTGTGAGAGTGACATGTAATGTCTGTGTCTACATACTGAAAGAGACCAATTGTCTGATCTCCCTGTTCCTTTCAGGGTGGAGCCTGCTGGAGTCCGATGGTTGACACCAGGTCTGAGGAAGTGTAAGTGTTTGTTTCATTTGATTCATAAAAACAAAGCAGCTCACATTCAACCATCTTTATACATCACATCGTTCATTTTGGAGTCATCATCAAAGTGTCAATAAATGATCAATAATTGCAGCTGGATGATGTTTGCTCTCTCCATCAGATTCCTGTGAAATCACCATTGACACAAACTCAGTGAGCAGAAAACTCAAACTGTCTGAAGACAACAGGGAGGTGATACATTTGAAGAGTTTCAGTCATATCCTGATCATCCAGACAGATTTGATCCTGCTCAATTGCTGTGTATAACTGGTCTGACTGATCGCTGTTACTGGGAGGTTGAGCGGAAAGGAAATGTTGACATAGCAGTGACTTACAGAGGATGCAAGAGGAAAAGAGACTGTTGGTTTGGATGGAATGATCAGTCTTGGTGTCTGAGATGCTTTAAAGGTGAGCATACTGCCTTGCACAATAACAAATCAACAAACATTCCCTCGCCCTCTGACTCTAACAGAGTAGCAGTGTATGTGGACTGGCCTGCTGGCATTCTGTCCTTCTACAGCATTTCCTCTGACTCACTGATCCACCTCCACACCTTCAACACTACATTCACTGAACCTCTGTATCCTGGATTTTGGTTCAGTGTTTTATCCTCAGTGTTTCTGTCCTGAGTTGAGCCTAAACGGCCTCCTGTCAGAGGAGCGTTGTCACTCTTGAACAAGTAGTTCAGTCTCTATCGTTCTCTTTGACTCAGAAACACATTTTTCACATTCATGTAATTCTGTTGGTTTTTTAAAGTCTTCTAAATAATTCAGTGTAAACTTCTTCCTCTTCCAGCCCTGTAAAGATGGAAGCTGGGATAATTCCAAGATCCACATGTTGTTATTCTGTTTCCAGTCAAAGTTTCACACTGAATGTCAGGATGTTGTGTTTCTCTCTTGGTGTTTTCCTTTCATTCATGAATCAGATTTAATTTAAATGTTGGGCAGTTTTTCTCATTCGATGGCCATTACCCGTTTGTGTTGCTCCTATTTTGTCTAAACATATCTTTTCTTTCAGCTAAAAAGTGGTTTTGTGCCACCAGCAATTAAAAAACTTTCACATGTTTTAAAACATAATTTCAATGTTTAATCAATGTTTGACATTTCTGGAAGCTGCTAACATTTGAATTATGTTTCCTTTACTTGTAAACTGGAAGTTTCTGTTTTAAATGGTGACCATTAAGAAAGCTGTTAAGCATGGTGGTGGCAGCATTATTACGTGAGGATGCTTCTCAATAGCAGATGCCGGAAGGCTTAAAAAAGTAAAATATTGTTCATGCAGAAAATTCTGGGGATTACATCTGCCAAAGGAATGTCTATTTTCCAACTAATCTATTTAATATTGAATTGAAGAGGATGAATATATATGTAAAATATTTTGTAATTATATAAAATAGTAGAAATCTATTTTAACTTTGACATCAAAATATTTATTTGAAATTATTTCTGTCAATGCTTTTTATTTATCAGGCTAGATTTGTAAAAGAAAAACATCTTACTATGAGGCAAGAAAGCCACTTATTAACCTGACAGGGAAAACCTCCATCCATCCATCCATTTTCCATCACCCTTCTCCCTAACGGGGTCGGGAGTTGCTGGTGCCTATCTCCAGCCAGGGAAAACCTGTGAAGTGAAAACCATTTCAGGTGACGACCTCTTGAAGCTCATCAAGAGAATGCAGAGTGTGTGCAAAGCAGTAATCACAGCAAAAGTTTGCTACAATATAAGGTGTATTTTCAGTTGTTTTACACTTTTTTGTTTAGTACATAGCCCAGCCCAGAGAACCCAGTGATATGGTAGATAGTGACCCGACTGGTCACTAGCCTTTAGATACTGAAGAAAATTGACTGACACATTGGAAAAGACTGTTATTTAATTTATTTTATTTTCTGTTTAAAAAAAAAAAAAAAAACACGTGCAATTTTGGTTCAGTTGTACATGTGGATCCACAATTGTTTATATGATTAAATTCTACTTTTTCTTATTTACACTGTGTACTCTCCTCTGTTGTTATTCACACCTCGGCTCCCTAGAATTTTGAATCTTCTGATCAGGCCTAATTTTTTAAATATGCTTGTATAGTAACGGTATTAGTTATAGAAGTAAATTGATTTACTTGCCATTTACTATTATCAGGTGTATTTAAGTAACTTTCCTTGTGGGTTAAACAACATCTCTTTTTCTGCATGTTCTTCTGAGAATACTTTGTGTGGTTTGAAAAACAAAATCTTTAAGTGATGCAGAACTTTAGAAGACCTACTCTTGTTCTCTCCTTTTCTAAAATATTTATTAATTTGCATCACATGTTGAGAAAATGTGCTTTTAGTCCAATGACCACTGCAGTGTGATTGGTGTTTTCACTGCCAAGTGAACACTGAGAGTGTTTACTGCACACCATGGAGGATCTGTGCAGCCTGAAATCCACAGACGGATACAATCAATGTTTAAACAGATTTGTAAAGAACATACCAACTCATGTGAATGAAAAGATTCTGGTGACTGGAAAGTACATTTAGTAACAGAAACATAGGCTACATGACTGTCTTAGTTAGCAGATAAAAGCTGGGTTAGATAAGATAGTTTTGCTAGTTCTCCAATAAATATCATTGCAATAAATATCACTGCAATAAATAAAGGAGACTTCCTGAGGAGACTGCGGTCCTTTAACATCTGCAGCAAACTGCTGTGGATGTTCTACCAGTCTGTGATGGCCAGCGTCCTCTTCTACACCGTGGTGTGCTGGGGAGGCAGCATATCCAAGAAGGACACGTCCAGACTGGACAAACTGATCAGGCGTGCCGGCTCTGTGGTCGGTATGAAGCTGGACTCTGGTGACGGTGGCAGAGGCGAGGACACTGAACAAACTGCTGGACATCATGGACGATAGCAGCCACCCTCTACACGCCGTCATCAGCAGCCAGAGGAGCCTGTTCAGTGACAGACTGCTGCTTCCCAAGTGCCGGACCAATAGATTTAAGAACTCTTTTGTCCCCCACGCCTTTAGACTGTACAATTCCACATTGGAGTCGGTTGGGGGGGGTGACACAGGACAGAGGGACAAAGGAGTAGTTTTCTGCAAATGTGAACTCCATATTTATCAGGCCAAACCATATAGTGCAATACCATATCACTGGTCAATCTATCCACCAAATTCCTATATTTTCTTTTGTGTTGCACTTTATATTCTTTGTTTTGTATTTATATTCTGGTAACATTTACTGTGCTCCTTTGTATCTAATCTGTATTTTTTGTATTCTTTTGTGTATGCTCACTGTGTGCCACTTTTTTTGCACACAATGCACTTTTTTGCCTGTAAGCTGCTGGTAACTTTAATTTCCTGAGGAAGTCTTCCCAAGGGATCAATAAAGTACAAGTCTAAGTCTAAGTCTAAATATCACTGATATTTAATTTAATATCCATGGAAGTGGACCTTACATGAGAACTACGCACTTTTTATCTAATGTGAATGTGCACAAAATCTTATTGTACTGTGAAAGGAGACTTCCTGAGGAGACTGCGGTCCGGAGTACCAGGACAGAACCCACTCATGCTCATGGAGAACAAGCAAACCCAGTGCAAAAAGAACCCAGGCCAGGATTCAAACCCAAGACCTCTGTCTGCTGTCATAGCAAATCAATTTAACTAATTAATGAACGATATGGTAGATTGTAGAATTTCCATCATGGGGGAAGATTTTAAAAACCTTGGTGTTCATCGGGGCAACAGACTGGACAGTGAAGCGTCTATAAGAAGGGACCAAGCAGACTGGAGGAAACAAATTATTTCACATTAACAAACCTTAACAGCGCCTTTCAAAGTAAATGACTCAGTGACAGATGTAACAGGCTGAGATGTTGTTTTTGTCATTTTTCATTTGCTCACATTAGTTTAAAGTTACTTTGATAGTGAATATTGGTTCTGAGTGGCGCTCTCAGCTGCTCTAAGCGCAGCGCTCAAATAGTGCTGAGGAAGAAGAGAGGAATTTTCAAAAATGACTAGAAATGAACTCAAACAGAGAAGGAAGTGATGTTCAAACTACAGCACAAGCCAGGACCAAAGCTATGCTGTGCATTAATTAAAAATGACCTCATTTAAAGAAATTTGCCTTTGGATTAATTTTGACAGTCCTAGTTTCAAAATAAAACTGGTCTATTCCATGCAGTATAGATCAGATCACAGTTCCATTCATTTAAATGAAGTGGACTCACATGTTAAGCTGTGCAGGTTTGGACAGAGTCACTGTTCATTACCAATTTTAAAGCTGTGTAGCACTCTGTGGCTGTACATTGTTTTTGAACAGAACGCTTTATTTATCGCATCTGTGAGGGACGGAACGGAGAAACAAATATGATGGAGGTAATGAAATGACATGTTTCAGATATTTTCATCAGTAGCAAATAAAATGAGCCTACAAGCCACACAAGACTTATGCCTCATTTCTTGTTTCACAGCGCCCCCTAAGGGAAGATGTAACGTAGTATGACGTGGCAATTTTTGAATTACACTTTTTGAATTGAATTACTGAAATAATCCAAATATTGAAATATTGAGCTACACATTATGTTTTCTTAAATTTGAAATGTCCTTATTAATAGTTAGATACTAATAACCTGGATATTAATAACCAGGTTATATCACGACATAACCTCATTTAACTGACAAAACAAAACCATCAGATCTGACGGGCCGCATAGTAATCCTACGTCACTTCCGCCTCTCAACCCGGGAGGCGGAAGTGACGGAAGGTTTTTGTCATGTCAGTTAAATGAGGTTATATTAGGATATTTCGCCTGTTTGAGAAAACGGAAATAAACACTTCCAAGAGGCTGGAGGTACGTGTGGCTCAGAAAGGCCAGATAAAACGGCTCAGTGTTGTGTTGTGGTGGCGTTAGCATGCTGTCGGTTTAGCTAACCTCCGTCACCATTGACTCTTCTGTGATGATTTTGTTTCTCTGCTGCTGGAGGTGAAATACCAATCACCAATATACCTGCGAAAAATGAAGACACTACTGCTGCGTTATGAATATGACGTTCATGTCCCGTGAATGTTTTTGGAGTCGTTTTGGATAATATTGATACAAAGAGAGCAAATTAGTACAAGACTCATTTAGGTCACGAGGGAATATGTTATTTATTGGAAACATCAGGGTGTGTGGGGTTGTGTTTGTAGTCAACATTTCATGGTTTTAATCTTGATGAAGCACATTGTGTAGAACTTTTTCCTTTGATGGAAATAATAATTTTCGAATCTCAGTCTGCCTGATATTGTAGATGGAGTTTAAAATTAGCAAAGGATGCAATGAGATTCTCACAGTAAAACATAAAATACCTTGGTAACGCATTGATGATCAGTCTTAGATGACTGATATTTTAATTTCAAAACAAAGGTGGAAAACATGGAATAAATACTCACTGGATTTACTTGTAGTTTCTCAGTACTGATTTGGGAATATTATGCAGTTATGCAGCATAACAAACTTGATATTTTCTGGTTAATTATTGAGGCTCTTTTCACCTGTAGGCCCTGCAGTTGGTAGTTTGGCCATTCTGTAATATGAAATCATGTGGCTTCCACAATTCTATCTCTGCAAACACTTCCAGATGTCTAAACGCGTCTTTATGATATCACTCTATCCTGCTGTATGTTTGTCCAGGCCAATGTGTGTGTTGTATTTTCAAAACCTTGTAAAATGAACTTTGGTTAAACACAGAAAGTCCTAAGGGAGGCTTTCTTAATCTTGGCATCATGGAAGTTTACATGTGCAGTTTACCATTAGTTAAATAAAATGCTGCAGCTGTAAAGATTGTGTTTTTTCCCTTTAAAAGCATAAAACCTAAAACCTTTCTGTTTTTCAGTGAACCTGAAACGTTAGTGAACCAGAGGAGGCCTCTGTCTCTGTCACAGTTATGGGGGCGTTAATATCTCGATGGAAGGTATGTAAACCCTTTAAAAAAATGTTAGTCTAACTTGGAAGATTGGATTTCTCTAAACATAAAAATCTTGTACCACTAAGACGATGACAGCTGTGCCTCAGCAATGTCATCATATAACTGACAGTGACATTGGAGGTAGTGGTAATGATTCGTTCTTTCATCTATGTGGTTACCATCCATCTTGGCCAAGAGCCAAGGCTTTCCTTGACTAATAAATGGTAAATAGCATGTACTTATATTGTGTTTTATCAAACCAAAGTGGTTTAGACTACATTCAGTCATTCACACATTCACATGCTGACATTGGTAAGCTGTTGGATTGTCCTGATTCCAGGATGAACACCTACCATCATTGCCACTGTTGCCTCAATAACTTAACACAAACTTAAAATGACTTTATATTGGCATTAGACAAAGTTAGCCTTATTATCTGTAAATATTAGTTTATTTGTGTATTCCTTGAAATGAAAAGCTTTATATGCAGATTCAGCAAGTTTTCTTTAATGTTTGCTTCAGCAAACAGGAAATATTTACATTTTAAATAGATTCTTCAAACTTTTTGTGTTTTCTTGGACTTGATTTCAACACTGAGACCAAACTGCTATAATTGAGTCCTTTTTGTTTATTAGCGACTGCCACACAGAAGACTGTTGTTTGACCTGAAGGAAGGGAGAAAAAGAGAATTTGTCGACAGAAATGGATACACTGCTAACTTTAGATAGGGAAGATTTGGCACTAATGTGGAGGTTTTCGTCACTGTTTTAATTTAAGAAAATTATATGTGAACCAAGATGTAATCTCAGAAAAACATGTGAGGAAGGGAGGGTGGAATTAGGTTTGGAAAAGTAGAGCAGTGTCTGCAAAATGTTGAATTTATGGCAAACTTTGTTTAGCTACCCTTGCAAAGAAAAATCCACTGCTGATTTTCAGCTTTAGTAACCCTTAATGCACTCGGGATGCTAAAGCTGAAAATCAGCTGTGGATTTCTTATTGCTACCCTATTTTAGACATTATTTCAATGAGCAAAATCCTTTTGTCAAGGAACATTAATAATGTACTAAAATGTACAAAAAATGTGATTCACAAATACACTGATAAAACCTTATGTTTTAGAAACTCACAGTATGAGGAAATACTTTGATGTGTCAAACTTTTGTAAAATGTTGTTCACCATCTGCTTTGTGTTGTCAGAGTTTATTGAATTATGAATGTCAAGATAAAAGGTGGAGATAGATGAATGTGAGAGGTTGAACACATGCACAATTTTGAAATTTACATTCAGGCAAAAATATAAATTTTATCAATACATTTGCTTTATTTAGATGTTACTGAAAGATTCATAAATGAATGACTTAATGAAGTTGGCATTTATTCTCGTTCCAGACAAAACAAACCACAGTAGAGGAGCTGGAGAACCTGGAGAAGGTACAGATGAAATAGTTCTATTGGACTCAGTAAAAGTTGCATTTGTGATGAATTCTGGATTGTCTAGAACTTAACACAAGCTTCAGATTCTTCTCAGTGTACAATTTGGCTAGCATAACCTCTAGAACATGAATCTTGGATAATTTCCACCATAGTAAGTTTATAATATTATTGTCTTCTATAGGAGATTAAGGAGTTGGAGGAATTCAGAGGCAAAAATCAGCGATTACAAAAAGTAAAGGCAGAAAACCATCAGACATGAGTAACCCTTGGTTGTTTGTTCTTTGACCTGAATGATGTGCTTCTATCTGTCTGCAGCTCTGGGTCGGTCGCTTAATTCTTTACTCATCTGTTCTTTACCTGTTCACTTCTTTCATCGTTTACTGTCTCTACCTGCCTGATGAATGGCTACAGAGACTAGCCATGGCCCTGCCTTTCTTTATATACCCCATACTGTGAGTCTTTGTTTTTCATTACCTATCCAAACAGTCTTTTAAATATCACTGTGTCCAGTTGATATTTTAGATTTGTCCTATGCTGTGTTTTCTGTATTGGTTTGATTGCAGATTATGATTTTAGCAAGGCAATAAAAACTGAGGCAAGAGCCGTGATAGACAAGTTTGAAAATGTTGAGTGAAACACTAACCTCTGTTTTAACGTCTTGTTTCCATGTTTTCCAGTGTGTGGTTCATCAGGAAGCTGCTGCTTTTCCTGTTTTCCAAACTCACTGAGAGAAACAGTAAGTTCTCAGTCTTCTGAGGTTCCTTTCCTTCATTGACAATATAATTTGACATTTTGAAAAATACATTTGTTTAATAAAAACTCATAAATAAATGAACAACAACTTGGTTTTCGATCAAAAGTTTTGGTATTAGGATGAGATGTTTTTTTGGCTGTATTGAAACTGGTTTATTTAGCAAAGAGGCAATAGAAGTACTTTTTTTGCAACACGAGTCACATGATCAACAATCTGATGTTGCCCAGCATTTTGCATTTTGGCCCACCAGCTCATGTCTGCATTATAACTGGGATATAAGGCTTCCCCATATGAGAAGCCTTATATCCCACTGTTGCTAACTCAGCAGCTTTCTTGCTATGTTGAGCAACATGAAAAAAATTGGAATCGGCAGATTAGGCTTTTTAAAAGATTGGTAATCGGTGATCGGCCAAAAAAGCTGCAATCGGTGCACTCCTACTTGCCATAGGTGCAAACGACAAAAAAGAATTCAGGAAGTTGTTTTTTGTGTGTAACCGTCAGTGGGACATTCACATCCATTTCACTAAACATGGCAGATATTCAGTCTGTAAAAAACTTAACTGAAATTATTCTTGTTCTTCTTTTAGATGACAAACTTGAAGATCTGAAAGCTGCTAGGAAAAAAATTGTAAGTTGTGTATACTTCACGTTGATTAATGAAATGATATTTTCATAATCGTTTTCAGTGAGTGTTGCCACGCCAAAAGCTCTAATACTTTGTTGGTTTCATTTAATAAACCTTTTGGTTATTGAATGCTTTTATTCTGAATGTAATTTATTTTCTGACCTGCAACCGACGATTCCTCTGGTTTTCTGAGTTCAGCTGGAGGAAGTGATGGAAACAGAGACATACAAGAATGCCAAACTCATCCTCGAACGCTTTGATCCTGAAGCTAAAAACAGACATGTAAGTGAAGAGATCTTGGAGTTTTTTACATCATCTATTTACCTGCTGCCAGATTTCTGTTTGTGTTTTACTTGTGTTTGTTTTGTAGAGACTGGAGTCGACACCGGTGGGTCCTCAGCTGACTCCCAGACCTGGTCAAGGTACGCCAGTCAGCGCTATGCTGTTGGCTATTTGTGGAAAAATGAGCTACAGCTAGAGATGGTTGGTTCTAGCTATGACTGTATCTGTCTAACCCCAACCAGTTCTGGGCATATAATAAATTAGCATAATAAATTTGAATATTATTAAAGTCAATTATAAAAGCGAAACTAATCCATTCTATAGATGTATTTCACACAGGATTTTGTAGTTTAAACATTATATATATATATATATATATATATCTATATATATATATATATATATATATATATATATTGCTTTTGATGATTCTGGCTTATCGTTAATAGTGAGGGGAATTTTGGTGTTAGCTCCCAAACGGCTCTTATTTTACTATCACCTGCAGCCCCGTATGTTAACATTACTTGGCAAAAAAGAAATGTTTAACATGTTAAAACATTCAACATTTTCTTTTGCATTCTCTTTCCTATACGAGAAGCCTTATACTTACTTAAATTTATGTATTCTGTTACAAAAGATTTTTACTTTTATATAATATTTTTGTCAGACTTTACATTTTTAACAAAAAGAAGCAAATAAAACACTTTGTTTTTATGGATCAAGAGCTAAAGTAAGCATCAGTTTTTCAGAGTCAGAGTTGGTCTGGACTGGTGGGAAAAGCACTCTGAATACACACCTTCTTCAGTCTTGAACTTGTCTTCCTTGCCCTTCTTGTGTGGGATGTCAAGTCAGAACTCTTCCACATAGTTGTGCCAGGCAGCCATAATTTTTCTGGAACACAAAAAAATTTTGTTTGATGTTTACATTATGTAGCTGAATTTTTCACACTATAGGCCGAAAGCCACACTTGTGAAATTAACTGAGATATTTGCTTGAAAAGCATCACTCTGTGTGTCATAGATCTACATACTGAGAGTAACTTTTTGAAATGCATAATAAAGTTTATTTCAGTGACATGACAGTTATTCAGATAACCTGGATTCCTGAATTGTGTCATTAGATCAGCAAAGGAAGTGTAAAGTTGTGTCTTTTCAGCAGAAATTCGTCAACGGGGTGCAGGTATGAGACCGATGGGCTCCCCGGATATCACGGGAATGACTCTGTCACCAGGTACACGGCCTCAGATGGGACCAGTGGGTAAGAAAATGTTTTCCTATGTTGATTGCATATAAACCATCTATAACATTACCATAGCATTCATCTATTGTAGGTTATAGCTCAGTAGGACAATCCACATGTTGCTGCAGCCTGGCCAGGTGCCTCGCCTTGGCCTGGAAGATCAGGATTGTGAACTGTTGTTGTCTGCTGAAATGATGATGCTGCTACCTTAGCTGCTAATCATGTCAGATTTATGCAGCTGTCTATGAGAACTTGTATTTCTGACCAACATCACACCCGTGAGGTTCTAGGAACTATAGATCGCATAAGAAAAGTTAAGTCAAGGGCTCCTGGAATGAACAGCTCATTCAACTTTAACTCAGTTAAAGTATCCTTTTTAGCGGAGTTCTTCTACATTTTGAGTGTCTTTTGTCAGCTTTTACTTTTCCATCAGATGTTGTTTCTCTTGTCAGCTCCAGGAGGACCTCCAGAGAAATCCACCCCCAACACTTCTGTCCTCCAGGGAGCTGTAGAGAGGACACCATGCACCCCGATTAGAGGTGTAGGTATGTTCCCATGAACTGAAGAATACTGCATCTGCAGGACCTTTTATGTACGAGTTTCACTTTCTGAAGCTAAGTGACAAAAAATATAGAATATTCTGCTTTTTGGGGGGGTTGGGTTTAGTTTGATGTGTTCTGTATCATTAGTTTATGTATAAAGGTTGTATGTTTGGATTTTTCTATAATTATTTCTGTGCATTTGGTCTGTTTGGTTGCAGGCATGTACTCCCCTGTTTCTTCATTACCAAGACCTATTCTGCCCAGAGAAAGAGGAACAGTTGACCGAGTCATCGAGTATCTGGTAGGAGATGGACCAGAGAAAAGGTAGAAGACCCATTATTGATTTAGAGCCTATAATATATTAGGTTTTGTAACTTGTACTCCCCAACAAACTTATTAAGCTCCACTATTGCTGCCTTAATCAAATTCAAACTGGAAAGTCATATAGAAATCCTCCAAAGAAACAAGCTGTTTTCTTGTGAAAACATAGGATGCAGGAGACTGTTTTAAATGGTTGCAGTCTTAGGCTACATTAACACAGCAGTTGCTAATTCTCAATTCCCATTATTTTTGCTGAAATCCATTTTTTATTTTATTTTTCTATGACCGCAGTCTGACTTCTGTGTGAATGGTCTTCATGCACAGAAGAAAAACGTTGACTGTTTACAGAAGTACGGTAACAATGGATGAAGACATCTATAGATTGATTTTAAAGCTTATTCACTAATAATCTTTATTACTTAACAGTACTGTCACAAAATCATAATGAGACAAAAGAAGCTAACAAAATGAAAGCCTAGCATTTAGCTATAACTTTCTGTGGAGCGTAGACTGCAGCTTGTGTAGAGAAGTCTTTTTGGATGTGTTGTCAGAGATGAGAGTGCTGGGATTGTGATGTGATTCTCTAAGTATCAATCAAATCAAGTGTAAAATAGCTGGAACACGAACACAACCAGTAGAAAATGACTCAAATAAACTTATTTTATTTGAATGGAAAATTAAAGCTTGAACTGAATTTCAGTAATGGAGCTGAACTCAGCCCTGTTGGACTTTTATAGATTGTGCTTAAAAGAAAGAATTTGATAGATAACCAGCCAATTTAGATACGATCTGAGAAGATTAGTCATCAGGTATGTTTGTACAATTTAAAGTCAGAAAAGTAACTTCTAACACTGACTGTGTGTAATAACAAATTGTGTACTGCCTAGTTTTGTTGGCAGCTTTCAGTTTGTTCCTTAGGAACGTTGCATTAAAAGAAGAACTGATTCCACTGAACTGACCATCCATTAAATCTTTTGGATCATTGTTGCAGATATGCCCTGATCTGCCAGCAGTGTTTCTCTCATAACGGCATGGCTTTGAAAGAAGAATTTGAATATCTTGGTAAGATCAAAATCACCCACTGAATTGGTCACGTCTCTTTTGCGGTTGTTAAATCTCGCTTCCCGTTTTCCGACGTCTCCCATCAGCATTCCGTTGCGCGTACTGCTACTTCCTGAACCCGGCCAGGAAGACTCGACCTCAGGCTCCCAGGCTCCCTGAGTTCAGCTATGAAAGGAGGCTGAGAGCGGATCCGTGCTCTCCTGGACCGTCGCTTTGCTTCGAGACGGACACGGAGGAGACTGCTGCCCCCAGTGGAGGTACCAAGAATAGCAGACATTTGAACACAAACAGGAGAAGACAAAGGGTTGACCCGAAGTACGAAGATGAAAGTTTATGTGATGGCTGTTCTTTCTTTTCACCCGTGACCCCAACATGGGTCGGATGAATTGAAGACATATGTAGGTTTTACCTGAATCGATTCAAGCTTTAGTCCTATGTTTATTATCATCCTTTTTTTGTTTGTTTTGAAAACATTTTGCATCTATTTAAAGTGCTTTTTCTTTAAGTATACCATTAGTTAAAGCTTCTGCTTTTTACAAGACTGTCTTTTCTAACTTCCTCCTGTCCTTTCCATTTTTGTCCCCTAACTATATTATCTCCATGTGTCCTTTCTGTCCTTCCTTTCCTGCATCCTTTTCTTCTTGCTTTTTCTCCACTTCTCCTTCTTGCCTTTCTTCATTCCCATCTCCTTCCTTTCTTCCCGATGGTCTTTTTTTTGTTGTCATTCACTTCTTCCCTTAAGAAAGTAAGCTTCAAACATTGGCATTATTCCTTTATTCTTAAATAGGATAAAGGATTTTTTTTATATTTTATGTTCCAGCTCATTTTCTTTCTTTCTGTCCATTTTGTTCCTGGTCACCCTTTATTTTTCCATGTTCTTTTCTTTCTTGTACAATTTATTATTCATTTTCCTTCCTTTTGGTTCAGTATCTTCCTTCCTTTCTTTTGTTCTTGTTTCTGTAATCCTACTTTACATTCTTGTGCTTCTTAATGTTCTTCATTCTGTTCTTCTCTTTACAACAGAGATTTATCCATGAAAGTTGTTTGGGGGGAAGGACACAAACCAGAAAACTAAAAGTTGATGTTGAGGCCTTTAGCAAATAATCAAACTTTACAAAATCAATACAATAAAAAGAAAACTTATGAAATTGCTAAAGCCACCAAATACAGTGACCTACCAATTTGTCAGTCGTTGGTGCATTGTCAGCTACCACCCTCTAGTGGTAGTTGTGATGTAATACAAAGAGATGTAAGCATTTTGATGTTCTAATTAAAGTTTCGTAAACCAAACCTCATCCCATCCCTATTTTACTTTTTTTCAGTACCAATAACTGAAAAAAATGTTTGATTTGTGAATCGTATTTTCTGTAAATACTAATTTTAGAACAACTCCTGTGTCTTCATTTACCAAATGTGTAAAAGCAAGGAAGTAATGACACATTTTTGGCAATTTATTTGATCATTTTGGACAGAGAGCAGCTGGTTTGGATGGAGGGTGGTTACGCACTTCATCACTTCCTTTTTACCTTTTGCCAACAGGAAACAAAAAAAAAATTCTCATGGTGACTAACAGGTAAACAATTAGTTTGTTCCATCTCACTCACTACGTCTTCTCCACAGCTGAGGAAGACCTGGGTCAGGATGACAGGGACTCTGAGGAAGAGGAGAACGTACTGGAGGAGAAACAGCAGAAGGAGGAAGAGGAGGAGAAAGAGGAGGAGAAAAAGGAGGAGGAAGAAGAGGAGAAAAAGGAGGATGAAGCAGTTAAAGAAGAAAAGGAACTGGACCAGAGCCAGAATGAAGAACCTCCAGCAACATAGAGAGCGCTGAGACCAACCAGATGAAGAGCAACCATGACAGATGGCTCCCATGGCAACACAATGCTGACGAGCACGCTTTGTTCCAACAGGATTGGCTAAAGTAACTCTGGTTTGGTGGTAATATGATTTCAGGTTTATTACATGGGTGGAAAGTGAAGATTCAGGCTGATTATTGATCCTGTCAGTGATGCTTTCTGGGAAATCAAACCTCCATCTTTCACGTAGGCTATTTGAAGATTTCCACAATAAAATTATTTTAGGCTTAAAGTTGTAGAAGAGTTGAGTTGACGATACAACTGGACCCATCAGTTTTAACGATCCACACAGGATTTGATCTCAAATCTGTTATGATGCAGTTTATCATAACTCATTTAGTCTATTTAATGAAACCTTTAGGTTTAGTGAACTGCAGTGACTCCATGTGGAAAGTTAAGGTCATTATTATTAATACATCCACTATTTAGGATTATGTTTAAGACAAATGTATGCCTTTGATTTAATTCTGCTGAAATAACTTATTTTCTACATTATTTCTTTATAAAATGAGTAATACAATATATATTTTTTAATGTTTCTCGATTTGGTTTAGGACGGAACTTGTTGGGTCCTCTTACTTCACCCTGAGGGTCAAATGAATTTTATTTGATTTTGTTTTAGAATTGACCTAAACATAATTTGCCATTTTATAGATGTATCTCAGAAAATTAGAGCATTGTCAGGAAACTGGACCTTCATTTCAGAGACTTAAATTCTTATGGATTCATTAAACATAGAGAGAAATTTTTCAATCTCTGTAATTTTTTATAATTACTGATAAAAAAAAAAATAGCTTGAGTGCAGAGTCTGAGAGTTAGAATATTGCATAAGATCAATCAAAAAAATATTTAAGCTTTTCAATCAGGTCTTGACTTTGACTGGACCACATTTCTTCTTTTCTGTTTCAAACTGCTGTGTTTTGTCATGTTGACCCAGTTCAGACTGACTGAGACTCAGTCAGTCTCAGTCTGAACTGACTGAGTCCAGAACCCTTTGATATGAAGATGAGCTCCAAAATGAGTCTAATGCAGCCATTTCCTTAAATATATCAGCTGATTTCTCTCCTTATTGGTCTTGACACAAATCTTTGTTCCAGAGCAAAATCCACTTTCTTAAGGCAATTCTCCCAATAATCAGTTAATCAATTGGGGCGTCATGGCTGCTCCTTTCTCTCTGGAATCTTGTGGGAACAGCAGAGTTTGTAGTCAAGCTTTCATTTGTCATATTTAAAAAAAAAATTCAGTTTGGCTTCATTAATGATTACACTCTTCATTTCTTCATTGTTGTTTTTTCTTTTTTTTTTTTTTTAACAAATTTCTACAGGTTTTCAGAAATTTTAGAGACTTGTGAACATTATTTTATGAGGTCTTAATACACAACACTGGAAGTGAGAGAGGATGTACTGTGATTGCACATATTTAGAGAAAGTTGTTGGGTTTTAGTTCAGAGACTCGGTGGCGTTTTATGAGCCGTGGAAACAACGAAATCGAACCTGTTTGTGCTTGAAGAACTCTCACTCATATTTGTCCTCATTCAGGGGAAGATTCGCCAAATGTTTTTTTTTTTCTTCTGTATTGTATTAATTTATTTTTGTTTATATTTCCAGTCTGCGTTTACTGTGCTGATCCTATTCGTTTCAAAGAGCAGCTTGCCATTGTGACTGTTTACTGCTGTTTTTAAACCCAAATCTCCTTTTACCATTTGTTACAAAATGTTTACAGTTTAACTTCATCATTTGAATGTCACTAAGAGACTTCATGAATTTTAGCTTTGCTTATTTGCAGAAAGTCATTGTTACTTCATTGATTTTTTTATTTTTTATTTTTATTTATTTTTAAACCTGAATAGGAATTTCTGAAAACTTTCCAGTGTTCCTTCATTTTACCCAGCCTTGCTGACTGATGAGTGATTCTCTGAATGCCGCCATTGGGAAATATCTCTTTTAGTAAAATGCACATTAGTAGGAGAAGCTTTAAATTCAAGTCTGTTACTGAGTAAATTATTACTTTAATAAAGCTCTTTACTATATATTTTCTGTTACTTTTGCTTGGTTAACTTATTGGTGCATTTTTGATTGCAAATCCAAAACATTTTCAGCAGAAGAGAAAAAAATATGTATTTTATTTTGTCTCCAGAGACCCAGTGTTTTTCATCTGTTTTGATTTAGTTAAATAAAACAATTTGCTACATTTTGAATAAATTTGTGGTTAAAACAGAAGAAAAGTGTCAGTGTTACTAATGACACTGCAAAATATTAAGTTTCTGACATTTATTTCCACATCTACACAATAACATATGATTCAGAGTACGTGGCTTAAACATTAGGGGAAAAAATTGTCAGCTGATTTGTTTAAAAATCAAAACTGTTGGCCGAAAACAACTTTTAACACAAAAACATTTGACATGGGAAATATTGGTAGGAATATGATAGTATAAGGTTCAGATAACTAACTTTTTTCTCCTGAATATCAAGTAAAATCGCAATTACATGTAACAGTAGACACAAAAACGTAAATCATAAATAAGTCAGGCAAAACCAATAAATAAAACTTCCTGGTTAGGAAATATTTTGCCTGCATAAGAAGATTATGAGAACACAATATTCTGTCAAAAAAAGAAGTATTTTACACATCAGAGTAATGATACACCCTGCATTACCAACAAGGTTACAATAATAATCTAATAAAATCCATTCATGACAAAAATTGTATGTAGCCTATTTATGAATGGGCAGTTAAGTTGCTGCTGAATTTTCATCCCTCTTAGTAAAAACACAATCCCTCAAACGTGACTCCAGACTCTGGGCTCCTTATAGCGTTTTAGCTTCCAGCTCAGCCTTCGTGTGCCAGAAATGCCACACAGACAGCGTCAATATCATGACCTCGAAAGGTCCACAAATGAACCGTTCTGATCCCTCTCAAAGCACGGCTTCTAATTGTATCATCCTTTGTGGGTTAGCTTTTCATAGCATGTTGAGCTCTATCAGTCTCCCAGCGAAGACGGCAAGCGTTCCGATGATGCACACGGCCATGAAGACGCACAGCAGGATATGATCCAAAACCATCGCCACAAACTTCCATTCTTCTGCCGCCTGCAATGAAATGAGAAGACAATGGCAATATTAATAAGGAGAAATTGTCTTTTTGGTGGCAGAAACTGCAATGGAAAACTGGTTGCAAATGATTAAAACTATTTCACAATAATAAATGTTATATGTTTTTATTTGAGAGTTATTCTACTCTAAGGTATCTGCTGTTAATTAGCAGCTTTCACCATTTAACAACTATGTATTTTACTCAGAAGACTACATAACTAAAAAGAACTTGATGATGTTTGTTATTTGATTCTATATTCAATTTATTGATCAAGAAGAAAAGTGTTATTTTTTGTAACTCATACTACACACGTTTCTTCACTGTAGAAGGTGAAAGCGATCATTAAGATGGATTCTCTGATTCTTTACACATTCATTTTCAGAGGATCAAGAACAATCCCCATTAAACAACAGCTTTCTGTTGAATCTGATGCTGCTACCCAACGAGATCACACTCTCTACGACAGACTGTCTGCAGCATTTTCAGTAGTCCTTAGCACTGAAGGACCGAAACTCTTCTTGACTTTTGTAAACATTTGTCTCGATCCTTCTCTGCCTAAATCCAAAATCACCATCTGATCACCATCAGATGTGCAGACAATGTCTTACATTGTTAGATTCCTCATCTGATTTCATGGTTTCAGCAATGTACTTCACTCCTTCAATGGCACTGCGAACATCAGGGTTCTTCATGATGGGAGACTTATAGGTTACACTGGCTGGGGTGGGATTACCTGCAGAGGAGAGACGGCGGTTAGTTAGTTAGTCTGCCATTTTGGTATGGAACGACTCCAGAACTAGAAGGATGAATCAGTCCTTTATTAAGTGCAAACTGTCAACAAACAATCTTCTTTAGGTGAAGCCATAAAAAATCAGAATGAGAAGGTTTGAGAGAAATGACATTTTTACCCAATAAAAGATGGACCATCTCTCAGGTTCTGTACTTTCTTTTTTACCATCAATTTACTTGGTTCTGTGCTACAGTGCTTAGAGTGTCTTGCCTGAAATATCTGATATGTCCATGTCAGTAGGGAACAGCCTCTTCTGGTTGATCTCCTGACTGGGTCGCTTCATTGTTGAGAAAAACATCATGTTTGGAATGGTTTCAATGAAGACCTAGCAGGACACAAGAAAAAAAACACAAAACTGATCAAGTTCAGCTACTTATGGAACAGATGCATCGTTTCTCACTTTCCACCACAGAGCAAACAGCATGAACCTTGCGTATCCATGCGGGCATGGTGTGTGTGCTGGGCGAGCGGTGGTGTGTGTTGATGACGATGACCGTGATGATGATGGAGGCGATCACGAAAACCATGGTGAAGAGCATGTATTTCCCTATGAGAGGGACAGCGCTGGAAGTGGACGGAATCAGCTCAACGATGACCAGCAGGAAGACAGTCAAAGACAACAGGACAGAGATGGACAGGGTCATCTTCTCGCCTTGAGTCAGGGAGAAAAGAAAACATTATGTCTGAAAACACCTCAACACAATACCACACTGCACATTCATCATGTTGAAGGCGTGGTGTAAAGCACCTATGATTTATAAAGGAATTATATTAGCAAAATAGTTTTTTCTGTCCAGTTATTAGGACAACTGGACAATCCTATTTCCCTCTCTCAAAATCTTTACCAGAAAACAAACTACAGGGGGAATAACAGGAATTAGAAACATCAGCTGACTGCAATCCATAAATACTTGAGACCCCCTCTAAAAATGCGTATATTATAATGGCCTATTTTGATAGTTCTAACACTAAATATACCAAAATATGCTTTAATACACACAGTGGAAATCCTGTTAGCACTGTAGATGTTACTGTAGAAGCTAACATCTACAGTAATCTCTCTTGGAGAGCAGATTGGTTTGACCGATTGGTTGTATCTTGGAGGTACAACCAATCAGTTCCAGGGAAAACAGATGGCGCTCCTGAATTGGCTACTCTGCAAACACCAGGCAGTAGCATGCCATGGACCACTGGACCTTGGAAATTCAGCTGCACAAGCTGCATTTACTCTAGAATATTTTAGTCATGCCTTACAAAAAATAATCAGTGGATAGGCAGGTTAAATCATTTAAGAAGAGCAGAATAATATCTGCTTGATCAGCCAATAATGTTTCAGTTTGTAGTTGTTCATGTTTTTGAGGCACTTTGTTGCTTAGTTAAAAGTTCACTAAACTCTAAAGCATGTCTTCTTAAAGTAACAATCACAACGAAACTTTAGGGACCATAATGGACACTGACAGGTCAGACTACAGTTTCAATGCATTTATGATGAGTAAAATACATTATTGTGCTGCTTTGACTAATTGATAATAATTGATGTAATTGCACCAACTTACTCTTCCCACCCTTATCTGACTATTTGTTTAATGCTTCAGTTCACCAATTTTTTCTTTTTTTCCCTGCATTTATCATGAATAATAATAATAATAATAATAATAATAATAATAATAATAATCTGCCCATCTGACATTTTTTGTTTACCGTCAGACACAAATCGCCACCAAGATAAATACACATACATGTCAGAGTTTTACTTTTCCCTAATTCATAAAATTCATCTCTAAAGTATCACCACACTATTAAATTTATAAATATGAACTACAACTTTTGTGAAACAATACTTCAAACTCAAAATGCCCGAGAAAAAAAAAAAAAATCAGGAAAGTCTTTTTTTCTATCATTAAAGCGTTTTTGCTGGCTCTCTCATGTCATTTCATAGGTTAACGTTTCTGTGGTTTCTTTCTTTTAAAAATGTTTTCTTTCCAGATTCCCACATTATTTTATGGCTGTTCTGTTTTCACCTGTTACTCTTTGAACCTCAGCAAATACTCTCTCTAAGAGTAACATCAATGCATGCTTCTGCAAGTTCATTGTGAGAACTTTGAAAATGAATTATTCCCTGAAATGCTAAAAGAAAATGGCCGCTGTTTCTACATTTACCTACCTGAATCAGTAGGGAGGTAGAAGACGAGTCCAGTGAGAAAGGAGAACAGCATGCAGGGAATTATGACATTGACAATGAAATAAAGGGGAAGCCGCAGCATCAGGAAATGGTAGGTGATGTCCAGATAGGGCGTGTCAGGGCAGCATGTGTAGTAAACCCAGTGTTTCCAGCTCCTGTAGTCCTTCAACACCCATTCACCCGACTCCATGAAGTTACTGAGGTCCGGTCGGTCATTGTCCTAAAGCCAGAGAGCAAACTTAAGATATGCAAACACTCATTGAACTTCACCTTTCATCACATCACAACGATCATCAATGTATTTTATTGTGATTTTATATGTGAGCCCAACATAAAGTAGTCCGTAATTATGACTTAAAAGTAAAAGCTGGACTCTTACTGGGTTGATGATGACCAGTGTGCCGTCATACGTCCAGGTACCCAGTTTCATGCTGCAGTTCTGGAGGTCAAATGGGAAGTGAAGGACAATGATCTCGCAGTAACTCTTGTAGATTGCAGGTGGGTTCCATGTTATCATGCCCGTGTGCTCCAGCAGGACTTTGGTCTCATGGATGATGGCAAAATCCCCATCGGCACTGGAACGAGGAACAGGAAGGAAGCAGAGGTCAGACAGAGTGTGACCACATATTCAGTTAGCCAGAGCTGAGAGTCGATGTCTGTATAAACCAGAGCAGCAGTTCTGCTTACTTGTTGTACAGAACTAAGTCGGGTTTCCAAATGTCTGTTGAAGGAATTCGGATCTTTTTGATGCCTCCATAAGCATCTGGATCCCACTGCAGGTTCACATCTTTCCATTGCTAGGATGAAAAATGGGAAGACAGCCCTCCAAATAATTCATCTGTTTATGCTTCTCATCCAGGTGATTGACCTCATTAAAACAATGTAATTTGATATAGACCAGGCTGATCTATTTATGATGAATGATATTTTAATACAACTATTTTGGATTGGATGTGTATGGAGGGCCAAAATAAACTCGATTGAAAAACTAGTGGGTGTCAACAGATCAGTATTGATCTTAATAATTTATTGAAGTATTTATTCGCTTAAAGCAAATACATAAATAAAATTCATGTTTAAAACCTTCCTTGTCATGCTACCCATCCTTGAAATGAATTCATAAAATGTTCTGAATTAAATACATCATAGCTACACACAGGTAGATAACACACAAAACAGCTACCTGTCGGAGGCGGACATTACTGGTCACAATCTGGTTGACTTCATCCTGAGAAAAATAAAGGAACAGCATCAGAGATAGAAGTGAACTTGTTGACCTGGTCTTACAGATCTACTGTCCTGCAGCTTTTAGATGCATCCCTGCTTCAATACAGCTGAATGAAATGACTGAACTGCGTTCAGCATGCCATCAAGTTAACAGCAAAACTGATCTTTACTAAACCTGACCTGCCTATTCCAATTTTGGTCGTCAAGACGGCAACAGTGGAGGACTATTGATAACCAAGCACATCCAGATTAGATGGGGTGGTCTGTCAGTCAGCTCTCTCCCAGGGCAGAGAAAAGTTGACAATGGCTGATTTTCAGACTTGTTCGGAGGTAGATAACATTGATTCCAACCCAAAATTTGGGAGATCGTGGCTGATTTATCGATGAGCTCCTACTAAATACATAATAGAACTGATCAACACAAGAGATATGTGGGACATGTGAAATGAAACTAAATAATTTTTTAAGCACAACAAACATGAGGAACCATGTTAAGCTAAGCTAATTGTAAGTTTGCTACCCTTCAGAGTCATTGAGACTCAGGAGATTTGCTTTATGGAAAGATCTTTGGAGAAAACGTTCCCCCCCCAGGACAAGTTTGATGAAGCCCAGAGGCCCACAACATTTTTTCAGATTGTTTTCATGTATTCAATAGTTTTGCCTCTGTTTTGTCTGAGGTATTCAGTCGTTGTGTCTTTTGAAGCATGGCATCTTGTCTGGTGATCTGGTTGTGTTTGTATGGATGCAGGTGGCAGGGGTTGATGATGGCAGATCACATTGAATTGGTTTCTAATCAAACTTCTGAATCCTAATCTAATCATGAAAAGCCAACAAATCTCCTTCCCTACATGCTGGTTGTAAATTTCCAATATTTTTCAAACTGTTTCCACTCTTGGAAAAACGCTGGGAAACTGTTACTCTTACCACACTAATAAGTTGGATAAGCTGCAGGCCCACTGTTACTACTACAGCATCGCTGAAGTGGTTAACTGGACGAACCACTTTGTTATAACCTGTAAACAGGGTTTTCACCAGTTTCGTCTCGTCTTCTGAGCAGGATCCCAACCCTGAAGCAAAAGAGACAGACACAGGTTCAATCAGGGCTTGCCCAACTTTAGATCCAAGCTTAATGAAATACATTTGGAGGTAATGCCACCCTCTCATGCCCTTCAGGAATATTTTCACAATCTGAGCTGAAGTTAGGAAGTTCTCTGTACTCTGGTTCCTGCTCTGAACTTTTCCTCGATTTGCAACCAGCGATCTGAAACCCTTAATTTCAGAAACATGAGGACTGAAAACAGGTGCAGATGAAAAGCAGGACGACAGGACAATGTCTGATGAGAGACAGGCAAGGACAAACAGGGCAGAGAGCTTCACGGCAACACTGGACAAGTGACTGACATTCCATGCCGGTGACAAGCCTGTCCACTGGCTGTCGCTCAATCAAATCCGTCTCCATAGGTTGTTTGTGGATCTAATCTCAGCGCTCAGCAGGGGATTGGAGCAGTTGGCTCTGGCCAACAAATTGTCATGAAATGAGTTTCAGCTTGATATGAGTACACATAAAACACATTTACCACCTCTACATATTCACAATGCTTTAAGTAAGCAGACTTAGATGTTTTCATCCCTACTAAATGTGCTGCCATAAACTATATGATGCCACTGAGTCAAATGGCATCGGCATAGGAAAACAGATTAAACAGAATTGAGTAACATAGTATCATTTAAGCAGTCTTACCAGTTAAGCTTCTTCACATTTTGTCACGTTACAAACACCAATCTCGTTATTTGGTGGACAGTATACAAGGGACCCATTTGTGGACATTTCTGTAGACTGTAGCTTGAAATAATTTGTGGAAAATTTGACCATCCGCACATTTGTTTGTACAGTACATCTACAATGTTCAACAGAAAATGCAGCTTGGAAAGCAATGCTGCTTGACACACTATTGGCTGCATTCGCAAAACCGCCAATTCAAAAGGACCAATTAGCGTTTGCGGTGGTGCCAAAGTGGTTTGCATTGTGTGTGCTAATGCATATTAAGGTTTTTTTTGGTGTGTGTGACTAAAATGGGAAGTTCTAAGAGTTTTTAGAGGGATCTCAAATATTTGTGGGTTTTAGCTATTTGCACCTCATACCTCAAGAGTATTGCAGTATTGTTTTAAAAATTAAAGGCTTGTAGCCTTTTTCCTTCCACTTCACCATGGGAAGCTACGTTGTGTTGGCATATCAAATAAAATCCCAAAGAAATACACTTAAGTTTGTAGTTCACATAATTTCATTCTTTACAGTAAGTGGGATGGTCAGTGCGTTTGCTGTGATAGTAAACATGTCAGACACATCAGTGCAAATGACCCAACAGACAGCAGTGGGAGCCAAGTGGCATCCTTTGTGTGCTATCCTGGGAATGTACTGGCAAGTTTCCCCCAGCCTGAGCTGGACAAACTGGGATCAAGTTTCATTAAGCCAGCAACAGAGAACATGCACATGTGCC
The DNA here is from genome assembly GCA_922788865.1 of Poeciliopsis turneri. Classification (NCBI taxonomy): domain Eukaryota; kingdom Metazoa; phylum Chordata; class Actinopteri; order Cyprinodontiformes; family Poeciliidae; genus Poeciliopsis; species Poeciliopsis turneri. Next base: position 2,078,373 of record CAKLNU010000908.1, on the reverse strand, counting down.
CTCACACATGCACATGTACCCTCACACATGCACATGTACCCTCACACATGCACATGTACCCTCACACATGAAGGTTCGGTTTCCTTCTATTCGTTCTATTTCAAGTTTTTGTCAAAGGTCAGGAGGTCAGGGTTGGTGTAACTCGGTGTACATTTCTTGTATTTGTCATTATTCTGAACGTCTGCTTTCATCCTGTTTGTTGTCAAGTCTGTGTTATTTTATCCAAGAACAGAAATAGAAGGGAAGAACAAACACCTGGAGCTGTCAGTCACTGACCTCTCACTCGGTGTTGCTATTTGCTGGTCTTCTACTGTGCCAGCAATCGGGTGACAAAACGGTGGAGGGGGGCTTTAGATGTCTCTCTGTTCCAACACAGCTGATTGAAATGGTCCGATTACTTCCTCTGCATGTCAAAGTTCTGCAGAGTCTGTTATTGACCCGTCATTTTGTTCAGGTTCAAGAAAACTCTAAAACATGCACAATCCCGGATGCTGAGAACTGACTTTGGACACCACTGCTCCAGACAGCATGCTATTTGTTGTCTCTTGCCTCCACCATTTTGAAATCGTTTACATGGCAGTAATTTGGTTTCTCTTAGAAAGAAATTATGTCCGGAAATATGCAAATCATTTGTAAGCATTTGAGAAGAACCCAGCTGCTGAACTGTAAAATGCAGATCTCTGCGTCTGATTCTTAGTCTTCTATCACCAAAATACCTGATGTCTATTTCATCTTCTGTGGTTAATATAAGCTACATATACTGATCAAATCTGAGCTAATATAACGCAACAACGGAGCAGATTTTTAAAATAATGAAACTCAAACTTTATTTGTTAAAACACATAAGTGTTTGTTCTGTTTTTTGTACAAACCACCTTAGAATTAGACAAGAAGAACATTTTCAACAAACCTGAACTAAATTATTATATGTTCATTACAATTTATTTTTGATCCAATTCTGATGGTTGCAGGAAGCAGAGTGACCTTTTATAGAGTGTAAAAGGTCACTGTGACAAATATGTGACCTTATCTATCAGTCTTTAAGGGGACGTCACCTACAGTAAATCTCATATACAAATTAAGCAAAAAAAATGTAAAATCCTTAGATTTATGAGACATATTTTCCCATCTGCATAACGGACATATATTGTTAGTCATAGCACTTGCTGAAAATCATTAAAAATTAATATACATTTTTGTATTTTTTATCATTTTCTGCCTACATTTTCATTGGAATATTTTTCAATTTATAAAAAATAGGGTAACTCTCCCCTGTGTCTGACCACACTTGATATCACTACGTATATATTACAGTGAATATGATATGAATCTTTAACATGTAAATTAGATTCTTAGGTCGTACCTATACCAGTTTTAAAGATGAATTCCTATAGAAACAAATCAGTGACCTCACATGGTTTCAGTTTCTGGGATCAGAAGAGCTATGTTGTAAATGCAGTTATAAATGAGACCCTTCAGAATCTCTGTTTTCAGAACCAATTGCCAAATTCATTAACACCAAATATAAAAAATTCTTACCAGAATATGCACAAAGAATCCATGTGATAGAAATCAGGACCTTATGAAGGTGCATAGCTGTGCCGTAAAAATCCTTAATCCCACAGGAAACTGTTGAAGTGTGTCCAGTTTGAAGATCCCAGTGTGACACATATGCTAAGTATGCATTGAAATAGATACACTGAAACTGTAGCGTTCAATGAAGAGCTGCAGGGTATATGTGGTGAGGTGGAGCAGCCCAGGTTGTGAACTCTGAGCTTTTTATAGAAAACACTACGCAGCTTCCCCAACCCACCAACTTCTCAACCACTCACCAAATGTCCAGGCAGGAAGACAGCTGGGACGGCTTGTCTTTGATGTTAGCTGTTGTGAGCCAGGTTTTGTTCATGGTGTTCATGTTGGTTATCTGTTAAACGCAAGAAATAAATATGTCTCTGTGTGTATTTTAAGGAATACTGTTAAGATAAAAAGTAGTAACAGTTTTCTTAGAAATGCCTGCTTAATCTCTACCAGACTGATGGAAAGCATCTATTGCTTCTCTTTGGTTATTATTGACATCTTTCTTTATTAGCATTATGTTAACACATATGTATGTTGTTGGACAGAAAAGTTATAAAACCTTTGTGTCTACAGAAGAGATACAGGAGAGATCAATAAACAGCTGCTTGAGGACACTTAGAGCCAGGACACTGAGACAGAGAGACAGACAGACAGCTGCGCTCTGCCACTGATGAAATGAGAAGCATGTCAGGGGACATGCTGTTATTTGAGTGACATGGACACTCACACACACACACACACACTCACACACTCACACACTCACACCTACTTATCAGCTCACGTGGCACGAAAAAATTCATTGGGTTACAGTCTGAACAACCGAACAACTGGAATGAATCAGGAATAAAATTTAGCATGTGTCTTTTGCTTCCAGTAATCAGTATATAATAAAAGAAAGTACTAAAGTCTGTGACATACCGAACCAAGTGCTGAAAAAAACGAGAGAATGTATGCTGATCAATATGTGATGCATTCACTGACAACATTAGTATGGGAATAAATGTGTAGTTCTTTATCATTTCAAGTGCCGTTATTGAACACTTCTAAATTCATGGCCTTGCCTGTAAAACATATGGCACAGAACTCCTCACAATATATTGCTGACCTTTTGTTAGCAAATTATCTTAATGTTACCATTACTCATGCCCCATGCAATAAGTGATGAGAAAACCCTGTTCCTTTTTAAGTTGCCTATTTGCAAACAGCAAAGACTCAGATTCTGAGTAGTGGACGGATGCTGAAGAGCTTAAGGCGTGGCAGTGGCAGCTTCCAAGTTCCTCGGGTGCCCTAAATGAGAAACACATCCATACTTAAGCAGTCACACCATGGAAACACTTTCTGAAGTTATAAAGATGCATTTTCTGCTTTAATGTTGATGCCAATTGCATGATTGATGCCAAACTGAAAATAATCAAAATAAGACTCAGACTGTGGAAACGCAGGAAGACATGGAGAGAGTCTTACATGTGTGCTGGATTTCTTTGTCCCTCCATGTAGGTTCCTGTATTGGCACTTAGTTGTGAGCTGAAAATGGAGGTGTCTTGTACATTCTGATTTTTGCAGAATGATTTTTGGGACAATCTGTTGTGGCATCTGTCATGTTTGTGGGAGGTGACACCTTTCCACTCCTCACTGAGCTAATGAAGTCGTAGTCTCACAGACAACTGGACAAGCAGCGAACAATCTTCTATTACCAACTGTCAAGGACATGCAGGCTTGTGTAAAATGTCTTTGACATCCTACCCAACACATGGTAGGTCTTTTGCACAACCATCAACCTTGACTGAGATGAGATCACCAAAATGTCTATGGCTGCTGTCTGTCTCCACGATTCCCAGAGAGACTTAAAGTCAGAGGCATGCACACCGCAAGACTGACAGACTGGTTTGTAAAGGGACAGGGACTATTACAGTTTTTACAAGGACTAAGAGGCAACTACAACAATCAAGACAAATTGCAATTTGACAACCATAAATATGTTTTGTTTCCCCAAACAGCCTGGGTGACATAAAGAGAATCAAGACTTCACCAACCAGGATTTTATTGAAGTCTTGTTTTTGAGGTTGTAAAGTGAGGCTCATGATTTGATGGGGATATGCTACTCCAGTGGAAACTGGGTGAGAGGAGACAGAGTACACCCTGGCCAGGTAGAAATACTGAAAACATTGATGCTGATAGCTTGTCTCACCACTGGATGTGGAGAACTAGATTGTTTTGGTGCACAAAGAAGATATCCTATTGGAGCAAACGTTTTGACAGTAGAGATACATTGTGGGTCAGTTACCTCCTGGTCAATGGCAATCTCTGTTAACAGTCTGCTTAATTCTCAGTGAAGCCCTAAATTCTTCCAGACCATAATTTTTCTGGATCTACCTGTGTCATGAAAGAAAGCAGTATGTGATGAACCCTACCTGTTTAAAACATCCAAGAGACAAGAACTTTCCTGCACCAGCAGAGAAGAAGGTCAAGGTCATCAATCAGGCCAGTAAGATTACATGCATAAAACAGTTTTAACTCTAGAAATGTTCTCATCACTCCATGCATAAACAACTCAATCAATCACTTGTTTATAAAGTCATTGATTGAGTTATTGCCATCTACCATGAGAATTAAAGGACCTGAAAAAACTAAATTCTGCATTTAGGAATTTATTTTTATTTGTATTTTCTTTTGCTAAATACTGAAGGAAAAATAACATTTTATGTCAATTTATTGGACAATAAAATATCGACTCTTGTGATGCCAATTTAAGGGGCTCAGTGTTATTTTGAGGGGATCGAGTTTTAAACATGAATAAAAATATATAAAAAACTCCAGGTCAGTATTTCTAATTTTAATTTTTTGGGAAGTAAATAAGTAATTGAATAATAATAATAATAATAATAATAATAATAATAATAATAATAAAGAGTTAATTAAAAATATATAAGTAAATAACTGCATCACTAAAAATGTTTTTTTTTTTTAAATACACAAAACATCTCATAATTCACATGTGAATTACAGCTCAACACAAGGTGTCAGACTATAATACTATATATTATTTGGTTGTTCTGTCTAATACCAATAAATATTGGCTGATGTCACTTCTCCTGAATTTTGATTGACCCAGATCTTTTCTAAACTGTTTTATTCTTCAGCTGCTCTATAAATAGGCACTGAGGCTACTTTCAAAAAGCAACTTGCTCCCTCGTGTGGTCTATTGATGAACTGCACGTTTGACTCAATGAAAGTTAGTTTATTTAGTTATTAATGTGGTCTGTTTTACAGCCTCCCTGTGGGTCAAGACCAGGTCTCTGTGAATTAATAGAATACAGTATTTCTAAAAATATACAGAAGAAAACAAACAAAACAAAATGAATACAAATTTAAATCTGCTGGACCTTAACCTTAACCCCAGAAACCAAGCTACAATTTTCTACATTGTATCATATTTTTCAATATTTAAAAAAAAAAAACATTTGAAAGAAAATACTACAGTAGTGTTCACATTTATACTATGTCTGTCTCAGTATTTTCAATGTAATATTTGTTCATGTTTTCCTCACATTAGCAAAGCGCCTTCAACTGCATAAACTATTATACCTGTTTACAGCTTAGATAATGTATGGACATATTGAAAATATAAAGCTATAATTCATTTCTAAAGATATTCCAGATTCTAAATTATGGATGAACAGTTTGTTGATGGGCCCTTTAGAGCTAGGCTAGCAGTCAGATGAAACCTTACGGTAGTTGAGTTGATAACAATTTCCTCTGCATAGTGAGTATTATAGAGACAAATATTGGGTGACATGTCTGACAACTCAAGCTTGGCTTAAACTCATGCAAACAAATAAAACAATCCAAAAATAGGCTTTGCTAAACTCCTCCACAGCAATGTCAAAGAGGAAACAATTGCTTCAAACTGCTGAAGATGCTCCTACAAGCTGCTGCTCGGTTGGTACTAGTTTTCCACTCACAGCTTTTCCGCTTTGGCTTTGTTTTTGTCGGGAGTATATTTTCTGTGTGGAGTGTTTTTGCGCACCAAACCACTTTTAGTAAACCCATCATAAGCATGTGTTGCATATATGTCCCAACAGGTGTCAACACGATGTGTTGGAAAGAAAACAGCTATTCTTCGTTCTACTGCGCCATGCCTCCTGCCGCCGCCCGCCCAGCTGGGAGAGAAGACAAACTCACACTGTGAGGCTCATGGCTGATGCATCAGTTTAACTGCAGCCACAGCCAGTCTGCAGTGTATGCCACTGTCAAAACACAACCATGAATCAGCATGCGCGGTGCTACCATGCTGGTGACTGTAAAAGAATGTCATTTCAGTTTTTGCTGCTCGGTACAGAAACTCAATCAGCTTCTCTGACACATTCATTTCTCAGAACGATGATTTTCAAAGCCTCCAACTGTTCGACAAGCATGAAAGATACCAGATTGGTGCCGCAAAGAGGGGGAGGGAGGGGGGAGAACATTGTTTTCTAAGAAGTGCTGTTTTGTAGCAGATTTGTTGGCTTTACATGAGCATAAGCTTTACTTTGAATGGAATTAGTACTGTTAGATGGCCTCTGTGTTGTATCAGGCTTAGAGTGATTGGTCCCCTGGCAAGGGAGGAGTCGTCCATTTATGCCTAATTAGATGGTTTCTCAAAGTGGCTGATTTCCCATTGGCAGAAAAATCCCTGCATATAGTTGAAATATTCATTTTTTTTCTCGCTGACTGAAATTAAATCGGACCAAACTTCTTTTATTTCAGGTCAATTAAAATGACAAAAGATATTTCTATTTACTAAATACATCAGTAATAAGAGAAAGGACAAATCCTCAATGGATTCAAAATCAGAAGTTTATATCCTCGGTTGAAGATTTTATGGTTTTGGAAACGTCTGACAGCTTAACTGATGCTGTTAATTGGAGTCTCACCTGTAGATGTATTTGAAGGCAACTCCTGAAACTCATTGCTTTCAGGTTTGAGCCAATGAGGAGGTTAAATGAAGACATCAGGAGGAGCATGAGGCTGCTGAAGTCTGGTTCAATCTCCAGATGCTTGAAGGTTCTACATTCACCCGTTCAAACAAGAACACACAAACATAGACATGATGGGAATGTCCGACCATCATACTGCTCAGGCAGGAGATTGGCACCGTGTCTCAAATGTCCAAATGTGCAGATTGACCCCAGACTAAAGCCAAAAGACCTTGTGAAAATGCTGGATGAGTCATTATCTACAGTGAGACATGTCCTGTACCAACATGTCCTGAAAGGCCACTCAGCGAAGAGGAAGCCATCACTTCAAAATAAACATAAAAAGCCAGATTGCAGTTTGCAAATACACACAGGAACAAAGACCTTCATTTCTGGTGACATGTCCTGTGGAACCGTTTGTTGAACTGAATGCTTGTAAGAAAACTTTAGTGTGGAAGGAAATCTAAAACATTTGACCTAAAAATTACAGTTCAAAGGCAATGATACCAAATACTGAGGAAATGCATGTAAACTCCTGGTTTTGAAGACATTAGGAAATGAATCTCTGACATTTTCTTTCTCATTATTGTGACGTTTAGAAAATAGAAATCATTTTGGTCATTCTAAATGACCTGAAACAAGACAAATCTGAGTTAACTTCAGCCAGTGGGGGAAAAAAGTGAATGTTTCTTCTTCTTATTATTATATGTAAACATCTGGTTTCAGCTGTAGGTGGGGCGGATGAGAGATCACCAACAGCAGAGCATTTTTTATATATGATTTAATGTTTGGAGTTGCTGGGTTTTTCACCGTTAAATTACTTGCCAAGTGCCAAACATACTGTAGCTACAGTCTGAGAAAAAAGTGCAACGCATCGAGGGATAAGGGTGACAGTCACTTGACATAGACAGAAAGTCATAATTGGAGCAGATATCTGGAGATGCTGGAGAATTAGTGTTTATTCAGCCGCTGACCTTGGGGACGCCGCGGCACATCAGAGAGTCAGAAACAACGTGAGCATTTGCTATTGAGATAAGCCTCTCTTTTGCTCCGACTTGTCTCTCTAATCTGCATAACGTCATGAAAAGTCCTTGTAGATGATTCTTCTGCTCCAGCAGAACTAATAACGCTGCTTCTCTGTTGGTGAAAAATACCCATAATTACAACAACCTTGCAGAGGAACAAAAAGGGCAAACTACTGTTCTGACAGCTTACACACAGAGGAGCTCGCCTTACAGATGTCACGATCATGAATCTGCACTGCCTTGATGATTTGTTTCTCCATTAAAACAAGTCAAACGTTTTGCTCCTTTTGTACTTTAATGCTGCTATTACAACATTACAAAGTAAGCAAAATTAAAAAAAAAAAAAAAAAGCTCCATCACTGACGTTCCTAAGTGTTTGAATGTATTGAAAAAGTTATTCAGACTCCCAGAGCGGAGTGGTCCATTGCAGACCAGACCTGCTGACCGGTGGTGGGCGTGTCAGTGTGTCAAAACAGGAAGCAGAGGGTATAACTGATGTCATGAGTTTCCTGGAACATCATATCTCCAACAATCAGTAAATCAAGTTCAGCAGAGACAGAAGATGCCTCATAGAAAGATTGAACAGCATTACAAACACTTTTCTTCTCTTCTTCAAGCCTTCCTTGTTCTTCCTTATGTAGGGCTTTCTGTCCTTGTATCCTTCATTTCCTCCTTTTATTGTATTCATCCTTTCCTCTCGTCGTTGTACCCGTCCTTTCTTTCTCTTTCACTTCCCCATCCTTTCCTTCTTTCTTTCTGTCTCATGAACGTCTGTTTATCATGTGGAAAGAGCGTCAATAAATGTTTGATGAACTTTTTCGCTGTGGTGATTAACATTTTCTCCTTGTTGACACAACTTCCTTTCACTGGTGTTTCTTTGATTCCCTTCAGCAGCACCAAGCCAAGCTGGGTGGACAGAACTTCGTATCCAAAGGGTTCAGTGTTCTTTCCTGTCAGCATCGTGTTAAAATATCGGCTCTTATGTTTTGGTATTCTATTGACAAGATGAATGGTATGATTGGGTGGGGGGGGGTGTTTAGAGAAATACTCCCACTGCCATCTTCCCTCCAGCGAACCCAGATAAAGGATCGTCGTCTCTGATTTGCCACCTTTCATCAGCGATGATGAACTGCTGAAGGAGTCGTCATGCCACGGTCAGATCACAGCTATAAAAATGCTCCCCTCAGGTTCAAATCAGCTTGTTGTTTCGATGATGACACAAGTGAATATGATTCTCAAAATGACAGTGAGGGACTGAAGATAGTAATGAAATCTAAAGTTGATGGATTCGATTGCTCAAAAGCCGTGAAGTCTTTGAGCTGCTTTCAGTAAAGGTTTTTAGTTAGACTGTGAGGAAGAAAAAAAGGGCATGTTGTTGATGATTTCCCTCAGAAAAACGTTTGCTTTTGATTCAGCTGAGTGGTTAATGACACAGGAGACGTCTGATGGCTTCAGAAACTCGTCTCATCTCTTTGCAATGACGTTGACCAGAAGGGAGAGTGGGACAGAAATCTTGTCATGAAACCTCACTGAGTGCTGGAGCAGCGATTCTTTTCTCAATAAACTTTCCTTAATTTTCTACAGAAGCCAAAGATTTTATACCTGGAAGATTGTTGAAAAACATTAGGTAAGAAAACATAAAGTTAGCCGTATTAAATGTGTACACTCCAGTCATTCTGAGTCAATGATGTGTTTTTTTGTTTTATTTATTTATTTATTTATTAGAAAAATTAGTAGGTTTGCCATTGAGTTGTGAATTAACACCTGATTTTGGGGCGAGACGTTGATGATTTAGACAGGAATCATTTGGAGCCAACACACAGACAGACAGGACAAACAACCATGCACACACACACACACACACACACACGCACACGCACCCCCACACACGCAGCCCCCCCACACACACACACACACGCACACACACACACACACACACTTGCACCTAGTTTCAACTGTAAATATGATTTTAAGATGGATGAACTGCATTAGAAAGGTATTCTGTTTACTTTAAATAATTCTGAGGTTTAATCTATGAATATTCATATGGATCACTATTATGGGCAAAAATCAGTTTTTAAAAATCAGAATGAAATCTTTCTTTCTTTCTTTCTTTCTTTCTGTGTCCTTATTTTCTTGCCTGTTTTTCTTTGCTTGTGTTCTGCCTCCTTTCATTCTCTCATGTTTCTTGTCCATCTTCCTAACTAGAGTCCTTCACTCTGTCCTTGCTCCCTTGTGTTCTCCTTCTCTTCATTCCTTTGATAATTTATTCCTTCCTTTTATTCTCCTGTTGCATATTTCATATAGGAACAACCTTGTAATAATGATCTAAGTCATTATTTTTTATTTCATTTTACTTTGTTGCCAAAATCACTTTTGGCAAAAAATGACTTAAGCCGTTATTTTAGGAAGGTGACTGTCTACTAAGATACACATTCAACATATCCACTGTTTTCTTACAAACACATAATGGATGTTACTGTGGATGTTTTGAAATCAGTATAATTTAGCAGTCTCAGTCCCGTCACCAAGACCCATGTTACTATTAAGCTGTCATTTTGTCAGACTGCATCAGTGAGACGCAGAAATGAAAAAGACAGACAGGAAGTTGGTCACTGTTTTCCAAGAGAAAGAAGCTTGCAAGCAAAACAGAAAGCTCACAAGAAAAACATATTATCATAGGCATTGGTTTTATTCATGTCAAGTTGTTACTTTATTTTACCAGGATATTTCATATTATTCAATAATTTTGAATACTCATTCAAATGATGCTCATTTGAATAGAAGTCAATAAAAATACCCACTATTTCTTTATCTGGTTTTGTTTCTTTCATCGCAATCTCAACTTTGTAAATGTCCCTTTAATGTTTTTTTACCTGGACTCGTTAAACTTGCAAATTGGACCTTAAGTCACACTTTTTCACAATTAAGCCCACAAACATGTCTAATGAATATTTTTTCATAATTCAGAATTCCTCTTTACAGTCACTTACAAAAGGGTGAGAGGTCACAACATTATTTGTGCCACTCCAAAAGCAGTTTCTGTCATCCACCAGACAGACACACCATGGCACTTCTGTGATTTCATACTCATTTTTGTCCACCAGGAGGCAGTGTTTGCTTTTGTTTGCCTTTGGTGGCGTTTCGTGCAGGATCTGTGTCGCTGGAAATTCCCACAGAAACAGAATTAGCTCACAATTAGACTCCTGCCTTGTTCAGGCTGGAATCGGCTCCTGCATGAAGACTCCGGCTCATGTCATGTCTGCGACACACAGACATTTGTTATGGGAGAGTTCAGAAAGTGCAGCAACAAGTTTCCTGCAAAAGGTCCATCCCACAACTGGTGATGGACATGGAATCTCTCTCATAGCCCGGCATCCATCTTGATGCTTCACCCCTCTCTGATCTACCTCAGACCTCTTAGCTGTTCTCCCTGCCTTTCCACTCACTCCAATCCTCATTCTTAACAAGCTCATGAACAATTTGGAAGTGGCATATGAATTATCCAGGTAAGTATAATACACAGTTCCACGACAACATCAGTTTTACCACTGATGTAGGGTGTAGCAGAACGAATCATCATGTCCATTTGTCTCCTTCTTTCTATCATCTTCCTCTGGATTACTGAGGTGGGAGCTTTAAGGTATCTATAGGAACCAGTCTGTTGACATCACTATGGGTAGAAATGATAAAGACAAATATTTTTTCAGTCATTCTTAGGCAGTTAAGACATGTAGATCAGGAGACCAAAAACATCCATATCTTTCTCTTCTGTGCCTTAGTCACTTGTTTTTTGTTTTATTCTTTTTGCTGAATTTGTTGCTGTGGTTGTGGCGGATGGCTCTCACTGTGTCAGTGATATATATATATATAAAAAAACAACAACAATGTGAAAAGATCTTTTGGACAAAGGGATGAAAGTCAGTGCATGATACTGGCACACCTCCACTGTCCTCTCCTGTCTTCCCGGGTTCTCAGCGGGGGTGTAGTCCTGCTGCCTGACCCGGTGGAGACCTGGACCTGGCATCCCTCCGTTCTCCCACCTCATCACATCCCCCTCCGTCTAGATGACAACTGATAGAACTGCCGCATCATTTCTCCGCCTCAGATTCTGACGGTGGCTCCCCATCGTCATCAGCACCACTCTGCTTCGCATCACTTCTCTGTTCCCACAGAGCCATTAAGAGGGCCAGTTAAGTCTGATATTGCAGATAAATGGGGTATAAAACTGTCACTGAAATCAGAACTTTGTGAATTTTCCTCGAAAACAACTTTATTGGGTAGAAATATTAAACCTCTTGAAGAAAATGTGGGGCCGGGAACTGCTCATAGAGATCGCCATCTCCAACTCTTTTGCAAATCTTTTGAGTGTTATGGGTGGGAAAACATTCAACCCACTGTGTCGTTAATGAGAAGTCCGGAGATAAGTAGTATGATGAATATTATTTGATCTCTGTTCAGCCTTGTTCAGGCTGAAATCAGCTAGCTCCTCTATGACGTCTTTAGTTATTACAGAAAACCTCAGATTCCACAAAAGGAACCAAGAGGACAGTAAATCTGAAAAAATTGTTTGTAGATTTGGAATATGAAGTTGTATTCGAGGTTCTCACAACAATAAAACACCAAAGCAGACAGGATGTTGTTCAGTTGCATTTTCCTCTTGTACAGCAGGCGAAGGCAGGCAACACTGAAAATCAAACAACCTGGCAAAGTGTAGTAAACTGATTCAGTTTTTGTTTGGTTATATTTATATATTTTTTTTAATTGATGCTTACATGGAGTATCTTCTGTGTTTAAGACATGCTTTTAATATTTATATATTCTTAGAATGTTGTACTACAGTAGGCTGTTATGCAAATAACTTATGAAAAACAATGACCTGGATTTTATTAAATTAGCCTCCACTAATAAAGTAATAAATCTTGGTGTTATTATTGACCAGGATATGTAATGTAAATCCCAAGTTAAACAGGTTTCTCTAATCTCCTTTTTTTTCATCTCTAGATTATTGCCACAGTTAAAGATATCCTTCCAGGAGAGATGCTGTAAAACTAGTCCATTCATTTACTTCCAGGCTGGACTAGAAAGTTCACAAAATATGGTCAAAATCCTTGAGCTGATCCAAAATGCTGCAGCGAGAGTTCTGATAAAAAATGACACAGAGAGAGATCACATTTCTCCTGTTTAGCTTCTCTTCATTGGGTCCCTGTTACATCCAGAATGGAATTTGATATTCTGACATAAAGGTCTTAATAATCAGCTCTGATTGTTCCACATGTTGCTAACAGAGCTCTTTGTACTCAGACTGCAGGCCTACTGCTGGTTCCTAGAATCTCAGTCCATGAGGCTGACACACTGTCTATTTTTAAGACTTGACTTAAAACTTTTCTTTTCGATAAAGCTTCTAGTTAGACTGGTTTAAGTTATCCTGAGCTACTTCTGCTGTTGGGTTGCTTAGGCTGACAAACTGACCACTCTACTATTTTCTCCTACTACTCTCCACTCATCCATTATCTGCAGTCAGTTCTGACATTAACTTTATGTCTTTCTCTGTGCTTTTTTTACAGTCCATTTCAGCTGGAATCACACTTTGAATTTGTCTTTCTGATTCAATCAAATAGATTTTTTTTTGTAAAGTGTCGTGTTGTGAATTGCTGCTATCTAAATAAACTGAATCGAATTGAATTTCTCGTTCAGTCTCTATAGATCATATTTCTGTTGACGATCTGAGATGTTGAACAGAAATGTGTTCTGATTGTCCAAATATCTGCCTATCTCCCTGTCCAGGTTGTTATTACACTGCAGGCCCACTGCGTTATGCATGAGAGTGATTACGCTTTAGCAGATTACAAGCTGACCCCATTCGCCTTCGCGTTGCCTGAAGTATAATTTGGTTCCGAAGGAAGAAGATAGAACGCTTCCACCATCAATCTCCCTCTGTGTGAGGACTGAATCCAAACGCAAACAACGGAATGGCTGCTTTCAATGGGTAATATTAAAGTTCTGATATTATTTTAAAGTTTGACGGGTGGCATGTTGAAAATTGAATATTGTTCATTCCTTCACTGACAAGAAAAGCAATAGAAACTACAAAACTACGTCCCCCATAACCACTCATTGGTACATACTCAGTCCAGAACTGTTTCCAGTACATGCTAAGCAAACTGCAGCACTGCGTGTCTGTATTTGTATCAGCGCTCTGCTCTGTTGTCTCATCCTTCAACAGCTCGCTGTTATCAGCATTCTGCCATGTTGTTTGCCTTCTGTTTTATTTTTGCAAAGTAATCCTCTCCCTAATAAAGAATGAAAGGGCAGCTCCTACCTGTCCTCTCTGATCTCAAGTGTGTCTTTTTCATGCACAGCAGTCTAATTGGACAACACACACGCATGCTCACCATCACACAGGGCAGTCAGATCAAAGGTCTGACGTCCGGCTTATCTATCAAGCCCAACTTCAATCAGTCGTGTGCCAGCAGAACAAATATGAGTGGGAATTTTAATGGAAAACTTAAATATGGTAAGACAAGGAGAAAAAAAAAAAGATTTACTCCATCTGGATTTTGAGCTGCAGAAAATATTAATATGTAGAAAGTCCAGCCGAGTTAATTGCAGGTGTGAACTTAATTAATTGCATTTAGGTCATTAAACCAGCAGATTGGTGCAAAGTGATTCATTTAACTTCTTTGAAAAAATTCTTCTTTAGAAATATGGACTGTTGATGCAAACGTTAGCGTTGGGGACGTCTGTGCTGCTGCTGCATGTTTAGAATCGAGATGCTAATTTTAAGCATGAGTAGCTTTGCTGATAGGTTATATCAGCAAAAATTATTGGACAATAGTCTCATCCAGTGTCCCTTAAGATTGCTTTGGAAGCAAAAATGAAGAGATAGAATCAACTTTTTCATGTGCTCATGTCGCTGGTGTGTCTGATTTTTGGGTGACTAGAAGCTCTAATATTCCATCTGACGACTTTTACATGTGAAGCAACAAAAAGATAAATGTGATTAATTGAATTCAAATGTTCAATTTATTAAAAACGTCTTGGCCCTAGTTAGAATATATTTCCCTGGTCAGTAAATGCAACTTATCCAAAACGGTTTATATTGTTTGAAAAATACTTTCAATTTAAGGAGGTTGTGTGGCGAACTTGATGTTCAAACTTCAGCTAGTTATTTATGCTTTCATTTCCTCTCCTCTCTCTGTTGTGCTGCAATTTTCACATGCATCAGTGAATAAGCACTTTCACATAACTACTGTTTCTATTAAAATTCTCACCCATATTTGTTATTTTATTTATTTATCTGTTTATTGTAGAATTCATTCTGAAGTCCTGGCAAACTTTGAAGGCCTTCAATGCCAATATTCTTCCTGTATGAATGAATTATCAGATCAACGTTCCTCAAATTGAGCCCTCAGGTCCTTAAACCAAAATCTACTCATAGTGCTAATTTTGATCGCTCATTCCAGACTGCTGCAGCGCAACGTGAGCTTTATTTCTCATTACATAATCATGAGTCTGGACTCATTTAATATACATATTTGTTCAAATGTGTTTTTCCTTCAGATCCTTTAAAATGCCTTTTTAAAATAATTTTATATCATTAAATTTTACATTTATATTTTTTATGTTTTATTTTAATTGTTAATTGTGTTTTTCATCCATAAAATATTCTGCTTTGTCACCTATATAAATGTGGCATAATAAATGTCGTCACGGTGTGGTGGACGCCCACCTTAGTATTTCAGCTCATTTTAGATTCAACAGCCATATGGCCAGATAAAAACAATTCCCAATAAAAATGATGCTCCCTTCTTGAGATCAAGCCAAACATCTCGAAACCTTTTTTCTGGCGTGCACATAGCGGTACGATCCGCATTAAAGGTAAAGATATTAAAAGAAATAAATACATAAATTGTTCTGTTAGGTGTAGAATAACAGGTGCCGTTCATGCATTGCATAGGAGGCAGCCACGCATTGCACTGTTCTCTTATGCATTGCTATAGCAACCCCAAAAAGTACTTCACAGTCACTGCAAAATTTGAACATGAATAAATTTGCTGTCAAATCATTTATCACTTTTAGGGAATATCCCCTCTTTAAAAAAAGAAGAAAAAAAAAAACCAACATTTTCTGGACTTTGTTTGAGGGGCTCTGGACGGTTTCCCAGTAGTCAAGATGGCGGTCTTCACCACAGACTGTTGTCTCCTGTTTCCCAACTAATTGTCAGGGACAGCCTGGCAATTTGGCAGGTAATAGCAGAACAGCCTTTCGCTAATGGATTCCTGACCAGAAAATGAGACTTTGGAATCGCAGTGACAAGATGACTGACAGCTAAATCAGTGTGTAGACGGAAGGAGGAAAGGTACGCGGATGAAACAGAGACTGCGGACACTGATAGCCCACGGTGAGAAGATTAGATGAAAAAGAGTCCACAGAACATATTTAAAATGAGGCAAGCGAAGTCAAAAGGTATTCTCCATCAATTTTGCTTCTATACAGCAGTTTTACAGCTGCTCACACCGTTTCCCTCTATTTCGTTCTTCAGCGGGTGTTCCTGCTTCATTAGTGTTTGTCTCTTGTGAATTTAACTTTGATCTTTTTTAAATCAGACAATGTACAACTGAAACATAATTGTCGCCACTTGATGAGCTATAGCAGATTACAGCTTTTAGATCATTAAAATCTGCAGTGACTTTTTTAGTCACTTTGAAACAGTTATGCATAGAGACTAAGAACAATCTATAAAATGTACAAATGGAGAAAAAAAAACCTCCACTAATTTCAGTGGGGTTTTTGTTTTGATTTTGTTCTTTTCTCCAAAAATATACTAGATCATGAAGGAACAACTCAATGCTTTAGCTGGCTTTGAGGTTTTAAAATGCAAACTTTGTGTCTGAATTAACTTTTTAATTTGAGCTGAGAGGAAACTCACAGCTGGTTAACATGCCGGGTTTGTGAGCATGGCTGCTTGCATGCGTTTGTTATTGGTTTTGGCCAGTAAAATAAAATTTTACTGGCTATTCAACATCACCCACACTGCTACCCACAGCTACTAGATGCAGTCGGTTCCTACTTTTGCCGTGGGACGTCACCATTTGTTTTAAACGTTGATGTTTCAAAGAAACCTCTATGAAACTTAAAAGGTTTCTGAAGTGTTCTTAAGTGAATAGCACCAACATTGGTGCTATTCAGAGCACCAACAAGTCTTTCCTCAGGAAGACTTGTTCCTTGTTCTTTGTTCCTTGTCACAAATACTTTCTAGAACTGATCAGAATTTTGAAAACTTTACCTTCGTGCTTTCCTTTGTAAAGCCAATTCTGTCATTTAAAAAGCACCAGTGCTGTGTTTAAATGACAGAATTGGCTGTCATCATGACAAGTCAAACACAAACAACACAAGGAAAAAGTCAATTTGTCCACTCTGTGAATTTGTTTTCTGCATGATTTCAACATTTTCGTGGTAAAAAGGGCTGTTTTTATGCATCAACTGTTCAAATAATTGAAATAAGAAGCGCTGGGTGAGGTAGTGATGAGCCTCGCCTCGCCTCGCCTCTGGTGGCCTTGTGTCACACACTGACTGATGCAGGCAGTTTTTAGTCACATTTAATTACACATGTTGACATTCCACAGTATAACATATTGACTGAATGCGTGTGACAAATTTAGTCTTCCTAGTCAGCAAAAAAATGTGCAGGGTGAAGCTGAAAGTACCGTGTCGCACAGATAGGGGGAGTGCTAAGCCCAGGATGACGCAACACCTCAGTAATTAACACCATTGAAGCAACCAGACTCAAAAATGACAGCAAGCAAGAACAATTTTTACAACAGTGATGGAAATATTTCAGGAAAAGGATGCAAATAAATTATACATGAGTTTAATTAAAATCAAAGGAAAGGTCAGCCAAAAAAAAAAAAGTATGAATCAATAAAAACAATAATAATTTTCCTCGATATTATATAGTCTTATTTTCTTGCTATTGTATTATTTAAGAGTGTGGAGATGATGAAAGCGCCTGAATGTTTTCAACAAGCTGAATATAGAAACATAAGCTTCATTTCATCTGATCACTGCACACAGCAATGATGAACAGAACTGCCCACCGAGTCCAATGTGACCCTCTGATTCCACTGGATGCAATCAGAATCGATACGCTGAAACATGACTCCAAGAAAGTCTGAACTAAGACAAATTAACATCAAAATCTAGTGAAACAACCAAAAATATCGAAACAAAAATGGTATAATGCTGTTGTTGTAAACCAATTTATGACTAAGTCGCTTTGCTGTTTGCTGTGACACAACACGTTTGCAGTGATTTATTTGCTGTTTAAGGCTGACATACTTTCTGGCCACATCTTCTGGCAGAACACGGCGGACTCTAACCCTACAAGGAGGCAGAAATGCTGTAGCGAACCTCGGAGGGCGAACGGCGTTGCTGCTGGGCCGTCATTCAGACAGCAGCAGATGGAGCACATCTTACAATAAGTCTCACTACAAGCATCGGCTGGTGTAGGTGTGTTGTAACCATGATTGGGCCCTGATTGCTTTCTCTCGCCCACAACAAAGGAAATGACAGCTGGAAGCAGCAGAACACTTTGCAGAGGAATCAAGCATGTTGCTTCCAGATGAAGTCCCTGCCCAGAAGGTTATTTTACAGGAATTTAAAGGCAAACATGAAAACCTTCAACTATCATCTTCTCAGTAAACTGGATTTGCTGGATTTAACACAGAAAATAATCCTGTTTTTTTTTTTTTTTGGTCAATAAAAAACATGAATCTTAAATGCTGTATTTGTTTCTAATCGTCTCTCTTTTTTTTGGAAATGTTCCTTTAATTTTATCCCATGTTGCTTTTTCTGCTGTCTTGCTCCACAGAGAACTGAATCACACAATTGACTGGCTGTTTCCTGAGACTCATTCAGATCTTGTTCGGACTCAAATCCGCAAGCATCTGCTCCTACAGATTACATCAAGATTTGTTCTTACATGTAAGTGGATTTACTAAAAAGAAATGTTTAATAATCAGATTTCGAAACTGCTCTCAGTATAACCAGGATGTGGCTCTATGTGGCTACAAAGCCTCGAAAATCCCTCCGTCTAAATATTTAGTCATGTTGCTTCCAGAAACGTCAGCATATTTCAGCAGGATTTAATTTAGGACCTACAAGCCGGTTATCCAGTTTCTGATCACACAGCTCAGGTTCAGAGATGATTGCGTTGTGGTCCAAAATGTGCAGAATTACACCAGAACAACAGTTTAAAGATGTTGTGTGGATGTTGGCTGAAGCTGGTCGGTCAGTGTCGTCGTCCGCAGTGAAAGGCCACCGAGCGAAGAGGAGGGTAATGTTTCTTTTACTCCAAAAGAAACATTAAAAAGCCAGATTCCAGTTTGCAAAAGCCTTTTTCATCAGTCAAATGTTTTTCACAGTCCTGTAATCCAGTTGCAAAAAAAAAAAAAACAACAAAAAAAACCCAATAAGCCATTATAGGGATTAAAAAATATTAATTGTTCACAAAAATAAAAAAATATAAATAAGTTTGTGTGCTGGGATTTGAGTCCATATAGCTTAAACTTAAACGGGACACAAACATTTCTTAAAGCTGTGCCATAAAAATATTAACCACTTAAAAATTTTACTGCGGCTATGTGTTAAGTGAGGATTTCTCTGGATTCTAAAAATGACGGTGCTCTTTTCTTCTACAAGTATTTCATATTCTGCGTTGTTTTTTTTTTCAGGTAGTATGTTGCATGTAGACTTTCCATTTTGCATTTCTTGGTCTATTTTTAGATGCAGCGCTTATTCTGTCCTTCATTCCTGCCTTTCCCGCGCTGAGACTAAAAGATCACTCTAATCTGCCATTTTTTTTCCTCTTCGATTCTTCGCCACACGCTGTTAATCTGACAGCCTGGGTCAAACGTACTGACCCGATGCGCATTGCTAATTTCCCCCGAGGGAATCTGTGAAATTACTCCAACTGCAGGAGGTTGAAGATGTACATAACAGTAGTCTCAAACTCCTCAAGGTTACCCGCTATTTAGCTCTACGGCTTCCAGCTGTCAACAAAAGACGTTCTGCCAGACTGGCGGTCTCCCACATGGCTAACCGTGTGACGTGTGCATGAGGTCAAAGGTCACAGCTACCCGAACCGTGATCCCGGAGTCTCAGAAGAAAACGACGGCTGTTTGTTGTTTGCCGACAACTTTGAAAGAGTCTCCGTTTACTGGCTGCATAAGAACTCTGCGCGCTGGCGAGCTAACATTCAAAGCTGATCATTTTAATCTCATTTAACTGAGATTCTTTTTGTCCCTGAGTGTTTTTGGTTGTACCTGTTACTAAAAACAAATTTCCCCAGAGCTAACAAAGCATTAACAAATCAGCTCAAATCCTAGACCACATGCTGACATCAGAGCACATATTGAAATAGAGCGACCGTGCGCTTTAGAGACTCTAAAGTTTACACCTTTCCTTGCCGACACAATAAAGACAGACATGCTGACATGCTGCTGAACAGGAAAAGATCAACAGATTGACAGAGAGGAGCCCTTGGGAGACGTGTCGAGGTGAGTTTGTACAACGTGGAACATAAAAACACCTCTTCAGTCTGATTCTTTACCTTTCTGTCTCTGCGGATCTTTAGTGAAATTTTAAGCTGCCCGTCTTGGTCTGGCACCCAGATGAATGTGTTACTTTTGAAATCTGAAAATAGCAGGTAAGTGCTTTTCTGTGTCATCCAAGACGGTTGATGTCTTACCATTTTCCTTTCACTCCTGTAGCTCCAGGGTTTCATCTGAGACACACGATTCAGTGCAGAAAGCAGCAATGTGAACACGCCGGTGCAGCTTAAAGGGACTTCACAAATTACCAGTTACTCTGAGTTGACATATTAATTACTAGCAAAATCAAAAACACCACTTTGTCCACTAAAAGACAACCCCAGAATGTTTGTTGACGTTAAGACAATGTCTTCCTGTCATAAATCAGCGATTTGACACATTTTGTCATTTGGAGTGAAAAGATGCAAGTTTTCAAGCCAGAACAACATCCCAACTTTGAATTCAGGGGATGGTAGCAGCATGTTGCCAGGTATTCTGCTGCAGGAGAGCCTGGAATCATAAAACAGAAAACATTTAACTGTTTTAACTTCCCATGACGTCCCACAGTGGACAATTTCTCCACTTTATTGGGTGTCGAACACAAAAATGATCCAGAATCCTCACATCTATCAAGGAAACTGAGTAACCAACTGCAGAGCTGGTGATTAGGAGCATCAGGTCATCTGCTCATGGTCTGTAAACCATAAAGACAAACAAAACATATTCATTTTCCTAAAATAAATCCAACATTTCCAAATGGGACTAACCAATAAATCACTCAGTATGAACACATTGTCTGTCCTCCCCAGCTCTTCTGTGACGAGGCTCGATTTTTAATATCTGACTTTTGTTTGTGCGTGTAATGCCATCTAAGCTCATTGTGGGAACCCCAGATTAATTTCTGGGCCTGAGATGAGTGTGGAATTATACCAGAGGAACAGAAGCAGAGATAAAGAGAGAAGGAGGAGGGGGGGCTCCGGGTGTGAAGCCGACACAAACAAATAAAGAGACAGACAGGCCAGAGGACAGAGACAGGCATTATCAGGGGAGAATTACTGTACGTCATAAGCTTACAGGCACAAGGCTTTGACAACTCTGGTTATTGATAGAACAACAAACTCCACTGTGTGCCAAAAAGAAAAGGTCACAGTATTCAACTTATGGTTCAGGAGGCGTATATGTCACCTCCTAAAGCGCGTTGAAAAGGGTAAGTAATCACTCCTATCTCACTGCTTTCACAGCCAGCACTTCCACAGAACTCACTGTGAGCGGGAAACGAAGCCCAACCGCGCTCAAGGAGAAAACCTTGAGAAAAAAAAAAAAAAGAAAACTAGGAAAAAACAGCACCGATATGCTTAATTCTGCAAGACTCCAGCGGCGGGTGGCTGGTCTGCGAACGTCAACAAATGAAGCAGATTCAGTTGCATTTTAAATGTCATAATTTCTCTCTGCATTTTTCCAATACAAACAATAATCACAGCTTGTAGCTGAGGAGAAAGAATCAGAGGGGAATGTTAGGAGCCGCAGGAACTCTGGAAAATCTTCTGTTCACAACTAAAGTCTGATTTAATCCTACAGATACATAGTCTTCTGCTTCTGGAGAATGTCAGTTATTTTACTTCGTATTGTCAGGTTGGAAAATGTTTCCGTAAGAATGAGGTTGTGATAGTCGTTCCAGCAAGGTGCGAGGCAGGGACTTACTGGCGTTGTCTAACAGGCAGAGTTCAGGGCAACAAGAGCGTCTTCAGTGTCTGCTGCCCTCTGCTGAAATAGGTTTCAGCTCATATGAGCTCTGGATAGGAAGGTGAGGACTTTAAGACGGACTCCGTGTCTTACTTTGAAGTTGGAAAGGAAGTAGTTTAGAATTGCTTTCTTCTGTTTACAGGTTCGTCTTACGGAGACCTGTGGCTACGCTCTTTTCACTTTGAATGTAGAGCATCAGTCTAATAATTAGCCATTAGTTAACATCGACTTCAAAGCCTCCGAATCAAAGGGCTGTTTAGTATTTCCTCAGAAGACCTCAAATGTTTTATAGTGAAGTTTGTCTGGAAAGTGTTTAAATAATTCATACTCTCTCTGTGGCAATAAATGCAGTTTCAGACAGAGTAATCCATCATTTGCCCTTTGGATGCAAAGCAAAAGCAAACATTATTTTCTTGGTTAGACCACCTAGCTTTAATATTCATATCCAAGAGCTGACTGTTTCAAATATGAAAATCCTGATGGTGTTTACTCCTCCACAGCATGGCCGAAGGAGAAAGCTCAAAACCTCCTATCTATAGAGAATAGATAAAAACTCCAAAGTTCTGGGAAAGTAAAGGAAAGTTGACTTGTGCTATCGTGGTTTGATCTTCTCGCCACATGCCTGGCTGCTTTCTGACTCTGTTGTTTGAAGGTGCGTCCCACAGCATTAGATGCTGGTAGAATCACCTGGGCAGCTGAGTGCAGGGAAACAATACAGCACAATTCCTGGACTCCCTTCAGTCCAAATGTTGATGGTACGGTTAGGTTGGAGATATTGGTGTCACACAACACAGCAGGTTGACTGGTGAGGCATAAAAACGTCACTGCTTGTGATGAGTTTGTTGTCACGCTGCCATGATGCCCACTGAGAATCCAAGGTTACATTCACACTGTAGACCCAAATCCAAGTTTTTTTTTTTCCTTGCTCTTTTGCAACCTGTATCTGAACAGTCAGAGCTACCCATGTTGTCCAGGTCTCTTAAATATGTGGTGCTAATGCCAAAACATATCTGATCTATACAAATAGTAAAGAAAATATAGTCTTAAAGATAGAATTCTATGATCCATAGTTAGAAATTAAGAGGTCTATATCAAATAAGAAAAGTTCAGCAAACAGATGTATCTATTGGAACACTTTCCATTTTCTGGCTAGTTCTACCGAAATGGTGCTTTTACAACAGGGTTCCACTATGAGCAGAGCAGACAGTCTGCTGTGTTTCTGCAGTTGTGTAAGCTTATCTGAACTCTGGTGAAAACCAAACAAGCTAACAAGGGTCCCCTCAAAAACTTGGCTCTCAGTTGATGTGAAGGTGAACCCTGGCTTGCTGGGTGAACAAATATGATTCACTAATACATGCAGTATCTAAAAACACATAAATCCTTTGTGAAACCAAATCGCCACTTCATGGTCTCTCATTGCTCCCTGTCATTTTCTGTACAGCTGCATTGGTATCATTTACATAGAGCAACAGGTTGGCCCCAGAGGGCAGCTTTGTATGATGGCCCCTGTAACGACCAGCTGTTGTGACTGCATGACAATGTCCAGGTTGAAACACAGCGAGTACCATCAACTGTCCTGGTGTGAAAGTTTTTCCCTCTACAGCCTCAGAAAACACTTATAAGTTGTTCAATAGTTGAAAACCAGGCTGGTCCAGATGCAGTCGCTACATTTGTGGCTTGATATTCTTCTGTTTTTTTTTCCAACAGATTTTTCATCTCTACCCTCAGTAGCCGTCCAACAGAGGCAACGTAAATGAGAACAGCACCGTGTTATTTTTTGATTCCCTTTCCTGATCATGCACAGAAATGACCAAAGGGAGAGGAGATGAATTGCCCAGACTGAAATGTCCTCATATTGTGTCTGTGAACGCTCCATTTCTATCAAATATAACATACAACGGATTGAGCTTGGTTAAATTGAGTCATCTGAGGAGCTCCAATCTATCTGCGGAGCTCTTCATCGGAATGAGACAGCTTGCCTTAAAGTGATGGATGACTCTGTTATCTTACATATAGATCTTCATACAGCTGTTGACGGTGTTGATCATGCTCTCCCACTCGTCTCAAGCAAAGCAGCAAAGCTGACTCAGCATGTGGAATACTTTTCCTCTGTGCCAACCTTCCCTCATCATCTTCATTATCCAGTTGATTGAACGCTTAGTGATGAGAATAAAACACGTATGCAGATTCCAATCTCATTATGCTTTGCTCCACCTAATGATCAGCGATTGATCAGATTTATGAAGTGACTGCTCTTCTGTCACATCCACTTATTTCTGTACTGATCCTGTACATTCTGCAGGCAGAAGGCAGTTCAGTGCACAGCACTGATAAATGCATGTAAAAAGTCTGAAAAATGAGTTAATCTTTGTAGCATGAGCTCACACTGAAGCATTTAAGAGAGACAGAGAGATATATCCATGATTAACACAAAACATATGTACCGATAAACCTTATTTATACTTTTTTACTTTTGCTATGCTTTATGTTCCATTCATACTCAAAAAAAGACGTTGTACATTTCTACTTATTCTGTCACTATAGGGACAGTCATCAGACAGGAAACAAGGACAGAAGCCATACAGAAATCAACCCACAGTTACCCACGGTAACTTGCTAATCACATGAGGCCCCCAGATCATGCTTTTCAAACATTTTATAGCGTCATTAGCTAGCACCCTTGGCAGACAAAATGTTGCAGCAGTGGAGCATCTTCAGATCCAGCCCATGAAAATTTGAGCATAGTTTCTAACAGATCTTACGGGGCCCACCAGGAGCCTTTTCTGGTTACAGCCACAACGTCTCTGAGTAGCTGGATATAATAATTAGTCTGCCTTGCTTGTACTTTTTTTCATAAATAAAGTTTTCTACTAAAATTGACACCATGTTGCACCAAGGCAATAATAGTAAATATTCAGAAGTCACATTTATACTTTTTTTTGTGTGTGTTTATGAAAAGAAACATCAAATTCTATGTAAAAATATGCCTCCTTTTGAAATGTCTGTGTTAACAAGCATCATCATCATCAAAGTCGGCATCGTTGTGAAGGATTACTAAAACAAGAATGCATCCATTTCTGCTGGCAGCAGTCTGGCTAACTTCACAATGCTTCTCCAGAAAGCTGAGGAAGCTCCAGCTGTGAGTCTGCAGAGATCACCCTGTGGTCTCAACAACATGCATTTAGCTCAGCTTTCTCGTGCTGAACAGCTGACACACTCGCATCCTCTCCCAGCAGGCCTCCCACGAATGACAGCTAGCAGGAGATGGCAAAGATCAAATTTAGCTCCTCTGACAGTCGAGTTTCATGCTGTCATTATGACAACAGTTACGTCACAGGCAATACTCTGAAGGTTTCATGAGTAGGCAAATAAATCAGTTGTTTCCTCTATAATTCAGGATGAATTTTTAAAGTGTGGGTATATAAATGATATGCTAATCTGGATCTATGATGCAAAGAGAATACAAATGACATTATGTCAGGATACCAAATATTCATTTGCTCAGCAAATCGTTTCCTTAGCAGGAAACCTTTGTAGTTTAGCCAGGTGAGAAACAGCCCTTTGTTCTGCTCTTTGCTTCCCACAGAGAGGCTATTGGGAAATGATTACTTGCTGGAGGTTTGGACTCGACTGAAGTTTGAAACGACTGGATTGATTTTACCCAGACACTGACGTTCGTTGAAATTGCCTCAAGAATAAGAGTTTCAACTCAGCCGAGACGTCTGTTGATGCATATGCAACACATGGAAATGTTCACATGGAACAAATATTGGAGCCATCTAGTGGTCAGAGTGTGAATCACAATCAGCTGCAATTTAGATGATGCTAGTTTCATGGAGCAGAATCGATTGTACAAGAATTTATTTCATTTTAAAGCCATAATTAATCTAGTGCTCGTTAGCATCTTTCCGAAATGTTCATAGACCAAATGTGCTGTACTCAGTTGACATGTCTTTACTTATTTTAGCATCTGTTTGACACCAAGAATAAAACAGTTTTTATTTATTTATTTTCTGTTGAAACTGAAATCATGCAATAAGGGGGGTGACTACAGTGGCCCACAGGTGCAAGTGTGCAGCAAAAGAAAAAATGAGCTACAAACACATGAATGATGCAAACTCCAAGACATAAAAACAAGGAACAAACGGAACAAAAAAAGCTGCAAAAAAAATGCTGCAACCACAAGCAAGAGAAGCAACATGAAAATGACCACGGATAGCAAAAAAGAACAGCAAATATGAAATATGATTATCATTCCTGCATTCAACAACATTCTCACTTGTAACCTATTAGTTCAAGTGTCTTATTGAAAATGTTTCCTAATAAATATTTCTGCTTGCTTTGTCTTCCAGAGCTAATAAATCAGATAAAAGAAACTGAATTCCACTCCCCACCCCCTTTTCTTTTTAACAAAACAAACAACATTATGGATATATATATTTTTTTATTCTCCTGGTAATGATTTTAAAAAGCCACAGCAGAGAGCCTGGCATGCTGTTAGAGGGAGGGAGCTTAAATTCAATGCTCGTGTCAGAAAATATTCCATTTGCATGTGTTTGAACCAGCACTAAAAAAAGAAAGGTGAGGGGGCAGGCAGAAAGAAACGGTCGAGGAAGAGAATGAGCACGTGGGCTTTTTGAGCTAAGCCTTGTGTGTGTGAGCAGAGGAGATGAAATGGGTTTGGTTGTAATTAAAAGCGCAGAAGAAAAAAGTCGCATTCCTACTTTTGACAAGAGCAAAAAGGGTCATATAGTCAGGGGCCACAATAGTCTTGTTAAGTCACAGTTCATATCATAGAAGCAAGAAGAAGAAGAAAGCTGAACGAAACTAATGGAAATGGAATGAAAATATTTTCTTGTAATATATTTTTAAAAAGGCAGTATTATGTATTTTCCTGGCATAAAATTGCCATTTCAAAGCACAGCCAAGTAACAATGTAAATTCAGTTGTTATAAAAAATGCTATTTATAAAAAATATGACTGAAAAGAAATTTGACTTTGATATTTAACACCTTGAAAGTGGGCCTCTGTCTCTGTCCAAAACTCCGCCTTCAGGAAGTCATCACAACATGACTCCTCTATTAACCTTTGAACATTTTTACTAGCATTGCACTGAGAAGTAGCTCCTATGATGAGCTCAGCACATTATAGCAATTAGCAAAAAAAAAAAAAACAGATGTCTGCTCATTTCTGCTGGCTAGTCTGAAGGAGCTGAGAGGAGGGGAGTCACGGTGGAGGGGGGGTCACGGTGGAGGGGAGTCACAGTGGAGGGGAGGTCACGGTGGAGGGGGGGTCACGGTGGAGGGGAGTCACGGTGGAGGGGAGTCACGGTGGAGGGGGGGGTCACGGTGGAGGGGAGTCACAGTGGAGGGCTGCTCTGTGGGGTGGAAGCTTAGAAACTGAAGCAAGGAAACATTTTATGCATGTGATGAGAGATTAACATTATAACGTGACGGAAAGCTCAAAGTCAATTTTACACAATGCTGCCCCTTTAACCAAAACCAAATTCATACCATACGTATACTCCTAACTCCTAACCTTTAAGGACCTGGCATAAAGTCCATCGGTCTTCAGAATATTAGAATGACACTATTACCATCTAAACAAGCTACATAAATGAGTACACACACACACACACACACACACACACACACACGCACGCACACACACACACACACACACACACACTCACAGATGTCAACATGATGAGGTGAAATATGTCCGTCTGTTTGATGTTTCATGGTTCAATCAGATGGGAGAGTGTTGGAAGTGATCAAATAAATGATAGATGGAGGGAAGTGAGGAGACAAAACAGCATGATGGAGGGAGGTTGTTGAGGGAGAGATCAATGGAGAAGATGGAGAGAAGAAAATGCCTAATGCATCATCTGTTTGGGGATTTAGTAGACTTGTTAACATTCTTAAGATGGGAATAAAGCATGCGAGGAGCATCAGGGATATAAAACATATGGAAGACAAATGTGTTTGGAGAACAAAAGGAGCGTGATGGGAGAGATGAGCCTCCTTCTGAGCTGGCTGCTCTGTACTTAAGAAAAGTCATAAACCCATCCCAGATATTTTTATATATAAAAAAAAAACTTTGTGAAACTACAACTACCAAAAAAGCCTGCTACATTTACTAGTTTAACAGATTTTATTAAGTTGTTTCCTTTAATTATTTTCTGAAAGCTGTTTTCAGTTGACATCTCTGTCTACGAAATGATAGAAAAATTCTGATCTTCTTTCAGTTTTAGAGTTTCACAAATAAAGACCAAATACAAAGGATCAGATTTTCAACAAGGGAAATTCTTTCAATCAAATCAAAATGAAAAAAAAAAAGTTCACGTGATGTTTCCATTGGATTTACAGTGGGGAAAATAAGTATTTGATACACCACCAGTTCCCAGTTTCTGAGGAATGGAGAGGTTTGTCATATAGTTACAGCTCAACTGTGACAAACAGAAACATCCTTCAAATAAGTATTTGATATAAGAGAAAATATAACTTAATATTTGGTACAGAAACATTTGTCTGCGACAGACTGGCGACCTGTCCAGGGTGAACCCCGCCTCTCGCCCGGAACGCAGCTGGAGATAGGCACCAGCAACTCCCGACCCCGTTAGGGAGAAGGGTGACGGAACATGGATGGATGGATGGATGGATGGGAGAAACATTTGTTCGCAATTAGTTCTGGACCAGGTAATGAAACTGGATAAAAAAACATAACGTTATATGACATATCATATTTACTATGATGTGTCATACGATGACATATGATATGATGTCATATGACTATGACATTGTAAAATGTCATTTGACATTTGACATTTTATTTTTGTAAAATGTCATATGACATTGTAAAATTGGTTGCTTTTTTACACGTGTCCCAGCAGCATTTCATTATAATTCACCATAACAGAAACACATTGATATACCAGAGTAAAATTAGGATTTTGGTTTGTCATTTAAAAAAATACTAAAATAATTTGATAATTATATTAAACTATTTAAAAAACTCATCAAGCATTTCTTCAACAGGTGTGGGTAATGTCTAAGATTAAATTGTAGAATTGATTATTTCTGTAAGTGAAGAAAAGTTAAGTAACGTTAAAAGGAAAGTTTTGTTTCTGTTATTAAATCAGTTCAAGCAGTTCTTTTTTCTCATGCAAGAAGCCTCAACATGTGTTTATGGTAAACTGTGAGCAACAGGATGTGAAAGTCGCTGACCCGCTGAGACCCGGACAGAGCTGCTGCCTCCCAGACAGATTCTGATTCGGTGCCAGAACCATCTGAAATGATTTGATGCATTCAGAGCTCATTAAAAACGAAGTAAAAATTCAAGTCTGAAATACTTTATTGATCCCAAAGGGAAATGAACTCATGTTAATTCAAGTTCCTCAAAGGGATCTCCTATAGAGGTCTGTGTTACAGCACATCTGAAGAAGACTCTGACTGAAGACATTCTGTTTCCATAAAGAGGATGCTCGGGGTTTTCAGAATTGAAAAGTGTATCAATAAATGTATAGAATTGATTGATTCTTTATGATGGAATCATTAACTATAGTAACTGAAATGAACTAATTGTAGGTCTGTCACAGAATTATGCATAGACATAATTATGCCTCTTTAAATAAAATGTATAATTTCTTAACAGTATCAAAATTTATCTAAAGGAGTCTTTTTTTTCTCTGAATGAGCAGAAGGTAAAATATTCTCAATCTCAATTTCAAATCTTTCAATTTGAAATTGAAAGATTAAAGTTGTTTTAGTCACTAACAGAATCAATAATTACCCCTTTAGTAAGACACTGACTTATTTAAATGGCAGATTACATGATGACAAAACGTATGACCAAACCTGACATTCATAAGATTGTTTATCGTTGTGGTTTTGGTCTCGGGTTTTTCAAATCAGAAGACATTTTTGAAACATTTTGTTAGGACCCAGACATGAATCTGATCAAACCTAACTGGGTCTTAAACAAAAGAAATAAAAATAAGAAATTTCAGCTATTTAGGTCATTTAAAAGTTAAAAGGACTCTTGTTGTATCGGTTACTAACCCAACAATTAAAAAATAAATAAAAAAGTTTGATGTTTCATGATGGTCCATGTGCCTATGCATAATTAGGTGGAGCCTTGAATTAATTAACCTCATTTAAGGATCTGTGACTTAAGAAAGTTCTAATTGGAAGGAAACAGAGTTCAGCTGCTATTAGGAATCAACACTTCAGAGAGAGATTGACTTCTTTAGAGGTGATTTCATCTGGCTTGGGACCAATGATATATTAAAGGCACAGACCTCTTTCTGTCTGCACAACAATAGTTCTGCTTTAATGAGCCCAGCTCCCAGAGGTGTCTCAAGAAAAGATATTAAGGTGTGTAATATCTGGAATACAGAATGAGTAATTGATTTAATGATTCAGTCACAGCCTACATTAAGCTATTTAACACTTGTTGATGTTAATGGGACCTTGTGGTCACTCTGGCAACCGCAATGTATTGTTCCAGATGTTTTCACTTTCACTTTGGAACGTCAGAAATGGAGGTTCAACATGTTTTCAATAAACAATGAGAGTTCAGGGAAGATTGTTTAAGTGACTGATGAATATGTCTATCTTTTGGATTGTGTCAGATAAATTCCCCTGTTCGTCCCCGTTGTTTCCGTCATCTCTCTTTCTGGTTGGCAACGCGTCACATGCAGCAGGCTGCAGGGAACCAATCGGACCAAGACAATGCAACAAGTTGAACACCACCGATCTCCTCAGAAGAACTGCTCCTTATAAGAAGACCAGATCACTTTTAACACACCAATTATACACTGCAGAAATATGTCATGAGGTTATCGTTGAAGCCATCATGATAATCAGGGTAAAACCTAAACATTGGGTTGAAGACTGACATATTTATCTTGCTGTATTTCTTTAAACTAGTCAGAGGAATACTGAGGTACAGCTGACCTGAATACAATTACCACAGCTGTGGGAATGTTACTCTGTCCAAAAAGGATTTGCTCTAATGGTCGTACCAAGCAAGTTGTTTGTCTTCATTTACTCCTAATACTGAGGATTAGATGTTGAAGTCAGTGCATGAAGCTGCAGGTACAATCCCGCCTTTTCATTTATCTTTTAACAAAAGAATCAAAACTTCCATTTTTAATCCTGACTTTGGCTACTGCAACCTCATCATGCAGGATCTCTCTGCCCTCTGTTGTCTTTTCCTTCTTCATGTTCTAAGCAATGAACTACTTATTGCTTTAATAAGTTTAGCAAATATTTTCCTTTCTTTTTCTCATTTCTATAATTGTTTCATGTTACATAAAGGCATTGAGACACTGTAGAATTAAACTAAAACATTGCAGTAACCCTTGATTTATTAATTTTTTTTGAGAATATGCATTAATAGATATGAATGAATTAGATGCTTTATTAATGCTACCTGTTTTAATAAATTCATAGTTTTGTTGTCGTGCACAGTCAGTTTTAAGTTTTAAGCAAAGGCTCATGACGACCAAGGGCATCGCAGCCACTGGATAAACAACGCTCCTCAATTTTTCATGAGGACGGTGTTGGTATTAGAATGAATGGTTGTGATTTACAGCCTGTGATTAGCTGATAAATGGGGAGCATGGCTGCAGAACTAAAAGCCCTCCAGCTATCTGGAAGAGCTGGTATAATCACATATGCTTTGCAGTTTAATATCAATACAGTGACTGGGAATTTTCTCATTCCAGGAAACAAACAGGAGTAATGAATAAACGGCAGAATTATCGTTAGAGGTGTTAAATGATAGTGCTGAATAATTCAAGGTTTCTCTCAAAGCCAGAGTCTCAGAAATTGATGCTGTCATGCAATTAGTCACATTACTTGAGTTTTATTATTACACTTGGACATTTGCACAGTTTTAACGTTGTGGTAGGATCCTCTCTGGAGACTAATATGTCTTCAAAATGCTTTCTTTGCACAAATGGTTGTTTACTCAGTTAATAAAATGGATTATGTCAGGAAACTCAAGTTTGTAAGCGTTAGAAGATTATACAATTTGCACTTTATGACATTTATGTAGCAACAGTAATTTCGATAATAGAATTTCTCATATTTTGCTCTGAGATCAGACATAATGCTTCTGTACCTGTTTCCCTACAGCTGAAAGTGTCACCACAGTTTTTACACATATGCATAAATAAACCGTATTTATGTATTTTGGATTTCACTCTAACATTATTAATCCCTGACAAGAATCTCTGGAGGAGATTCACTCTTTTTGTCTTTGATAGGAATTTAGGAATTGGCATTATACATCAACATGTACAAGCTTGAAATTTCACACTACTGAATAATGCTGGTCAATTGGGTGGATGAGGACAAGCAACTTTTACCTTATCACACAAGTTCATAAGAAAAGAATGGAGAGCGAGATTTCTAAATTAACACCTAAAACAAAGTGGCTTCCTTCAAACCTTCCTGATTATAAGAACCTGGGAAACTGATCCCCGCCTGACATGTTTGGTTTGAGACAACAAAACATTTTTAGAAAAAGTGGTTACAGTGACGGGTTTTGATATTGGGGTATATGGGCTGTTGCCCAGGGCAGCATCAGAAAGAAGTGTAGCAATGATATCTCAATTAACACCCAACCACAGTTAGATTGTTTCACAGCTCACACCTAATTAACAAAGAGTCCTGCATCCTACAGACCAAAAACATGTCAAGCTGTTGTCCCACTGCATTCACGTCATCAGGTCGGGTCCATTCCCTCCTAAAACAGTTTCTTTCCATAATGTGCCGACACATCAGCCATCAGTATTTCGTGGATCACGTTTGAACAGAAGCGTTAGAGTCCAGAGGGATTGTCCACACCTCGGAGTGGACAGCTGATGTGGAACAGACTCAAAAGTTTCTACACCGTCTGGAAGCAGAGCAGGAAGATCACGACTCAGACACAGAAGCTACCTGAACAGAAGGGATCTTTCCACTGGAGAAAAAAAAGCCTGAATGCCTTTGGATATAAAAACATCAGAATTCCATAGGAACATGAAAAATGTGAAGAACAAAGGTGTACTTCTTAATTAGTCTGCAACAGTGAGGGTAAGAGGTGCTAATTAGACAGCATCAACACATAAAGTCCTCTATGATTAAATCTGATCTTTTTTTATGATTGAAGAGGCTATATGTTTTAATTAGCTGGCATTAAAAGATTGGGGATATATGTTTTAATTAGTCCCGTCTCCTGTGGCCCAGGGCCTCTGGGTTTAAACATTAGGTACAGTGTTAATCAAACCTCCAGAAATGAGATAATTGTTTTCATACAGCAACTCTCTTGTGGTACGACGGAAATAATCTTTTCACTTCTTACGATTTTTGTGTTTTTCTGTTGGCAAGTCGGAGCGAGCTACAAGTGAGAGTTTGCTGTCCTACTTTGCTCCAAAATTGTCTTCTGAGTTTCAGCAGGTATGCACACCGTACGCACTATGTGAGTCTGAGACTTCTATTTCAGAGTTTGAGCTCCACTTGAACAGACAAAACCCCCCAAAACATACGGGAATATTTTTCTGGTGTGTCGAGGTTACTGACACAATTCAACAAGTCAAGACATTCAAACTCTAAATCTGAAGTTTCTGACCATTTGGAAATGTAAAACAAAGAAAATGTCTTTAAAATAAGAATTGAAGGTATGTTTTTTTTTCTTTCACCTTGAAAAAAAGCTTTAAATCAGTTCAGTCTGGACTGAGTGGATCAAGAGTCACTGCTAACCAAGCTGTGTTTCTACTTCCTGCTGCCTACATGCATTAATTGAAATGAACATTTATATGACCTGAGGCTTTTACTGAGGCTTTGTTTACCAGTAGATTAGTACAACTACATCTGCACATGATGGCTGTCAATAAACAGTTAAGCCCCAAATCATTTATACATGTGTTAGTGTGAGATTTAAAATATTTTTCACACAATCAATTTCCTTGTTTCTGACAAAAACATTTATCAGAAGAAAAAGAATATAAGAGTAGCAATAATGAGAAATCGTTGACCTAGAGAGCACAATAAGTCTCATAAGGACCCAGATTGGTCATTTGACTTCTGCTTTCACAAAATACAGTGGGCAAACTTTCAAGTCAAGCTGTAGGATAGTAATAGACTGAATGGTGAGAGTGAATCAGAAAGTGCTTCACTAAAAGGTGAAATAGGGCAGTTGAACAAGAGTCCATACAGTGAAGTATTTGTTTCCTTCTAAAGCAACAGATTTTCTTTTTCTGAGGAAAAGGTTTCAGAAGGATTTATCTGGTCCTGGGTTTGAACACTTTTCAGAGCTATAGTATATATACAAAAAAAACACCTGTTACGTAGAACAACATGGCTGTAAGAAATGCATACAATGTCCAGTTCTGGGATTATCAGTCCTGCTAATGACCATAATTTGAGTAAGAGAAAACATGTGCCTGACTGCTCATTAACAGCAGACTAAAATGATCATAAATGATGGTTGTGGTATTATCCATCTCCACAATTTCTGTTGCTTTGCTCAGGATATAATAGAAGAGGATAATGGCTCCTCAATTATTCATATTGCCCCAACGCTCTGTGGAGGATACTGTCACGTGGCCACTATATGTCTTGATCTAATTAGCTGGAGGAGAAATGGAGCGAATACGATGAAGAGATTAGAGATCAACAGGCCTCCGACGAGCCTGTGTGAGAAAAGGGATGGAAATGATCAGGAAATTGAAGTCAGAAGAGTAAAATTAATGTTTTGCCTGGAAGCCAAGTGAAGACTTTTCAAACACTGGTTGCTTTAAAGTTATGTGCTCTCTGAATCCACGGATCGAATATGTCTGTTATATGTCTGATAGTTAAATTAGGTTACTTTTCTGGTTACTGATAAGGCAACTTGCAGTCAGTGCGCCACATTCACATCAATCGCATCATTTCAGCAAGAAAGGGCAGAGACTCCTGTCTCCAGTCCTCCTTAAGACCTTAAACTTATTGAGACTTTAACCCTGTTGTTATGGTCTCCACAGGTTTGAGACCTTAATACCAGGTATCACATCTGTTATCAAGCTTAGTAATAACAGGTTTACTATTGTCAGGTCCTGGTAAACTATCAAGATCTTAAACATCCTGGTAGCATCTGAATTTACCTCATGAACATCAGTAACATGTTGACAATGTAAACATGTTGCGCCTATTTACATTGTCAACACCTACTGGCATTGGATAGGTATTGCTGTTGAAGTAGTGCCACCATATTCTATTCTATTCTATTCTATTCTATTCTATTCTATTCTATTCTATTCTATTCTGTGCTCTCTGTCTATCCTGATAAATGAAGTAGCCAGTCAGGTTATGTTAATCGATGTCTCCTCCTTTTGCTTCCTTCCTCTCCTCTCCAAAGTTCAATTACATTCATCCACTGCCATCCATCACTGGAATGAAGCTGGCTGTGGGGCAAAATTAAATGTGTCAATTTCAATTAGCCAGTGTGAGCCAGCACATGGGACAGAGGTGACTGTGGTGGAAATTGGTTAGTGGAGAGGAGAGATTCAGATATAAAGGCTGGAGGCACCAACGGCTTTCTGGACGTCTGATCCTTTGCCAATCTGGTGCATTTACAGTTCCTTCCTAAAAGGATCAACATCCCTCAGACTATTTCATATTTTGTCATCATAAGTTCCAACTTCAGCATGTTTTAGTGGGGCTTTGTGTGATAGGCAAGAGTAAAGGAGTTTGTGTTAGAAATAAAAGAAAATACAATTTTTCTAAATCTGTAAAACGTGGTGAGCTTTTGTAAGTGTTTTGTCCTGCTGAGAAGTTAGTTTCCAAATGCGCAATTTGACCTTTCAAAATTAAATCCTCCCAAGGGAGAAAAAAAGCAACATTTGATTTAAAAGTTTCACGTGTTTTTCTTTCCATATTTTTTTTTTCTAGCAAAACTGCAACAGAAACACTTTTTTCATGCATCACATGAGTCACATGACTAACAACTGAATGCTGCCACTGGTGAAAACTGCCATGAGGAAGACAACAACAGGAAGTAGCAGTTTTTTTTGTTTTTTTTAATAATTTATCACATAAAAAAATGTATTCATGTGATTTTTATTGCTTCTTATTTAATGGAAACACAGCAATTGCGATATCATGTTTTATTCAGACATGATCTGAATTAAACCTCTTCTGGAGAACCTTTCAGCAAGAAACGTGGGCAATGTGAATTGCAACAACTTTTAATTTCCCTTAATAAAGTATTTCTAAATTAAATGTCGAGCTTTTGCCAGTGAAGCCAACCAACAACATCTAACAGCGCCGCAGTCAGGCCCGCTTTCTGGGGTTCCTCTGTTCTCCAGCTGATGCCTGGACAGTAAGAGCTTCACATATGGCTCTGCCTCCCCTCCATTTTATGTGCATTATCACAGCAGATCCTTTAACAAGCAGCCTTCCTTGTTAAAGACTCGGGTATTGAAGCAATGGCAGCACGACAAGAACCTCAGCAGCTTCACGTGGCAACACAACTCTCCTGGCAACCAGACGGAAGCAACAGATAAATAATCTGTTCTTCTTAGAGGTCTGGTGGGAAAGAAAAAAATATACTAATTTCACCCCACTTTTCTCCCAGGATCCTCTTGAGCAGGCCGGGTTCAGCCGCCGCTCACCCCGGTCCTCCCTTCTTTAAACCGAAACAGACTGATACTTTACAGAGAAGCGATTCCAAACTTTTAAATGGTTTCTCTCTGTCTTGTAGATCTTCTAATTGTTATTCATAGCTGTGTCAGGAGAGGTGGAGGAGAGGAGAGAGCGGCGAATGAGAAGGGGACGGGGGAGCGCGGAGAAGAAGAGCACAGGATGGAGGAGATGGAAACGGAGCGCAGACGGGCAGACAGAGGACGGGCGGGATGATGGGGAAAATTAAAGGAGTTTAAATTACAACGACGATCTCAGACCATCAAAAGAAATTAATTGGGAAATGCAGAAACTGATGAGACTAGGAATGAGAATTTACCCTGATCCAAGCCAACCAGATGCTTCAGATCATATCAATACTTTCAACTTCGAACACGGATCAAAAACCTGTTCTATCAATAACAGTCGTAACGAGACATCAAGATGACATTTAAGCAATCTCATTTACAATGCAATAACATTTTCTAACTAACATTGCTGGTGTTGACGGGTTGATGAACCAATCAACATGTGTCTCTGCTGACTCCTGAAACGGCCGTGAAGATTGTTGCAAAGCCAATATTTAGACAATCAGACAAGCAGATTGTTGCTTCGGCTCCTACAGCCTCCTGTGTTACATTATGATTGCAGCATCTGAATGGGTTTAACAAACTCATGAATGTGTTTAAACCTAAAGGGACAACATCCTGCCGTGATAGGTTTGTTGCCAACAAAGGGCTTTTTATACCCACAATTATTGCAGATGAGCAATGATTGCAAAAACATTGACAATTGTCCTGATGAAACCTCTTTTAAACAAACTAAAGCTGAATGCTTAAATAATGTGGCATTATAGGCCAATATTAATCTAATATTTTTGGGAAAGTTGACTAAAAAAAAAAAAAAAAAGAAAAAGATAAAAACAGTTCATTAAGAAATTGGCCCCTTTATGATAAAGTAATCTTTTCTTTGCTTTCCAGTCAGGCTTTAGATCTCACCACAGTCCCAATACTGGAATGGGAAAAGTTAAGCCATGATTTGTGTTCAACGTTTGTCTTTGTGCCATTTAATCTCAAATCCAAATTTTACACGAGTGATCCTCACATGCTGATTGAAAGACTGTTTTTGAGAATCGTTTCATTTAACTTAGATGTGTTAAATTTTAATTTCATCCGCAGAGAAAAAACTTTCAGTTGTTAGATTTTACTTGAAAAGAGAAATGAGAACTGGCTAAGTTCAGCTACACAAGTTGGATACAAATTCGGTCCCTGAACATCTGAGACTTTTATCTCTGGTTCATAAAGAGGAATTAAAATGATGTGACGTGATTAACAGACGGCAAAGTGCCACAAATTGGAAGTTGTTCGACTGAGTCGATGCTGATATCATTTTCTACCTGCAGGCAGATAAAATCTGTGAATACTAGAGAATTCTTAAAAGTGCGTCTTTTAAGTTTTCAAACACCAAATGTAGCTTAATATGAATCAATAGCATCTTAACCAGTGTTGTATAGTAACGAAGTAAAAATACTTCACTACTTTACTTAAGTATATTTTGGAGTACTTCATACTTTCCTCGAGTAAGAACATTTTTGATAACTTTCACTTTTACTTCACTACATTTCCGAACTTAATTGCATACTTTTACTCTGATACATTTTCAATGTGTGGTTTCGTTACTCGTTACTGTGACGGAGGAGCGTCACGAGTTACGACCTAATTAAAGAGCCGCGTTAACACACACACACACACACACGCAAACACACACAAACACACGCAAACACAACACACAAACACACACTAACACACACTAACACACGCAAACACACACTAACACACACTAACACACACTAACACACACAATCGCTAACTTACGTTTTGTTGCAGTTTAAACTGGCGCGGTTCATCGTGGGTCACACGCGGTGTTCCCGCTTCAGTTCACATTAATCCTTATCTGTCATTTTCAAACATTTTCCCGGCTTTATTTTCAATTAGCTTTATTGTTTCCGGATCGTGACGCACCGAGAGAGAGCTGCGCGATGTGGTGACGTCATCAGAACGTACTGAGTGTTGGCTGTTTCATGGATTATTGTTTTTTTTGGATTACAAGTCTCTTATTAATTATTTAAACCTTGTGGTTTAGGTAAAGCTCCTAATTTTCTTAACTAAATGATGCTGCAGGTTTATCTATTAGCAGGTTTCATTTTGCCTGCACTTGGTTGTGTTCATTATTTTAAGTGTATTTTACAAGTTTACCAAAATATAAAAAATGTCATTCAAACTGTGTTCGCCTTGTTTTACTTTTTACTTGTACTTTTCATTACATTACTTGAGTACATTAATTTTTACAGTACTTTCTATACTTAAGTACAAGAGGTTTCAGATACTTTAAAACTTTAACTCAAGTAACATTTCAATCAGTGACTTTTACTTTTACCAAAGTCATATTTTGGAGCGGTACCGATACTTTTACTTGACTCCGAGATTTCAGTACTTTATACAACACTGATCTTAACACTATTGCAGAAAACAATATTTACTGTCTTTCTTGTCTCAAGTTTTGGATGTACAGCAAATTAGAAGCATAGAAATTGAATGACGCTCCTAGATTGGCTGCTTTGCAAATGCTGAATAATAGAATGTAAAGTAGCATTAGACATGGGTCACAGCTTCCAAAATTACATTTTTTTTCCCTTTTTTAAAATTGGACATAAACTGAAAAAAAATCCCCAAACAGGCATTCTGAAACACAAAAAGGTGGGAAGCTAGAGGGGAAATATGTTTTACTTTACAGACACACATTGTGACGGTAACATGTCATGCATATGTAATGCAGAAGTTGTTTTCTTATGAAGGTAATTTTTGCTTTCAAGTCTCAACAAAATCGAAACTGAACATCTTGACTGATTTTCAATGTTGGTTCTTTTGGCCCTTTTAAAACTCACACCAACCAAAGAGGATCCATCCTGCCACACAGTGAATACAAAAACAACATTCAGGAGGAATCCTTTGACATTTTTGCTGTTGTGCTTTGCGGCGTGCACCGTCTCTGGTTTGCAATAAACCTTGAGTAAATTATTTTACCATCTGGATGACTGATTGAAATTACCGGCGGGTTCAGGCACAACCGAACCTCCAGCCTCCCCTGATGGAAATAACACCAAGAGGGTTTCAGCCGGGGCGCCTGTGTACCAAACACAAATAAAAGAACTTCAAGGACGGTAAATTCAGCGCTTATCTTAGTGCATCCGATGAATAAAATGTCAACACATTAAAAGGGGATTTGATTTAAAGAAGCAACACATTGGGAAAAAAAAACCCCACACAAAACAAAAAGGTGCTGAAAAGGGTCAGTATTGAAAGCAGTTTGATTGTCTCTGTGCGGCTGCCTGGTTGGCTGCTTGGAGTTCTTTAATCTGCTTAGGGTCTAATTGTGAGTAATGATGCTATTGGCTGATATGGCATGCAGCTCAGCCAGCCTCTCTGTGCCCAGCCTCCATATCCAACCCATCTGTGAGTCGTGCACAGGAATGGCAGAGCCAGTACCAGCACACACACACACCCACACACACACACATACACACAAACAACTGGCTCAAACCAACATTTATATCACCGCAGTAATCTCCTCTTTACTCACACACACACACAAACACTCACCACGGAAACTGTTAGCTTTAGCATGTTGCTTCATGTTAGCTTTACCGTTGAATCTAAAATGCAGATTTCAAGCACTTTAGTCCATTGAAAAAAAAAAACCCTGAAATATGAGGGAATGTTTCTGAGTGCTTGCAATATGGCGGAGGTGGAGAACACTTCATCTTCACCCCCTCAACTCAACAAACAGAGCTCCATCAGCAAACCCTCCACCCCCTTTTTTCCAGTTGGAAAAATCTGTCAGCAGGAAAACAATTTGTTGCACCCTCCACAAATCCTGTTGTCATGGAACAGTGGCAAGAAAAGGCCGTTGTTAAAGGAAAGCCTGAAGAGGGTTTCATTCGAAATTTCACACAA
The DNA here is from genome assembly GCA_922788865.1 of Poeciliopsis turneri. Classification (NCBI taxonomy): domain Eukaryota; kingdom Metazoa; phylum Chordata; class Actinopteri; order Cyprinodontiformes; family Poeciliidae; genus Poeciliopsis; species Poeciliopsis turneri. Next base: position 2,037,818 of record CAKLNU010000908.1, on the reverse strand, counting down.
GCCATAGAAACATGTGGAAAAGGAACAGATCAGACCAGAGTGTTAGACTAAACTAAGACATTCATTTTTTTAAATTAGGAAAACAGTCATAATATTGCTACAAAATAGAGACCTAATTTTAGCAGAAGAAAGTTGTACAGTTTAGAGAAAATAGTAACTTTGAGGAGAAATGAGGTTGGATAGTTATCAGTGTCTGAGGTGATCAGCTCAACAAAACCATGTGGTTCATTCAAAGTCCTGCTACTGATAATAATTAGATTCCGATGATGAAGTTCAAAGTATTTCCTCATTTGTAAAACCAAGTTTAACTTCACAAGTTGCTCAACATTTTCTCATTTTGACACAGCGTCATGTGGGAACTTATTCTCATGTTACTATGACTTTATTCTTATCCTATTAAACATTCTGTTAATATTATGACTTTATTTTTGTTTTATGTCAACTGTATCCTGGTATTATGATGTCATTAAAAACCATGTCTAGCTGACATGCCTGCTGTGTTCCTCGGTCTTCGTTCTCTAATGATTTGTGACAAACCTCAAGCCGACACAGACGATCTGGATTCATAATGAAGTTAACGGTAGACCATTCACTAATAGCACATTTTCACACTGATACACTAACATAACACATGTAATATAAATAGGTTTCTGGTCATAATGTGGAACAGTTCAAGAGATATGACTGCTTTTGCAAGGCACTGCAGTGAAATGATCACTTCTGAAGTGAGAATAAGTGACTTTTAGCAGATGCTTCAATAATCTATTTGAATGCTTTCAATCATGGCATCACCAGGACAAAAGAAAGCAAAAGGACCAAAGAAGTGTGGCGTCACTCCCCCCCTCTTAGGCTGCCAGCAGTGACGGCTCTTCAGCGGGAACGTGGGGGATTCTGTGAAAAAGAGATACTGATTATGGAAATGAGCAGGCTCTCTTTCTGAAAGATTAAACAGGTCACTGATTGCTTTTACATAACTATCACTCGCAGACACACACGCACACGCACGCACACACACGCACACGCACACACACATGGCTGCTGAGGACACGGGCTCTATCCTTTTCACGGTGCTTCGTGTTGCTGTTTCTCCTGTGTGAAAGTGGTCTGTGACGAACCGCGCCCAGGAAAGCACAGCCAGCGACGGAGACGCCACATCAAAGAGTTGCAGTTTGATTTATCAAACCCCAGACTCAATTACCCTCATTGTGCGAGGCTTTCATCGATTCAATGACGCTGCTTTGTCTGACAGCAGACGTATTCTGACTATGAGACTGGACTGGATTGAAAAAGTTCAACTTCATTTTCTGACATGTTGCCACCCCAGAGGCGATTAAAGCTTTTCATTATTCACAATAGATCATTGTAAATAATCATTTTAATTTACAGGAGAGAGTGACACAAGTGGTGCTCACCTCACTGATGAGTGAATGAAAAGGCGTGCCTCCACTGCAGGCACCTTTTCAAGAACCAGGTCAGGTGTCTGGGGTGGTTTTTCAACCCTGGTAGGCAAACAGGAACTATTAGATTGACCCAGAACTAAACGCTTCTGTGAATTCTTCTGTGAAGAATGTGAAGCAGATCTCACAGCTGGAACATCTCCAGCATTTGATTTGAAACATCTCCCGGTGATGTTACGTTTTTTTTCTGTTGACTTTTAACTAACAACTGGAGTTCTGCATTGTAGCATGCAAACACAACATTTAATTATTATTATGCAAAACTCACATTATTCATTCCTTTGTACTTTCATTGGGGTTCCCATTGCGTCTAAATACAGCAAACAAAAACACCCAGCTGGTGATAAGCTCATTGTTTTTTGGCGTCTGGAAAGCGAGCCTTTTCAAAGATCTCCTGATTGTTAAGTCACAATCGATGGGCACCGCGCCGTTACCTAGCAACTCCAGCAAAACCCAGCTTGTCACCTAGCAACCCAAGCTGACCTGATCTGTGTTGATGAGGAAGAATTTGTTTTCAAAAAAAGATAATAGTAGTTATTTATCTTGTTTTATCTGCTAACAGTAAAGGGTTACATGAAGGAACCTACTCTGCAGGTTACAGATCAGTTTTGCACTGGATTCAAACCAGGTTATGGGTTTGTTCACCTTTTGGACATCCCAACTGCTAGAAAACCTATTTCCCCATGAGTCTAATTAACTTAAACTCAAAGACTTTCTAGCAAGGTGTGCTAGAAATGAATAACTACATTACTGACTGGCTGACTGACTGGTTGATTAATTTACCGTGTGTCTGTTTGTTGTGCACTCAAGGACATCCGTTCGGTTTGTACACAAACCTTTCCATACACACACACACCCACACGCACGCACACCCACACACACTCTCTCACATCTTCTCTCCAGAGTGACAAGGAGAATATTTCCTTGTTTACTCAAGTGCCACTTCATGATTAAAAACTAATCAGGCTTCATCCAGACTGGGATACCCCACACACTGACACAGACTGAACTCTAATTACCTTAACAGGAGAGCCAAGAGTGAGAGGCAGAGACGCACATACGGAGAGAAGAAGGATGAAAGCGGATGAAAGCAGAGCTGTGAGATGTGAAAGTCAGATCTAGTAGGAAGTAAGATAATGCACGGCTTGTGTCAGATGCAAAAAATCAAAATGTGGAATAGGTCACCTATGTGATGAATACATTCATTTATCACCTGCTCCTATAGTACCTAATGTAATACCTTAGTAAATGCTTAACCAGACCAAAACCTGGTTAATGACATGACTGGTGCCACTTTGTTTAAACTGGACTGACTTGAACCCTTCAGACTGAGTCAAGAGAATAGTTAAGTTGGCTGATATTTTTTTGTAATGACTTTAAATTCTATTCTAATATTCAGGGAAACTGAATGTTAAGTTGTCACTAACTGTAAGCCATAACCATAAATATGGTCCAATATTAACACTTTATTGCATTTCTTTTTTCTAACTGAAATTCAGAAATAAATGAACTGAATCGCCAAGCTGTTCTTCTCTATTACGATCCACATAAAGGAATCAAACATTCCGGATTACTGGTTGATAATCCCAAACCGTTCCAGAGTAAACTCTGATGTGACGACATGTAGTCAAGAAGGCGACACTTAGATGGAAGAGATTCGGTTCACACAACTAGAGTCACGAAGTGTGGGAATCTATAGACTCAAATGTTCAGACACATTTAGTCTCATATTAAAACCCCATGAAGAAAAATACATGATGTGAAAGAAACCCAACATTCACTCATTTTAGTTTGTGAGTATTTTCAGTGGAACACAGTTCAGAAGGAGTGGATGCAGCAAATGATGGCATAAATCTCACTCATGGCACCTTAATGACTGAGGAAGTATTAGCTCAGGATTTGATGAAGGATGGTGCAGCGTTTTGAACAGACATGAATTATTCACAGCCAGTGATTCTAACACAACACATACTATTGTTCTAGACCTTCCTCTTTATTTACTTTGAGTCTTGTTTTCATTTGTAGACAAAGGATATTCACTGAATATTGTTACCATTGTTTTCCTCATGTAAACAAACACTGATATCTCAATAATTTTACATATAAATACATTTTATCCCTGCATTTTATTACATCAAAAAAAGCTTTTCCAAAAGAAAATTCAAACGTCATATAAATGACCCGACCGCTACAAATGTTTCTCCCAAATGTAATGATAGTGTTATTTCCATGATAGCATTGCAGCAAAGCCAAAAGGAGCCATTTTGCTGCACTAGACCTTTCATGTCCTGTTCCTCCTTAGTGCTGCTCAATCTGATGAGCAGGACTGATGTTTCGCCTTTCCTTTCTTTTCCTCTTATTGTCTCTTTAGTTGTTCAGCCAAAGTGTGGTGTGACCTTTCTCAGCTCTGCCTCCATCAGTGTAACCTAATGAATGTGTTTTTATCTTTGACGGATAATTACTCCACAACTCACTCTGACAAGGGCTTGAAGCACCAGGATATACAGTCGGTTTCTCAGTTTGTAAAGTGTTAACCTCCCCACACTGTAACAGATTCTGTCCTGCTTTGGGGATGGTCGGATGCTGATTCACTTTCCTCTCAAAGTCCAACAATAATTGGTTGTTAATTGATGTTTGAGAGGGGTGAGGGGGACTGGAAACAAACTCACAACTTTCCTTGGGAAAAGCTGCATTCCTTTTATTCCACATGCGCAGATCCATAGGAGGCATCAGTCAGTGTCTTATTCAGGCATTGCAGCGGCTACGTCTGTGGTGTTCTGGGGAAATTGTAGTCTGTGGCTTTACAGAGGAGTTATGGATTCAACTCATTCAAATGACACACGACTTGGTTGGAACTGTGATGCTGTGAGTGTCATGGTGGAGCCAACTGCACATTGTCTGAAAAAACCCCAAAACAAACCATCCCCCTCCTGCCATTTTCGTCATTTCTGCCAGTAGTAACATCCTCCTGTTTCTGTGATCTGTGTGATGCAAAAAAGTGTTTCTATTGCAGTTTTGCAAGATACATCTATTTCGATATGGCTGAAAAATCACCTCTTCCTTGAGCAAAAACTTTTCATTGAGAAACGCAAGGTTTGTTTTAAATTGCCGTGATCCCATTAAGCAAATTTATTTACATAATTTCAACTTGTGTCATTTTATAATGAATGGAAATTGAGCTACTTTATCTGAATGTTGCTCTAGAACCTTTGCAGTTTCTTTTAACTTTTGGACTGAGAATTTCATTGGATGTCCGTTCTTGGGTAGAATCCCTGAGTTAACAGAGCGTTGTATCCTTCCTACCAGCAAACTATCAAAAGATTCACTAACATGATGTTGGTCACAAGATAAATCCAGTGGATTTGATTATCAGTTTCCATTTTCCCTCTTCTTTTGGAATCTAAAATTCAATTATTTATTTTTTCATCCAAATACTGCTTTCTATGTTGACTTTCTTTCTCTTTAATAAATAATCACCGCTTGGAATCTGGAATGTTGAGGTTACTTGAGGTCAGGTTTTCCTGAGTAATAAAACCATAGAGTTCTTTAATAATTCCAACAAATGCAGCCCATAAAATCCTAAAGTGGTGTTATTAACCAGACTGTTAAAAAATTAACTACCACACACCCTCCATAAAAATTTTATAAAAAGAGCATTTATTTCAAATTTTTTTTCTGCTTCTCAGATTGAAGCACATAGTAAAGCAACAATACAATGTTCTGAAAATATAAGTGTGATGTTGTAACTTCTTTTTTTAAATCTTAACATGTTCTTGTTGTAATACTGGAATATTCTGCATGTATACTAAAATAATAACTTTTAAAATTGTACAAATCTGTACCATAAAACTTGACAGAGAATTAAAAACGAGGCGTTCTCTCACTGCAACAAACACAGATTGCTAGTTTTTCCTCAGGAACAGGGAGAAAGAACCAAGAAATGCGAAATAATGGAATGAACAACGTAAAATATAAAGAAATAAAATAAGAAAGGAAGAAGATGTGTCCGCTCAGACAAAAAAATAACAATAATCAAAGCTGATATTTAACTTTACGCAGGGAATTTCTTACAACTTTCCAAAGAAAAGAAAAACAAATATCTCTTATTTGGTGTGTGTTCATTAAAACAGGAAGAACACTCAAGTATCGTCTGCATACAGTTAAACATCAGTTTGTTCCTTTGTGGCTGCAGCCAATGAAATAACTCTTACTGTAATAATAATAATAATAATTAATAATAATGATGATTATAACAACAACAACAATAATAGAAAACAACAGTAATAATAATATAACATTAAAAAGAAGGTGAACAAAAACACACTGTTAAAAAGGATGTTCGGGTGTCAACCCTTCCCTCGACTCCTTCACCCCCTCCCGCCCCACATGTGCACAATTTATGTTTAAAATCAACACATGTTGATGCAACACATGTTGCAGGCAACACACTACTGCTCAGGAAAGTGTTCACACCCCCATTAAAGGGCCAAATTTCTGTGATCCACACAATGAGACTTTGCTAAATCACCGGATTTTCCTGATATTTGCCAATTAGCATATTTTAGCTAAGATTTGCAAAGATCTTACAGAAAAAGAAGGATCTAATCAGGTATTGGTATAAGTCAGGAGAAGACAGGAAAAAATTCTAAAACAAAGACATTAGTGATTATCCAAAGAACACCAGTGGCGTATTAGTCATTATGTAAAATTTAAGTTCAGCTTAGACTCGACAGCCCTCACTTACTGGGGTCTGTGAACAAGAAAAGTTTTCCCATGTAGAGAGAGAAAATGTGAAAACAAGATGTGGTTTTCTGATATGGTCATACCAAAGAATTCAAAATGGTGAAATTCAATCAAAGTTAGTTCAACTGAGTATAAGCTTAAGGCTGCACCAACTTATTTACACCTTGTTTTAAGTTGGATTTTGAGGGTTCAATACAAAGGTCTCATCTTTTTTAACACCACAAGAACACAGCATTTCACTGGAGGTGTGTTCACTTTCGACAGCCACTATACCCAGGAATGTGGAGGGAGTGACAAAGTTTACATTTACTTTGCTGGGCTAACAAATCAACAGCACATCCTTGTTTAAGAGCGGCCGAGGCGCAGGTTGTACCCTCAGAGTGATACGTCATATGTCCGCATGTTGCTCTGTACACACTAAACAAGCAGAAGAGTTTGCTTTCTGAATATACTCTGCAAGTAAAAAACAAAAGAACTTAAAAAAAGGGAAAAAAAGAGAGAATGCACTGGGTTGCAAGAGTTTCTGTTTAAGTTTAAGGCGATTTTTAGAGCTCACAGATTTTTACCCATCGTCATCAGTGGTGGACTGGGAATATGGTGGTGATCATTCGTTGGTCGACTCAGGTCAAAATGGGAAACAAGTGCTGATGGCAGGAGTTTGGGAAAACTGGGTCTGTGGAATAAAAATGCCTTCTCTTCTTAGAGAAGACTCAATCACTAAGGAAAAACATAGATCCACAGTTTGGAAATGGAGATACTTTTTCAGTCCGTTTCTGTTTGGGAGTAGAAAAAAATGGGTGATACTTGTGAAGCACTGTCACGGACACTCCTACAGCCCACCTGTTGGTGCAGCTACCAAAGCTAGTGGACTCGATCTTCAGTCTCTGCTTTTCGTGTGCGCTAACCCCTGGAGTTGTTGTTGAATTATTATAAGGCCACCATACTGTGAAGATGCTCTGTTCATCTTCAGAGTATCAACAACCCGGAGTCGGTCAACTCATCTGATCTGTGGTACCTGCTGCTTTCGGCCGACAGAACAGCATGTTAAACTTCTTCAGATTTCATCTGGTTGCAGGCTGTTGCCAGACCCCAAAACACACTTTTTTTTTCTTGCTCTTCCTCATCTGCTCTAAGAGAGAAACAGAATGCAATATGCCCTGCTGCTAAGGGAGCTGTTAAGAGAATAAAATATCTCCCTGGCTGCCACCTTTGAGGAAGTACATGAATCTAGTCCACAAAAGTATATGCTATATCCAAGATGGTACACTAATATGGTTCCCATCAAATTTTCTCTTAAACAGACAAACTGGTGACAGAACTCTCAGCCCTGCAAAGCTCAAGTCTATAGAAACAGTGGAAAAAATGAACCATAGAAGAGACAGAAGAGATTTAAGAAAAAGGAAAGGGCAGCGGTTCAAGTCAGCGTCCTTCTACCCAACCATCCAGGGGAACCGCCATGTGGAAGGGAGGAGCTGTTAATGTTCAGATTGGCATGAACTAGTTGGTTATAACTGGAACGGGAATGAACCTTCAGTCAGCGCATCCTCATGGAATCGATGAATTCGAAATCAGGTGGTCGTCCTCCGCCGGAAGGACCGCTGTTAAGAGTCCTCGCCATCGTCCTCGTCGAGAACCGAGCAGTCTTTCGTTCCGTACAGATCGGCTAGCTTCCTGAACCTTGGCCCCCGCTCTGCAGATAGTCATAATCCAAGTCGGACTCCGTCGTAACCGACTCAGCGAACCGGCCAGCGATCCCCTGCCCTCGTAGCCATAGATCTGGATGGAGTCGTAGGGCGGCGCCGTGGGGTCGCCATCGGCCTCCGCGATCCGAGTCTTGATGAAGTCGTCCACATCGACGCTGTTGGGTGCCGGGCGACCCACGCCAGGCCTGATGGGGTACTGGAGTTCCGGTTTGATGTCTTTCCTTGGCAGGAACCCGTTGGCACCGTCTGGGTTCTGGGTGAAAAGGGAAGCAGTAATAACATAAAAACATTGACAGAAGGACGGGGAAGACATCTTATTGCTGGAGCAACTCTTCCTCACCTGCAGTGTTGCGATGTCGAAGGCCTCTGTGTCTTCCTCGCCGCCTCCTTCATCATCATATGTAATGATATTCTCTCTGATGTCCTCCTCCTCAAACACTATCAGCGGCTCCTTCTTCTGTCGCCTCAGTGCGACAAACAGAACCACAATGGCTGCCAGAAAGCAAAGCACCACATTAAACAGTTTGTTTTGGATCCGTCTTTCAAATCCGAGCAGCAAATGAGTAAACGCTGCACTGCAACGAGTGTGGATAATTGGCATACCCCTTGGGGAGGCGCATTAAAGACTAATTCATATTTATACTACTGTGATGCACACATGACCGTTTAATTGCTTGTAATTTTCAAATATGTCTTTTGAAGGTTTTCGGATGCATCCTGCTAATCTTAGAGCGCGGCGTCACATCTCTATCTCGGGTCTAATGAGGATGATGTAGTCCGAATCAGTCAGCGAAGACCAGGAAGATGAAATGATTTCATCTGCAAACACACTTCCAAGATGTCTTTGAGGTTTTGGATTTGTGATCAGAAGATATGGGTATGACAAAATATATAATAATAGAACCAAAGTAAGATTTGGTTGGTCAGATTGATTAGTACAATTTAATGACACCAACATCCACAAATCCAAAGTAGTGTGCATCTGTCAACTGGTTGGTTTTTACAGAAATCTTTGACAGTTGAATTTCTCATCCCACCACCTCCTGCCAGGTTTCCCTGCAGGACAGGTTTGTATTTTGTCACCTGCATTCTCACAAAATAATGCTGCCACCACCATGAGTGAAGGGTGAATCTGTCGATGACTTTAGGTCAAAAAGTTATGGTAACACAACTTAAGACTTATTCAGGACAACCGGACACACTGACTGCACTGAGGTATTGCAGCTGCCTGAGCTGCGTGTTGATGTGCTCTTAAAGAAATTCTGCACATTTCTGTTCCCGGATAATTTGGTATGTCCGCTGAAATAACAAACCGCTGTGATCCAGTAAAGTTTAACGCAAAACTGTTAAACCGATCATTTTAGAATAAGCTTTAAAGCAATGGCAAAGATTTCATAAATGTTGAAATAATTATTTATTTACAGAGTAAATAACCTAAAACGTAAGGTGTGTTTTAATAATTCAGCCCTTTTATACTGACATCCCAAAATAAAACCAATGTAATCACCCTCCGATGTCCAACATAGTTCAACTTGGTATGCATTTTTATTTTGGTTTCTTACCCAGCAAAATGACGATGCAGGCTAGAATTGCAATCAGAGCGCCGGTGCTGAGCCCGGCAGGCAGGACGTAGGGCTCCACATTACAGGAGAGGATGGAGTCTTTGCTGTCACAGGAGCAGACTCTGATGGTCAGGGTGTTGGTGCTGCTCATGGAGGGGAAGCCGTTGTCGTTTATTTCAATGGGAAGGTAGTACACATCCTGGGTCAGACGGCTGAAGCCTTTGCGGAGCACATAGACGCTGGCTGTGCTGTCTGTAGAGGGGAATAGTGAAGACACACAGGTGAGCTGGGTAAATAACAGTAAGTGACACAAACATGTGCAAGACGAAGAGTGATTTCCATCCCATAACAGCTCAGCAGCTCAAGTGGCTGGAATATCCGAATTCACAGGATTTGAAGTGGGGAGTGAAAACTTTCCAAACAGTTTATTTCTGATGGGAGAAACTGTAAACAGTGATAAGAGACTATTTTCAAAATCAAGACAGTTAACAGATTCCCGAGAGCAGGGGCTGGTCTCCTGCAACTTTTAGATGTGTTTCTACTTCAACACACCTGAGATAAATAATGAGGTCATTAGCAGAACTCTGGAGAACTTGACTACATTTAGGAGGTGATTCAGCGATTTGAATCAGCTGTTGGACCAGGGAGACATTGCAGGACATTGGCCCTCGAGGACCAGGATTGCCCACCCCTGCCCTAGAGAGACGTACCTGCACTGGAAATTAAACGGAATCTGAAGTTTTCCACATTTGCTAATTGCTAATTGCTAATAGCCATTAATATAAAAAGTAACATAATGAAAAAACACTGAGAATTTTATAGCAGGGGAGTTATGTACAGTATTTCCACCACATAGTGCCATTTTACAGCACACTCAAATTACTATGCTGCCTTCAGTTGTTATGAAAATGCTGTATATATAAAATATTACTGAAAAATAAATCATTGTCATTTCTGATGCCTTGAAATTGGGCCTCTATCTCTTTAAGAACCTCCTCCCTTTCATCACAGCGATGCTCCTCCACGGTGCCGTTTACAGCTGTTCTATGGAGCTCAGTAGATGCCCAGTTCCACCAGGTGATTGCTAATAGCTACTGCTAGTCTGGATGAGCTGAGGTGGGAATATGATATAAAGGTCAATAAGCTGATTTTGCATAATCCTCCCGATTTAAATATTGTATTCTTGTTCGTGCTTGCTTTATTTTGAAATAACCTGTGGATTTCATTTGAAAAAGGAACGAATGTGAAGCGTTTGTGTCGTAGAAATGAATAAACTACATGCTACATTTTTGCATCTTGGGAATTATCTGTAATTTTACTCATCAACCTGAAGTGACGGGTTTTCTTGTTTTCTAAGCAGAAATTATATTTTGCTGTTAACTATTTCTTTTTTTTTGTTCTTTTTTTAATTTATAAAATCTCATCTGTGCTTGTGCCTATCAGCTCTAAATCTTCCTGTTTCAACAGCTGAAGGTTCCAGCTGAGCTTCATATCCCTGGTTTTGTTTTAGTGCTAAAAATCTGACGGGCCAGAGGGAACAGTTCTAAAAAGCAATACTTATAATATCGTCTTCTTCTAATCTTGATTATTCTAATAATCAAGATCAGAGAGCTTGGGTCAGTACAGTTGCTCCCACCATCAGTATTTATAGATGGTTGTGACTCTTGTTCATAAAAGCTATTGGAACCTGAAATATCACGAGTTGGTGTCTATAAATCCTGCTTGAAACAGAGTGTGTAGCACATTTACAGCACTATTCATAAATACTGATCAGAGGTCATAAATACAAGTGGGGATTGTAAAAAACATGAACCAACAAACCCTGCAGGTTAAAACAGCTTCTGAATTACTCTGGAAATGTTAAGACAATCATTTCTAAATGTGTTTTGTAAGCTCTCTCTCTGTAGTGTAATCTAACAGAACAACTTTAGAATGCAGTGGAGAAAGGTTTAGCTGAATTGCAGCGGCAGCCTCTCTGACTGGACCAGTTGGGAACCGGCTCCTCCCCTGGTCCAGCAGTAAAACTGCTTTGCCACAAAACCTCACATCCCTGTGATCTGATTCTGGAATTAATGGGTTTGAGGCGGCACCTACATACGATGTGTCATCTCTCTCTCAGCTGCAAAGAGTGCACCACACACACACACACACACACACACACACACACACACACACACACACACACACACACACGCTGGCCAACGATCAGCCTCATGCAAACCCACAATTACAGCCTGCCACCGAAGTGCTTCCAATGCTAAACTAGAGCTGGTCTTAAAGCCAGGTCTCCAGTGGCTGTAAAAGAACCAGCACTAGAGCATTAAAGCAGTTCAACTACAAAAATCGGATTACCCATCCCAGCATCTGTTCTAGTAGTTCCCTAATATCACCACCTTTATGCATTAAAGCAGTTTTCATCAAAATGCAATGTTTGTGAACGCCACACAGATCCAATCTGGCGATCCGAAAGTTGAAGTTGAACACAACCGTTGGAGCGAGATAATTCAAATCACTAAAGGACTAACAGTGTTAATGAGCTGAGTCGAAAATAGTGTTTATGGAATCAGTGAAAAATAATCAGCTGTTAGTGCAGCTCCAAGCATTTACCTGCTTAATCTGTGAGACGATATAAAATAAAAACAGCTGGAAAATAAGAAACGTTCTCTGATGCTAGCATGACTTTTATTTTTCTAAGGTTTTTCTGGGACCAGTGGCCTTTATTTGCAACAGATAAGACAGGAAATGGGCAGAGAGAGAGAGAGAGAGGAAAAAAATGCCAAGATCAGGAATCAAACCCTGAACACTCGTGTCAAGGACTCCATGTAAGAGACGCCTCCTCGACCTTTACACCAGACAACATCGCTATTCTTCTGTTTCAAGTTACACTCATCAAAAATCAAACTAAATGTTTGGATTAGCTGCGATTATCTAAGAGTCGATGACTTCTTTCCTCTAGTCCAGCAGTGATGTGCTGCTGGTCAGCTCATATTCTCACAGTCAGAGCAAGAGGATAGAGGTGGGAGATATGCGTTTAAAATTTTATCATGATATTTGGCGGTATTTATTATGATAACACAAATTGTGCCTTTAACCCTCCCACGGTTTCAACAGATGGGGTTCATTGGACCCGAAAGCTTTCTACCAACATTTTTTTGTGTGGTTTCGGGAAATGACGGTCTGATGGGACAACCCCAATCCACACTCCTCCTGAATGTCGCGGTAAGACCATGGGAGAGTTGAAAATATCCCCATTTAGGCTGCTTCGGGACACTAGATATAAAAATTAGTGTGATATTTTCAGTCCATATTTCAATGAGACCTAAAGGTCCCAACATACGTAAGGCGTACATCACTCCACAGAGGAACAGGCACACTCGAGGCGACGCGAGGCGGACTCATTGTGACATCTGCCGAACACGTCCTCGCAAGGGTACATTTTATGCTTAATTGATGTCACACAGTAAACAGCTAGGTGGGAAATGGAACCAAGCTGGTAAAGCTGTGAGTTGGCGAACCAGAAACAGGTTGGGGCACCCAACTGGCTCTTCAAACTGTATTAGTACCCTGAAGTATGTTGGAGTTTTTACAGTTACAGTTACTGCAGAGTTGCCGGTTCCATATCCATAATGTGACTCTTCTACTGTTTTCTAATCTGTTACTATCTGACCTTGATGAGCTAGTGCAGATTTTGGTCTCAGTTTGGTGTTCTGAGCTGATAGCAGTGGTACCCATTGGGGTTTCTGCTGCTGTAGCCAAGCTGCCTCAAGGTTTGATGAGCCTAGTTTTCTAAAATTGTCATTCAATAATATATTTCTGTCCGCCCAACAGCTGCATGAGTGCATTTTTGTTTCCATGTCTTTGTAAAACCCATAGCCTAGAAAATCCCAGAATATCAGCAGCTTTGAAACACGCAGACAAGCCCAATGAGGCACCAACAACCATGACACATTCAAAGACTTCAAAAGCTCACAGGTAAAACATGTTTTTACACACACGGCTCTCTTCCCATGACATTTCCTCTCTTATCCGCTGTCTTCTCCACTTCCCTTAACTCTCATTTCCCTTCCTATTTTGTCTCTCACGGCTCTCACAAAACCTAATTCAATCAGTCGGCCCCCCAAAGATACACGTACAGACGGACAGAGACCCCACCACAATTAATATGGCCCGCAGGACATGTGCGCATTCATGAGTGTGCGGGAGAAAAATTCAGAGCACCTGCTTATTTCTACAAGGCACTGTAAGCCTCCATCTGGTCCTGCTTTGATCTAATTTGAGTGAAGGAGGGGGGAAGGTGTTGAATAAGAGACTGCAGAGGAAGAAACAGGAAGGCTGGCTGCAAAAATAAAGTGTCGGAGGTAGAAAAATAAAGAAATCGGTTTCTCAATTGATTTACCCCTGTTGTCTTTGAGTGAGAAGTTCTGGTTGTGGGCGACTTCAGGAGCAAGGCTGAAAGTGAAGTGTTGCCGGTGAGCCATCTCGTCCTTGTCCACTGCGCTGACTGTTTCGATAACCTGCATCACACAAACACAGGAGACTAGACGTTGATGCAAAACAGCCACTGAGTGTTGATGCCTTTCAATACTGAGGCGTTCTCGGCACTGCCTGGTGCCAATGAGCGAACCTTCCCCGGCGCCACGCTTTCACACATGTGGACCTCGTTGTTTGTGGCAAATTCTGGGGCGTTGTCGTTGACGTCTTTCACTTTGATGTTCACTCTCACTTTGGTGTCCTGGTGGTGTCCGCCTGTGTTGCACATAAAATAATCAGAACGCTGTTGCTACCAGGCATATATAAAGCAGTGTCAAACACAGCGAAGTGAGAGAACCTTCTGTTCTCGAATCTGTGATTGTTTATTTGTCTGTTTAGTAATCTATTCTTGGCATCGAGGGACTATATTGTTTTCTTGCAAGATTGTCTGTCAATCAGACAGCCTCTTAGAATTCTAAGAATGCAACGAGCAGCTAATTATTTCTGCTGTCTACCACGCACTGACTCATGTCTATTTACAGTAATGTGTCAAAGAATTCCCCTTGAAATCTGAACATATTTTCATGCTGCAACTACAAAACCTTAATGTACAGCGGACCCCCGACTACTCTCTGCTTAGTATTTGCTGATTATCTTATACTTTATCTATATCCATATGTTTGTGGTTTCAGTGTAAGAAAATGTCACAATCATGTCAAATGATAAAAAGGAATGAATACTTTGGCAAGAAACTGTTTTTTATATTCATCAACACTAAATTTGCCCTGATAAGCAAATGTGACAAATTCTGAATATCAAACGGAAGAAAAAAGGATGGGAAGTATTTCTTTGTCGTAGAAATGTACATATTTGCTGAACTTGTCAGCATATGTTTTCCACTACCCTGTAATTACTGGCCGTTTATTTAAGCTTCCCAGTGCCTAAATGTGGTTAGCATAGCCTGCAATGCTTCTAACTTTGTGGGCGACGAGTCCGTTTCCATCTGTCCGTCTGGCGTCGAGCACGCCACAGGGAAACCACATGGCGCTCTGCTAGCTTGGGCCCTGGTCACAGAATACCAGGGTGGGGCCACGGTGGCCTGTGAAGATTTCTGGCGTTAAAACCAAAGAGAAAAATCTTCCTAGTGTCTGTGGGTGGACGAATCAACTGATTTTCTTGAGTTTCCATTTCAGTTTGCTTAGTGTTGACACTGTTAACACCACCGGTGTGCTGCTTCTCCAAATCAGACCTAAAAGTTTTGCTTAACATCAAACCGTTGATCTATAGAAACATCTTAAAATGTGTGAATGCTTTAGTTCTTTGCCCCTTTTGTCTCATTAAACAAAAACAAATGTTAAGTCAAAATACAAATGTTACTAATTTAGCCAAAGGCAACATGTGAAAAACTACCTAAAGCAGCCGTTCAAAAAATAATTAATGTTTTTTTCACTTTATAATGGAGGGCTTCAAAGAGAATCAAGCCAGATGTATAGCAGTTTCCATATTAATAGGTAGTATTTCTAACTGAAGAACTTTGATTTTACCTCAGTTTGTTCTGTATTTAAGTCCTTTCCCAACCTCAAATCATGAGCCAAACAGCCAACTTTGATTTTAGAACCTTGAAGAATTACAGGAGTTCTGAAGGCAAAGGACCAGTTCTGTTCCTTCGAATTAAATCTCTATTACGTCTTTGTAGCACAGAGTCAGCACAGTGACAAACATTGTACCAACATTTTGGCCCTTAAGTTCGAGAGTAAATATTGTTTTTGTTGCCTTGTAATAAGCTTTGATAACTGGGCGTGTTTGCTTTGGTATACATACCGATCTCTGTAGCTGAAACTGAAATATTGTGCCAGGGTTGTGTTTCTCGGTCCAGCGGTCTGTTCGTGGTGATCATTCCGTCTTCTGAGATGCTGAAGAACTGATCCACATCCGTGTACCGAGGAATCATGTATCTGTTTGCAGAAAACATGTTCCATAACACAAGTTTTCTGTCACTCCATAATCTCAACTTTTAGGTTATCTTTGTGCTCTGATCTGAGAGTCTTTGTGCATGGCCACACATTGTTTTATTGTTACCTCACAGGATTGTTGGCAACATCTGTGTCCTTGGCATGAACCCGTCCCACCGGGGTGCCTCGAGGCGCATTCTCCTCCACCTCGAAAGTGTAACTAGGGGCTATGAAAACCGGAGGCTCGTCTGCGTCCTCCACCGATATCTGCACACCAACACAAACAACCGCTGAAGGGCTCCTGTGCTGTTTGCTTTATTAAACCGGCAAACAAATATGCACGGCTCGCTCTCCTGGGCACACTGCGCACCCAATGAAATGCATGCATTATTGACTTTTCTGCTCCTTTCCACACACAAAACTACCTTGATCGTGGCTTCATCCTTGTAAGGTCCCCAAGCGAGAAATCGAGGGTCTAAGTGTGGGTTGGACCCCTCCACCTTCAAAGTGTAGGACCTCTTCGTCTCAAAGTCCACTTGCTGAGAAAGTAGAGACAATGGATTTTATTATTATTATCATTGCTGCAGATTCATACAATATTGTTGTTTATTCCAAACAGCAGAACTAATATCCATCCCCTGCAGAAGCTGCATTGACGTTGAAACTGCATGAATGATCAGTGTTGAGCTTTCATGTTCAGGTAGGGGGAGCTGTTGCCACATGAATGAATCGAAGGAGCTTCTGTTAACAAGCCAAAAACAAAACAAAACAAAAAAAAACCCCAGTAACCCAAATACAGACTTTGATTTTAAAACTGTTCCTGGTGTATGATATGGCATGATATGACAGGATTATTTCTGGAAGTGAATGAATCATTGGATTGTTTCTGTTCTGGCTTCTTTCATCATCAGATGAAAAACAATGATGGTGTGTTTCTAATGAGCCAGGATGAGGTCTGGGAGTCTGGGATGCTGCGTGACGGAGAGAAACAGAAACGCTTTCAGTCACTGAGAGACGAAGCAGGGCCGCGGCGGCCCGCTTCCGCCAGAAGAATTAGGCGGAATTTAATCATTTACACCTTAACAATGGAGACCGCTGTATTAATTATCCACTTTTAATAAACAGCTTGCCAATATTTCAGCTAAAATATCAGTAAACTCCAAGACAAACTCTGAGGTGCTGAATTTATTCACATGGAAGTCAGGATCACCTCACTTTTTACATAAAGTAGCCTCGATGCAGAATCGATTTGTGCCCTGAGGGTTTTTTTTCCCCATTGCGAGCATATTTTCCTTACACATCACATTCTCATCTAGTCACATCAAAAAAGTTGCACTGCAATTACAAAGCAATGACCCTTGGCTAAAAGGCACAGTGGATGTTACGCCTCTAATGATCCTCTCTCCTGATGTGCAGAGTCTACTCTGCTGCAGGGAAAACTTCTAAGTCAACAATTGTTCTGGCAGTTATCGTATGATGCAATCCCTAAGAGGTGCTCTCTGCTAAGATTGCAAGGCGGCGTGCTTCGCCAGCAGCATTTGGCAGCAACCTTATATGCAACTGTAATCATAGCAAGTGACACTCTTTTGGGTGTTATTGTTTGGTCTTAAACATTCATCCTTTGCCACAAAGACATCGCTATTCCACCTGAAAATGGTGATGCTGAACAGCATATACCCAAGAGCAGATGTGATCTTTTACTCAGGGGCTCCTGTGCCTTTGGTAAACGTTGATTTGGAGTAGCTCTGTCATGTTGGTCCTGATTTGTTCTCTTTGCAGACTTTTGTTCATCAGTTTTAATAAGCAGGCTTCACAGATGCAGGAGGAGGAAGTTCAAACCATCTTCAACCAGATTTTAAGACAAGAAGCAAAAGCAAATGAGGTGGGCGAGTAGTGATTATTGTCACATTTACATGAAGCTCTCGTGCACAAAGAAGTTCTATGTCATTGGCTCTAACTCTTAATTAGAGAGATACATTTCAGCAAAATGAGCAGCTGGCTAAATTTTCTATATCTGTTCAAAACATTGATGATGATGATGATGGTGTCCTTTCTTTGAGGTGTTGGGGCCTGGAAACATTTGTAGATTTTACTTTAGGTCTGTCTTCCTTGTTTCCAGTTGTATCATTGGGCTTTTAATATTCAAAGAAACAATGTTGTTTAGAGGCACCGCTTCTTCTACCGCCACTTCTGTTCTTGTTTATTCCTCTCTTCCAACAAAAAAATCAGTAAGAATCAATATCTGCAAAATTCCCAGAAGATTTGGAGGTAGTTTAGAAGATATTTTAAATTTATGGCAGCATATCCATCGTTTGCCTCTAAATCATTCAGTTTAATTAAGGTTCACTTTTCAAGATGTAGGTTCTGATATTTACCATGAAATTGAATAGAAACCTCAACATTTTTAAAGTTCAATCTGTCAGCCAAGTCATGTGGTTTGGGGCTCTTTTTTTTGTCTGCGGTTTCATAATTTTAATTTAATTACCAAATTATGGTTAATGTGATGCAATAGCTTCTGTAATGGGATTACGTTTACAGCCCTTTCCATTGATCGCTATCCATGGATCGCCAGCTGAGCCCATTTAACTGAATTCCACACTGAGGAAGATGCCTTTGAATCCCCAGCCAGATTCAAATGAAAGTCTCTGGGAGATGTGTCCTCAGTAGGCAGGTTTCAGTTCTGGTACCAGCAAAGCACCCTGTTACTGAAAAGAAGGAGTGACTCAAGGAAGGAATGAAGGTCGAAGACAAGCCAAGGGATTGAAAAAAAAGGGAAGAATGAGGGGAGAAAAGGAAAGAACAGAAAGACGAGAAGGAGAAAGGATGCAAGAAAATAATTCATAAGGGACACACGGAAAGGAGGACAGAGGCAAAGGAATAAGGAAGGATTCATAGAGGGAGATAGAGGTAGGACAGAACAAGGGATGTAAAGAAGAGAGGAAGTAATTAAAGAAGGAAGGACAAACCAGTTTGTATTTTTGGGAATGAAATCACTACTTTGTGATCTGAATGTTATAAGCTGCCACTTGAATCTAAAGGTTTAGGTCAAGACTCCATAGAGGCCAGTGATGTTTTTCTACTACAAAATGGGTTTATGCATTGGTGAACTGTCCCTGTTGGACAGCATCTGCCCCCTTCCTAACTGTTTCCACAAAATCAGAACACTCTGCACTAGAAACCATTCAGTCAGGCAAGAGGTGTTCTCCTGGTGACTACCAAATCCAGACTTTGTGTTGTAGCATGTTTCGTCACTCTGAAGAACATATTTCCACCAGTTTGGTGTTCAGAAAGCTTTAGAGAACCACACTTGTTGCTTTAAAGGGTCAGGTGTAACAGCTTCTTAAGGAGACCCTACGAAGCTCTCTGTAGACTAGGTAAACTAAATGCCACACCAAGTTTGGATGTGTGTAGCTGTTAACAACAGAAAGCTGATGAACTTTGCACCCTATATACAGCTGCACCACCCACTATGTAATTTCACCTTATGCATGTAAATGCATGTGTTCTCTCAAGATACTCTGGCTTCCTCCCACAGTCCATAAACATGACTATTACGTTAGTTGATCTTTCTAAATTGCTTGTTTATTCCTCTCTGCAATTGTCCAGAGTGCACCTGGCGCTGGTACCACAGGGATAGGTACCAACCTAGACAATGAATGGCTGTTTGTAGCATTCTTCATGCCTAAGAGATCGATTTAATACAACTGTGGCAATGAAAGAGGTAGGAATGCCTGCAATCAATGATTTGATTTGATGGAATACTTTTGGCAAAATAATGAATCATTTTCTTATTCCTTATAAAGCTCTTGATCCACTTACTTTAAGCGGATACTTGGTACATCTAGTGACAAGTGTCTAAAAAGCCACCTTATGCAAAAAAGGAAAGCACTTTAAATGTTAATGAAAGAATCTGAATGAACCATGAGTTATTTTCTGAAACAGACTTTATGCTTGAAATCATCTTTGGTCTTGGGTTTGTCTAACTGTTAGCTCCACAGACCCAAACCCATTAACGAGTGAGCACTCAGGAACAAATTTAGAGCTAGAGATTCTAAGTTCTGCAACCTGGACGGCTAAATAAGGCACATTAATATGTGCTGGAGGCAGGTAATCCTGTTTATCATTCATAAAAGATCCCGAATCCAATCAAGATTACAACTCCGAGCGAATAAAGTCCACCATGTTCTGTGTGATCTAACACATTATCAGAAAGTAACACCTCCTCTGAATGGATTGTTGCGCACTCATCCAGTTGCAGATAAACATGTTTAATGCGATGATGACAGGTACAGTCGAAGAAGAATAGATGTGACCCACTTCTTTCATTTTCTCATTTCTGTCCCTGCCTCCCTCTCTTCTTATCACCACCCTCTCTTTATTCTCTCCCTCTTTCTATAATCAGTCTGATATAATGATAATAATATTCACAATAATACCCCTCCTTCTCCCCATTGCTTTCTGGAGCACACATACACACACTGCTCCTTAATATTCTGTGGACTGCTTTCGTCAGGACACAGTTGAAAGAGAATAGCTGATTAAAGCTCATCCCTGTGTGTCTGTCTTTGAGGAGGAGAGAATAGAGATTAGTGAAGGCTACTCTTGATGCTGATTTGAAAGTGTGCATAGGTGGAAGTGCATGCATGTGGTCGCATGTGTGTGTGTGTGCATGTGTGAAGGTATGCACTTGCTTTTAATTTTGTGTGACGATACCTTCAGGGCACAAAAGGTTTTGATTTCCCCTGAGATGAATCAAGACCCAATAATTTCACATGCATGCACGCACACTCTCCCCTGCGTACATACAAACACTTTCAAGTTAAAATGGCGTCATCAGATCATGGGGGGAGAGTGGGGAGCAGCAGAGGTGGTGTGATCAACTTATTCTGCACTTACGCACTTTTAATCAGGATCCGGCTAATGAGTTATTATTCCAAGAGACACGAGGAACTGCGGTAATGGGCTGATGTGTGGCGGTTTCGACAGATCTGTTTATGGTCCAGCGTTTGTCTTCAAATCAGCATTAGTAAGATCTCACTGACCAAACCAAGATAAATTTACTGTGATAACAACTTAAAGGTCAGGGTATGTTACAGATGGCCTCCCTGAACTAGCTAACCAATCAGCAGAGGACCTGAGGACTTCAAAATTTAATGCCTGCTCCAACGTTTAAGGTCAAGACATTAAAACTGACAATGCACAGCATAAAAGGTAGAGAAAAAAACCGTCTTTGGGTGACCAAAGATCATTTGGACCTTATGGCCATTTCCCACTTGTGCCTCTACACCACGGCTCAACTCTACCCTACACAGCTGAGGTGATTTCCACTACAATATTTTGAGGAACAGCTCTAGACTGCTGGCTATTGCTGTACATTAAAAAGTAGTGTGATTTAATCTGCACATGACAACAACAGTCAGTCTGACTTTCTGTATGACTCAAAACAGGAGAGAGCCAGAAAGGGATTGAAGGCGACCAGACAAAACATTCTAAGTACAGGAGATTGTAGGACGCAACCAGTGACTCCAACTTCTAGTCAGTCGCTGACTGTCTTCTGGTATTGCTTTTTCAGCCCCACTCAGCACACTTGGAACCCCAACGAAGTCGATTCTCAAAAAAGGGGCTGTTACCAAAAAGTACCTGTTACTAGCATAAATCCCTCAGGTTTCTCATCATCAGAAGCACCAACTGCTGGAGCACCTAGATTACCTGAAGCAGTGGCACTAACTGCTGATGCTGTAGCAAAGTTTTTTATGTACTTCCAGATCCAGTGGAACGTATCTACTCTCTGTTCTGCCTCCATAGACACGTCCAGTGCATTGCAGCCATCATTCTCTCCTCCCAGTGTTCTCACTTCAGCAGCACCCAATTCAACATCATCATCAAGATCATCTCTATTGTACACAGGTCAGTCTTCAGCATCCTCAACCTCACCATCGTTCCCTGTGCCATCTTGTCCCATGTCTACATCTTTCCTCAGTTTTCTTCAGTCAGAAGAAACTAATCATCCTATGATTGAAGGTTGTCAATCAGACAATGTGGGATGGACCGTGGAGGAGGTCTTCATGACAGAACCCCACCATCTTGAATCTACACCTTTCCTCAGGTACCTACTTATATTTGCCTCATTGGCTCTGTGTTCCTCTAATTGGTTTCCCCTCGTTTTTTTGTCACTTAACAAAGTACTTCAGCTCCCTGGTTTTATTGTTCTTGGCTCAATTCTCTTGTTGTCGTCACCCTGATTCCACATTGCACCTCCAGTCAGCCTGAATTAGAGTAAAAAAAAAACAACCTAAAAACAAAAAAAACATTGTCTTCTCCATCATTCAGAACCTGAGATGGAAGATGTGTAAACATGTCCCTTAAACAGTAAGGGAAATACAATGAACAATCTGACAAAGTAGTTCAAACGGTTTACAGGAATATTTGTGCCTAGTAAGGGCGGGACATCCCACAGTCGGAATGGGAGGGTGTTGAGCATGATAACATTATTTTTTTTGGTGGCTCTGAAAGTAGTTTGACAGGAAAGAGGGTAATGAGAGAGGGGGACTAAAATTCCCCCTCTCTCATTACAAATGTCGCCAGGCTGGGAGTCGAACCTGTGACCACCGGCACGAGGACTAAGGCCTGAATACGTGGGTTGTGCTTTACCCCTGTGCCACCAAAGCACCTCTAGCATGATGACTTTACCATTCTGTGGGATCTGGATCCAGACTTTACAAACAGGAGATGGACATCCAACCAGATAATGTAACAGCAGATAAAGAGCACAAGAAGGCTGTATTTACAGACATAATAATTCCAAGAGCACAAGAAGCTCACAGAGGAAATACTTAAGTAGTGAGTGCAGTGGGAACAGATCCTATGCAGAATCTTCAAAGAGAACGTAACCCATTGTTCAGGACAAGAGGAGAATCTTTTCTCATGCATTTACCTCATACAACTGGTTTTCTATGTGCTTAGATTCAACATTCAAGCCTATTTTGACCAATATACCTGTGGAGGTTATAATGTAAATTTATGTTCTGCCTCTCCCTCCAACAAAAACCAAAAGATATATGAAAGAAGAAGCTGCCCCTAACTTTGGTATGGTAATGGATCCCATATTACATATCCAGTGACTATTCTTTCACATTGCGAACAGAACGACACCAAACACAAATCCCAGCAATGATGAACATTGTGAAAATGACCTGAGCCTTAGATTTTAAGAAATAATTTGTATGTTATGAGAACATTTCTCTGTAAGTTTGGCCAAAAAAAACATTCACAGCCTCGCCTGCACAGTGTATTGTATACACACTGTATACAGTATAACAAGATCTTGCAGTACAAGACCTCCCAGTGCACAGAATACCGTGATATTACTCCTATAGTCTATCTTTTAAAACACTATCCAGTTCCTGTGTTTACAGTAAATAAATAAATAAATCCTTGCTGTGCGTCTTGTGAGCTGGATGCATTGTCAACCACACACACACACACACACACACACACACACACCCCCACACACACACACACACAGACGCATATTAGCCCTTCATTTTGGCGTAATCGCATGATTTGCATTCAGATCATTCTGGTGATTTTAGGATGGATCTTTAAAAACTTTCATTCAATTTTCTTTTTCTTTTTTCTTTATACATTCAGTTACAGGAGAGCAATCTGAATTTTAGATATGCGCCGCTCTGTCACAGCCCTCTACTGTTGGCTTATGCCTTATTTATGAGTTACCTGTATTGCTCCAGGGCGGAGTAATTATAGTTGTTGATAGAGGAGAAAGGAGCATTATTCATTATTATCACTAACTCATTTCCCCGCGTACTACTGGTGTCATGGCTGGGAGGAGAGCCCTCAGCTCTGAGCGCTCTCAAAGCCTGGCTTCCGCACGGAGCAGAAAATGGATCGCTCGTGCAGAAGGTTGTGAAGCGGCATGGAAGAAGAAGAAAAAAGAAAGAAAAAAACATGAGGACGACTGGAATCGATTATTGCAGCAAAAGATTTTCCCACACCATCAGAGAATACAAAGTGTGGGTTGGGGCTCACTGCACTTCTGAGCAACGTCACGACTGTCTGGGGAGGAAACACAGCTCACCACAAATACTGTGGCTCCCATAAATGGACACCCTGATAAATATGAAGTAGATGTTGTTCAAGCACTTTGAATAATTAATTGAACATACTGTACTGTTTGATAGCTAGGATCAAATGGAATGTATATGATTGAATTGAAATAATATTTTAGTAAAGTGCTGTGACGCAACATTCTTGTGAAATGGAGCTACAGAAATGAATTAAATTGAACTGAATAGATCACAAAAACTATTCCTTAATTAAACAAAGGTGTAATTAGAAGCAGGAAGGGAGAGAGGGACAAACAAACTTACATGTATGGAGAGCAGGAAGGGACATGGCTATGGGTGGAGTTGCTAGGTTAGGCTGGGAGCTCCTTCCAAACTGCTTGACATTACAGTTTTTTGGTGTTTGTGTATGTTTCACTCTGTGTTCGCTTTTCTTTTAATTACATATTTTCCCCAGCCCCTCTGTTCAAGTCCCCACTCAGCTGCACTATAATTTGTTGATTATCTCAACTTGTTTCCCAAGCCACTGATCATTTCCTTTATCTCCCCATAAGCTCCTTCCAGTCCATCTTGCCTGTTGGATCCTCTCTGGTTCACCGTTGCCTTTCTGGCAGAAGTCATGCAGCACTGTTTGTTCCTTTTTCATCTGGAAAAGCATTCGATGTAATAAATCTTCGCCTTCGAGCCAAGACTACCACTTCCCGGTGTGTGCTAGGGTTCAATTCCATGACTGCAATTTTTTTTTTACTTTTTAATGTAGTTTTGTTCAGTCAAAAAAAAAAAAAAAGTGGATTAGTTGAATTATACAATTGAAAAGAAAAAAGAGGAACAACAAGCTGAATAAATATAATTTCAACTCCAAAATGAAAGTATTTTAGTTACCAAAACTGTTCCCACACTATCTAGACCTTAACTGTTATTCAACCTTACATTTACAAACTGATTTGTGGCAATTATGTGATATTTTCAAATTTCTCTTGAAATTCCAGATGCTGTATGGATGTATGAAAGGAAGGTGCAATAATGTTTAATATATTGAGTTCGCTCTGGTACATCCTTTATATAGAACTGAAAACTTTCCACTTACTTAACATAGCAACAATAAGCAGTGGCATTGAACCTGCACTCAATTCAGCAAGACAGATAAAGACTTCTTGAATGAGTTACAGTATTTTTCTACCACACAGCTCACTATTACAAGACTTTTGTAGTGCAAGTTGTCAATAAATTACAGTTTAAATGCACCGACGCCTTCAGGTCTCTGAGAGCACGAACAGAGCCTCGTTTTTTAAACCACAATCTAAGAACAGCCGGCTTCTGCTGCTTTGTGCTTTCTCATTCAGCACTAGAAAGAAACTTTATTGATCATTTTGCTAGTGCAGACAGCATTGCAGTCAGCAAAAAAAAAAAAAAAAAATTAAAAGGTCAATGTGTATTTTTGAATGTAGCTCTAATATATTTGCTGCTCTCTTCCTAGTGACCAGGCAGGGTTGTACTTTTCCCCTCACCTTTGCTGACTGGGGTTTAATTCTCTCAAGGTGGGATTTTTTTGTTTGAGAACTTTACAGCTGGAATCATGAAATTGACACATCATTCAGATTTTTTATGACAGAAATCCAAACTTTACTTCCAGACTCAAATTTTCAGAATACGCTGACATTTGTTTGCCAATTGTTAGTCTTAATAAAAAAGTGAATGAATGAATGAATGAATGAATGAATGAATGAATGAATGAATGAATGAATGGATGGATGGTCTGATGGATTGACAGGCTGCACCATAGCAGTAAATATTGCAATATTGATATCAGGTGCAATATATTTTTCATTTTTATTTGTGTGCTTAAGCTTGCCCCAATAAGTAAATAATCGCATGATAAATTAAAATGAGCTGGGTAACAATATTTTATTGAAGGGCAATATTGTGTAAAGAGACTTCATAATCAATTTTTTTACAGTTTTGGTTGTGTGTGGCTTTGATTGCCTTTTCCGGTTGTTGTGTTTTATATTTATTATCTACAATAACTTCCAGTGTTGAGTGTCCTGTACAAAAGTAGAGTTTATTAGTCTTTGAAAACTTGCATCATTATGCCATTATGATTATATTAGTTGAAAATGGTCACAAGATGACAATATTATCATTTACTACAAAATATGTTATTGTAACAGGTATATATACACGCTTTCTATTCTATGTGACGTTAGTATTTTTTAGCGACACCATTTGTGTCTAGTTTGAGCTTTTGCTGCTGGGAGACTCTGACCCAGAGTCACATATTTACTGGCTAAATATGTATTAGCATGTAAAAAAAACAACCTCAGTATTTTGGACTACAATCCCCTGGAGGGCTGCCAGGGGGCGCTGTGGAAAAAAATGCAAAAAAAATAATAGAAAAAGAATCCCATAATTTTTATTCTTAAATGTCTCATCATCGTTTCTGTTTTCAATTTGTTAATCATTTTGTTTTCTAAAATATAAGTTAAAATAATTTCTTTAAATGTTACTTCTGATTGGCTGCCTGTCAAATTCTTCAAGCTACCATAGCAAGAGAAAAGAAAAGTTTCTGACAAGAAAAGGACCAAAGGAACCCTCCAGCTTCCTCCAGGGTTGCTGGAGGAAAACTATAAGAACTTTGGGAAGAATTATTTTTTTTGATGCAATTAATGTAATGATGTATGATGACATCATACATTACATTAATGTATGATTAATGTAAAATATGAGCATTTCAAAAGCGTGTTGAACAATCTGGTAATTAAGTCATAATATATTATCTGATAATGAAGGTTTCCGCCATAGAACTGATGACCATCTGAGGTCAGAAGGTGTGATGCAGCATAATTATAGAATAGTGAATAACAATCATTCTAGTTGATGTTTCTTGACATATTTTGCATCATTGTCTATTGGTTTTCAAAGGAGGTTCAATCCAAGAAATTAATGATCTTAGGGGGGCATAGCATGGAAAAGTTTGGGAACCCTTGAATTGGTCAACATTCATTGCAGTCCAATCAATCTGTTGTGATACAAATATTTTGCACACTGATATTTTGATGATGACATATTCACAATACATGGGGCTGCCCAAATGGATGGAGAGATGAATGACTTAGATTCTGGAAGAGAACATGGACCGAGAAAAGTTACGTCTAATTCCAGACTTTTCTCAACTGTCTAGCAATCCACAGTAATTTCACAGCTAAACGGTTTTATGTCTGAAGGAGACTGTAGAAAGTCTCATTCTGGTTCTTCAATCCTCCCTATTATCCCTTACCTTCTTCAGTTTGATAACAGCCTCTCTGGTCTCTGAGTTGGTGGACAGCTCAAACATACTCATCCCATCTCCGTCTATCAGGCGATAGTTCACAAGTCCGTTGTCTCCCATGTCAGGGTCTTTGGCCTTAAGACGGCCCACCTCCTCTCCTGCCACCTTGTCCTCTGACACAGACATGGAATACACACCTGGTGGGAGTAAAGAAGAAGAAGAAAGAAAAAAGAGTCAGAAAATGTACTTGCCGATGAAGGCCAGCCGTGTTATCTCGTAGTCACGGCTTGCTTTGGTATTCAACACCTTTGTAGAAATCCTGGCCGGCTGTCAGCATGTTTACTGGCTGTGGCAGGGTCAGCTTTGGAGGGCAGCAAGGGATTAACACGAAATATACCATCTGCCTCATATGGCCCAAAGGATATTAATATCTCCTGCGGTGTCAGGTGTGTGTGTGCATGTGGGTAAAGGCACAGACTCCAGATTTTCAGAATGCAAGCAGGAGGACCATATGTCTTCCTTTATCCTTCCTTATCTTCCATTTCTCATCTTCCCGTCGCTCCTCCTCCCTCTGGCCTACCCAGACGTTTTCTTCCTTTCTTCCTCACATTTTTCCTCCACCTCTGTTCCTCCTTTCGTATAATAATTCCCTTTCTTTTCTCTGTGCCCATCGTACCTTTTCTGTTGTGTATTTTTCCTACCTCATCTTAACCCACACCTAGCATTCAGAGAGAACTCATCATTTTGACTTGCACGTCATTAGAGTGTTTACCCTGCTTGCCCAGGTGGAGCAAATCATTCGAATCATGAAATTTCCTTGGTCATAAGGCGACTAAGCATGTGCATGCAGAACAAAATGAAGAGTCATTCCCGGGCCTGGACTCATCCGGCTGGAATCCCGACCATCTACCCTCAAGCTCTTTACTTTTTCTTCGCCACATCTGCATCGATCCTCACCTAATCCCTCTTAACCTTTCATCTCCCTCCCTGTTCCTGACGTTTAAACTTCCCCTCATCTTGATTGACTCTGTCTTGCTAATGTCCCTCACCACCCACTTTCACCTCGTCTTTTTGCCTTTGCCCCCTCTGGTCTCTCAAATCTTTTCAGTCATCCTCACCTCTCCTCCCCCTTTTGGCCTATTTCTCCTCTGCCTTCTTCTCCCCTCCTCAGTCCTCTTCTGGGTAAAAGCTCATTTCATGCTTGCACCCACTACCCGCCTCCTCCCTTGTCCTTGCCCTTTTCCTCTTGCTCTTCCCCTGTCATATCCTTGCTTGTCCTAAGTAGCTTAACTTCAGTGGCTTGTGGCAGTTGATTTAAACATTGTATGACAGGTACGACTTGGCGTACCTGGCTACAGGCGAAAAGTGTAGCGCAGTGCATACAGTACCAACATTTACATCCAAATCCCACATTGGGAGAAATATGTTAAATTTTTCAGATGAATATTCATCGGGAAAAAGTGTGTGACTTTTTATGCAGTTCTAAAACTTTTTTCCCAAGGATATGTGAGGCCAACCGGCTGGAGTAAAGAAACATTTCTAATTCTTTGAACTGGTTTCTTGCAGAAATTTGATTTAATAGACCATAGATTAGTTTGCTTGTCTTCATATACAACTGGAATCATAAATTTACATACACACTGTATAAACTGTATAAGTCTGTTTGACTTAACAAAAGTATATTATATTTGTTAAATGCCAGAATAATGATTGAAATGTTAAATTAGAGAATTTTCTGTAAAAACCAGCCCCTTGTTCTTTGCTTCGTACAGAGGAAACGACTTTGCCTATTGGGAAACAACTACTTGCTGGAGGTGTGGACTCTGTTGAAATTTTGAATGACTGGATCTGAGTTTATCCTGTCACTGTTTGGGCATGATTTATATGATGCATAAACTGGATGGTGAAGGAAGTTATGCTGTGAAGCTTACTGGAAAATATAGAATGGCTCAAAAACATCTTTACCAGCAAAAAAATATCTTAAACATTCTCCTTGCTTTGACTGCAGCTGCTCAATCGTTGGGAGCTCTTGGCGAACACAAACCAAACGGCCTCATGCACTTCATCTGTTTCCACTGCCAAACTACAACTACAATTCTGAAACAGCGCCGACCTCCACCACTTCTGATCGCCAGGCCTGGGTTGAACTATGTCACACAGAGCCCTATGTGATGTGCTATGTGATTGGTCAGACATTTGTGGATGTGTTTCATGCAGAAATGCGCTCAGACAGCAATGTTGGTATTTCATTTAATCTATCCAGTTTTTGCATCTGCACGCAACATAAATACTTTTAAGGAGCGTTTAACAGATGGTGAGAAATTACGTAGATTTGTTCAATTCTTCTCAAAAGTTCCTGCAAAGACTGTTAAATGACTAAAAGTTCCTGGATGTCCACAAAGAAGGCTGTCTCCAGATGTGGAAGACCTTGACTGCTCTGAACAGAGTCATATCCTCAACCAGACAGAACACCTCTGGGATTAAGTAAAGTAGAGATTGTGAAACATCATCCTCTTGTCCAACATCAGTGTTGGATCTCACATACAGAATTGTCACAAATTCCCATAAAAAACTCCTAAATCTTGTGGAAAACCTTCCCAGAAGAGTTGAATCTGTTATAGCTGCAAAGAATAAGCCAACATCAACTTAAACCCTGTGGATTAAGAACAGGATGTCAGCAGGCGAGGCAATATAGTGTCAATTCAACACAAGGTAGTAATGTACACAGAAAATGTTTCAACAGTCATTATTTAGCTGTCAGTATTTTGGGTTTATCATATAATTGCCTTTATGAAATGTGTCTGACATTTTTTCCCAAATATGGAAACATTTCGGTTTGCGAATAAAGACGTGTCGTCCTTTCTGTCGTTTTTTTTTTTCTTCTCTCCTTTGGGTCAAATCTGGCAGGAAAACTTTCCATTAAAGCTCCAACACGCTTTTCATTTAAACACTCCAGTCATGTTAGGGGATTTTTAATTGAATCATTCTGGTGTGGTTCATTACAGAAGACAGCTCTGTAACAGCAATTTCAGAAGTCAGTGAAGGTAAATGAAACGCTCAAACAGAAGCCTGTAGACATCAATCAAAATATATTCTCTTCAAACAGCTTTTATGACCTGCGTCGTTCCCCCGCTGTTTCTGTTGAAGCGGGAATTAGAGAGCACTGGCTTTACGGCGCGGTGACACGCGTACATTAACAGTATTTAACAAAACCATCTTCGTCGTCGTAAGTCTAATAAAGACTGAAGTCACGGAGTCACAACTCTTCTCATCTTTATTTTCCCCTCCTTGCTTGTAACAACCCCTGTCTGTGTCGTAATGAATTTTCTGGGGGGTGCTTGATAATGAGGTGAAAGGGAGAAAATTGCAGGGACATGAGGGGTGTGTTAAAAACAGATGAAGCCTCAGAAAAATGCCACTGCTTAATGGAAACTGGAAAAAACAAACAAACAAACAAACAAAAAAAAAAACACAGAGCCACATAAGGAAGTCTAGCTTTTTGTACAAAACCGCATATGTGTTACTTTTTATCTCCCCTCATTCTTCCTCAGGGTTTGCTGCAACTTTATTAGTACCCCAGTGCTGGCGACAAGCTGAGCTGGAGGCGTGTGATGTTTTTTGGCTGTCACTTCAGTGAATAAAGCACCCGGAGTGGCTTACTCAAAAGCACGATATCTAAATAACACCTTGGCATAACTCATCACCATAACTCAAACGCAGACGCATCATATGTCGGCAGGGAGTGTTAATTCTGGTTTTTGTCTTTTCTGTTTTTCTTCACGTCTCGCTTATCTCGTTTTTATCCTTTCGGTGCCCTCTCTCAGTCAACCCCGCTGCTAAATAAGTAATCACTGTCCTCATTCTCACCATCTGGGAGACTGTTCTTGCAGGTGGTTGGGCTGCTTCGCCTTGTTTTTGAACACGGGGGCCGACTTCCGCAGCCTGCTGCTGTTCTGCGCGTCGTCTCGCATCCCAGACGCAAACTGCTAGAGATGCGCTAAGTGCTGTCATAAAGAGAGGTACTTTTGCTAGAAATCTAAGTCAAAGGTAATAGTAAAGGTTGCCGTAGCAATACAAATGTCTTCATTGGTCAGTATTTTGGTGTTCACATGGTTAACACTATGAACATTTCTGCCACTCTGTCTTCAAAGACAGTCCTTTTAAGCCCCTCCCACTCCAGTACAGTGGATATTTGTGGAGGCTTAGCGACAACACGCTAGTGTCATCAGAATGGAAATGATTGACCTCAATTTAATTTATAATGCAGCTGAGAATCTGATTAATTGGTTACAGTGACAGACAGGCCATTCCAATTTGATCAAATAAAATAAGCAGTGTATGTTATTCATTGCAACTTCAAATTAAGCTAATCTCTGAGGAAGGAATAAGGGAAAACCGGCCATATGGACACATCCCATGTTTTAAACAAATCTGTAAAATATGTAATAGTCTTAATTCATACAACTGTTACGGAAATTAAATCGGAAATTTAAAACAAAAAGGGACAAAAATGGAAATAAAGTAAGTATTTAACAGAGTTTTAGCTTTAAAAGCCCTTTGCTTTTACAAACTGTAAACAGTTTAAAAAAGTACGAGTGTCAGTGTGCAGTCTTCACACACCTTAAATTCTGAAGATAGTCAGCTGAAAAACAAAAATGGATTCCGGTTGTCACGGCCCTGCAAAATCAGATTTTAGCTTCCCTTGATAGGCTGGTGGAAGAACTGTCAGCTTGTTGAAGCACGTAGCAACCAGAGGGACGACTCTGACAGGCTCTCTCTCTCTCTCCTCTGCAGCCTACCTCGCTGCTTCCACCAGCGTCACCCCTCTCCTCTCGCCTGTTCAGCCTCTCCGCAGGCTAAATCCTCATCCTCACTTCTCTCCCTTCCTATACTCTGTCCATCCATTCCTGCAGCTAATTTCTGTCTGGAGTTCCTCGGTTCAGAGCTACGGGAGGGGAAGGAGAAATGCGGAAAGAGGAGAAAACGGCAGAGTCATGCAGATGGCTAAAACCAGCCTAAGGGGGGAAAAGAGGAAAAAACCGAGTGTTGAACAAAGACGAGGGAGTTGGATAAAAAATAGAGAACAGCAAAACAACTGACTGGAGCTGGAGTGTTCAAAAAGATTATGTTTGAGTTCTACATGATTTCAATCATTTATTCATACTTTCAACACAGTTGGTATGAGTGGAGGCTCACAGTGGAAGTGGAAAAGATGCTTAAACAGAGTGTGACAAATGTGGATAGTACGTAACGACAGTGAAGAAATGAACTTACTCTGTGGAAACTTTGGAGGGTTGTCGTTAACGTCTGTGAGGGTGATTTTGACCTCGGTGGTCCCTGACAGCCCCCCCATGTGGCCGCCCATGTCTTTGGCCTGGATGACCACGTCGTACTCCTGCCGCGCCTCACGGTCCATGTTTGGCAAGGCAGTGCGGATTATACCTGGAAATGAAACAATGCGATGATAAAGTCTGAAGGATTTACTGGACAATAAATAAAGAGCTTACAAACATGACAATCAAGATTCCATTGAATTTATGGAAAATGTTGACATTTAAGAGATTTGTAAAAAATACAAATCTAGTGTACTCAACCTATTTGTGGCTTGACCTCCAATGCATTCACAGAAAATGGGCCTATGCTTTAGACCATGTCTAAATATCTGAAAGAATAGCAGGCTGGGAAGCTAAGACACCTCAGCGCAATGCTACTTGATGTACTATTGGTTGGTGTTTGCAAAGCAGCCAATCCAGAAGTGCCCTTTTTTTGTCTTGACATTGATTGGCTGTATCCTCAGAGCAGAGATAATGAAGATGGTATGTTAGCTTCTAAGATGGTTTGCACTGTGAGTTAACGTATATTAACATAAATTTGCTGTTTGACCTACTAAAATGGGCAGTTTTAGTAGTTTTAATTTTCAGTTTTTGCAGATTTCAGCTGTTTGGCAATTGTGATCCCAAACTCCAGTGAACATCGGTGGTCAACTAAATGTGTAAACATAAAAAACAATGGGTAGCAGGATTGATCCATGCGATCAATCAATCAACCACAGGTTGCTAAATTGTAGAGGTTTGTAACTCATATTGATTGAATCACTTCTTATGGTGAAATATGGGTGCAAAATAGCAAGCGCTGAGTCTTTAATTTTAAACCAGGATTTGAAAAAGTTTCGGATGCCTTTCAGTGTTGCAAGGAAAACGAAAACTAAAGCATTCTGCAACAAGTTTATATCAACTTCCTTCTGACTACAAGGACCCCAAAAAACCAGAATAAAAGCTTGTAGTTGTAGATTTAATAATAAATAATATAAAAATATAATAAACATTAGGATTATAAAGATATATTTTTTTCCAGATTCTGAGACAGGGGACTGGTTTGAGTTCGGTTGTTTCCTCAGAATAGGAGTGCGTGTTAAATTAACAGCAAGTGAAAAACAGTCTGCTTTTAGTAGCCTGGCAGGCAGCTGGAGCCTGTAACAGTGCTAAAAATGTAAGATAAGGCCAACCTTGGAGATTAGTAGAGTTTTAAGTCATCTAAAGGGAATGTTATCTTGAACACAGGAGGAGGAGGACATGAGGGGTGCTGCACGCTTTAATTCTGCTAAGGGGATTTGTTGTAAGAGAACTCACAAGGGTAATCTTTGAGAATCAAGGCTACAGTTTGCTCTGCTACATTATTATTTCTTCGCTGTTGCCATCTTGCTAGTTTTTTCTTCATCCTCAAATGTTTCCTGGCAGGCTAACGTGCTTAATTTTAAGTAGGAGTGTACATTTGTCAGACTGCCTCGAAATACTCTGAATAAAATGAAACTACCAGTAAATTTCACAAACATAACATTTTACTTGTTAACTTATATTTGGAAACAAAGGTGATTTATTGCATGTAAACAACAGAAAACAGCCGTGTAAGAGTATTTACTAAATAGACTAAAGTCAATTTAACATAGCGCTACAGAAGTAGCAGTAGGTTGTTTACTATCCATACATCCATCTATAAAACCAATAATCCTTGAAGAAGCCTGAGGTTTCATTTCCATTTTACATTTTTAATGGACTTTCATACATATGCAACATTTTTGAATAAGAAAAAAATAAGTATCCATCGTATTCATATGCTTGCTTCTTAGTGAGGACGTTAGCTAGCTGTAGTTGTGCTAGCTGCAGTTGTGCTAGCTGTAGCTTCTGACTAGAATGTGGTTCCACAGCTGAAACATCAACTAGCTCAGTGTGTTTGTGTATCTTTTCGGAGAGTTTAGTGATATCTAATGTGTTTGGCCACTTTTATCACGACACAGCTTATTACACTAGATGAAAGGTGA
Organism: Poeciliopsis turneri; assembly: GCA_922788865.1. Classification (NCBI taxonomy): domain Eukaryota; kingdom Metazoa; phylum Chordata; class Actinopteri; order Cyprinodontiformes; family Poeciliidae; genus Poeciliopsis; species Poeciliopsis turneri. The sequence goes on along the minus strand of CAKLNU010000908.1, from coordinate 2,003,267 downwards.
TAATGGATAGTGGACACCATCCATGGAGTTTGCAGCCATAATAAAAAGGGAACAAACAGGTTTCAGCCACTGACACATTTTGGGTGAACTTAGCTCTGTGCTTAGGGATTCACTGCATAATTAATCAGTGTCATCGTCTTTGTGATGTATAGTCCTCCTTATGGCCTTTGTTGAGTAAATATGAGCAAATAAAAGGAAAATTGCAAGATGAAAAATGCTAATAAAGAGGAAGACATCACATTAAAAAAATTGAAAAGAAAAGTGGTACATTTTTGTCTTCAATTCATAAATTGCTCTGCTGTGCCAGGGTGTCTTTTAGGACGGGAAAATAAAATGTAAGAACCTGAAATGTCTTCATTACATCAGCATCATTTTAAAACAGCAACTACTGCTTCATTCAGTTCAATTCTGATGCCAGAAAAGCATTTCCAATACATATCCTGGTATGTGCATGATATGCAACAGACATTATTGACATGTAGGATATGTAGATAAGGTTAGCTACATATAAAACAACAGTTTAAAAAAGAAGTGGTAAAATCTTTTCTAAATTGAGAGCATTTGCAGATATATACATTTCCTGGTTTAGAAAACAGAAAAAAGTAAATGCCAAAATCGGAGCTAGGAATTTTCTAAATAAAACTGACACATATTCTAACAATAAATCTAGCTCTGTCATACGTTAGATTGAGCTCAAGAGTAAAAAATAAACTGAAGAAATATCATTTTAATATAATCCTTTAAAAATATTTCTTTAAATTATTTCAGTGCTTCATCATCAAATAAAATTAGAAATCCTCATAGACTCACAAATGTTTGCTACCACATACTGTACAATTGTTCTGCACAATTTTTGTTCATATGCTCATAAAAACAAGCGAGGTAATAATCTCAGCAAAAAACTCATTTAAAAAGCAAAAAAAACCCAACAAAAAAACAGTTGCAAAGCATAAACTAACACCGCAACTTTAATTTGTGATATTTAATTTGAAAGCAAACCCTTTTTCCTCCATCTGTTAGATAAATAAGAACTTTCATGCAGCTTTTCCCATCCACTATTTTTAAGCTGCAGTAATCTTTTCTGTTCATTTTAATGATCCCCCGCTACTCTCTGTCCGTCTCGCTCTCCCTCTCCCCGCATGTCGAACTGCAGAGAGGCTCTCCGGTGTCATTTTACTCCAAATGTGTGCGTATGTGTGTGACAGCATGAAAAGCTGATAATCTCCAAACCAATTAGAAATGTGAGCTATGGATTTGAGCCAGTCAAATACCCAACACTGGTTTGATTAGCTAGATTTACTCCGCTCAAATCTCTCCGACTCTCTGTGCCCTAACCACTCTTTTTCCATGAGCTCACTCTCTCTAAACCAATTTCTCTTCTCTAACCTCTAGCTTGCGGTTTATTTTCTGGCTCTCTCTCTGACCTAACAGATCTCCATGTCTGCCCTAACCTCTCGCCTTACAACCAATTTCTTCTTTTAATGCAAACTCAAATATTAGGCCCATGCTCTGCTGGGAACGGGCTTGAATGTCCTCTGGGACTTCTCTCTCTTTCTTCTTTTGCAGTTCTGCCTTCTTCTCTGAAAACATGCAGGGTTATGCGATCCCTGAAGCGGTCACTCTGCAGCTTTGTACATGAAAAGTGGTAGAAAATGGAAATATTACATCAGAATGTTGTGTGTGCGTTGCTGCGGATAGCATTCAGTCACAATTTTTTTTTCATCAGACTTCTTAGTGTGCATAGTGCTTCTGTGTTCTCCTTCTTCATGCATTTTGGGGTGAACTATGACATGTAAATTTTTTCCATTCAACCAAAAAGCACGCTTCTGAAAGGCATTGATACTCGTCTGTGTTGATTGAACACAAGAATCAATTTAAACAAAAATCAGTTTATTTACATTTCCTTTAAAATGTCTTATTAAAAATAATACCCTCCTCAACAATAAATGGAAAAAACACAGTAACCAAACCCTATATACAGTGGAATTGCCAATAACTGTGTTCTTCATTTCCATTGGAAGGCCTCAATGCAATCACCCTAATCTTTTATTCAATCCACAGGTTTTTATCTGCCTGCTTACTTTGCTGTAGCCCTCAGCCACCACATGGAGGGTCCGCCGCCCAGAATGGCCCCCCATTTCTTACTTTAATGTGCTGACTTGTAGTAATTAATTTTGCAGAGCTATGAGTGTTAAACAACTCCAGCAGGACCACACTGGAGGATGGGTAACAGTTCGGCTTTCAGTCTCACCTGTTTGAGGCTCCACAGAAAAGTACGGCTGTCCTTGCAGAATGCTATACACCAGCCTGGCGCTGTTGCCATAGGTGGGGTCATCGGCATCTGTAGCCGTCACCTGCATCACCGACGTACCTGTGGGACGGACACACGGAAGCTTGTTCACTGTTTTGGCTCAAGAAAAGCTCGACAATCAGCGTCAGCTCACCTAGCGGCACCGGCTGGACAAAACCGCTGCTCACCGCTCTAATACTCGGACACACTGCAGCAAGGCTCGGCCTACAAGGCTGCTCTTCGCTATTATTTCTCTGCATTTCATCATTGTGGGAGATGGAAATATTCCATCTCCGATGTCAGTGGTTTTTATGGTTTTAATAAAACATTATGAGGGTGGACAGAATTCAACAGTCCCCGAGCTTCGTGAAAAACCTTTCATAACCCCTAGAAAACTTTGTAAAATGCAAAGATGTTGAGCTCAAACAGCCCAGAAAATTGGCTATTTTCAAAATGACGTGTTTCACTTGCAGCAGAGCCCTGCTAATTCAACATGACACAGAGAAGCTCTGCATTCAGGCCAAGTGAATTAAAATGCCTCAAATGTTAAATAATTTGCATTATCTTTGTATAATTGCTGAAATGAAAAATAAAATAAAAAATTGGGACCCGACTCTTGAAACACGGCTCCAGGCTGACTCTTTGAACTCATTGCTTTGCTGAAACTTTCTTATTTATTTAAATTCACCACCACAAACTGTAGATAGGCACAAATATTTCACCGCTCCTTTAACAGTGACATTGTTGTCACATGAAATCCTTGTATTTCATGTGACAATACAATATCTGCATAATTATGACTATTATGCAGATATTTCTCACAATTATTAGTATTAACAACTTTATGCTTTTGGTTTGGTAAAAATGTGCTCAAAATATCCAAAAACGATTATTGTTAATGTCCAAAGACGGCATGTTATTCAATATCATACAGTTACTATCCAACAAAAACACATTCCTTTTTCTTTATGCAGCACAGTGAGTAAGTAAGAGACAAAATCATTTACTTGTATCTGTCTAGAAAGGATAGCAAGGTCATTTCTACTGTGAATCAGTGGACAAAGTGGGCAGAACCATGAGAATTATATTGTTGGATTCTTCCAGTGCATTTTACATAATTTATCCTGAATTACTGCAAGAAACTCCAGCAGACACTGACAAACAGGCCACAGATTGGTCAAGTGAATTAAACTAAAGGTTCAGGGGTCTGACTAGGTGATCATCAGTGAAGGAGCACCACAGGGCAGTGTACTCTGATTGTTAGTTTTCATTCTAAAGAGAATCCGAATCAATGGCACAATGTGCGTCCCAGAAGTCTGGCAACCAGGCAACCTTTCACTGGTAAACCAGATCACTGTGAGAACCAGGCACATCTTAATGTGGACTGAGCATTAGCAGGTAAATGTGGGGGAAAGTGAAGGGAGGCAATAGGCGAAGGTTGAGGACTTTATTGGGGGTAGCGGTTTTCCATTCTGCATGTTGTGGAGAGAAAAACCTCATCAACTGTGTTTCCATCACAAATGGGTGCATATCTCGCTCAGTATTCAGTTGAGAAAAATGCAATTTTTCTATTTGCTGTTGCTGTGTTGTGAGAGCCAGCTGCAAATTGTCCATAAAAAGTCAAAAACATCCTCCAGACACTTCATGACGTCTTCTTCGTTGTTTGCGCCAGTAGCAACCTGTTGATCATGTGACTTGTGAGATGGAAAACAAAAACTGTTTTGCAAAATACATCCAGTTTGATGCGGCTGAATAAAACACCTCATCCTGGCGTACAACGTTTTTAGTGAAAGGCAGGAGTTTCTTCAAAATTGTAGTGTTTCCAGTAAACAAATTTATTTTTGTCAATTCAATTTGTGTAATTTCATGGTGAAAAGATATGAAATGTGCAACCAAGAAAAAGCCTGAGTACCATGATCAGATATTGTTGTTATCTGGGATATTAGCCTCACTCTGGATCCCTGGTGAATGTTACCAACAAACAAAGCAAAATTTCTCACTTCCCTGATGCCTTCTATGTCACTCACCAACATTGGACATCTCAGGCACCCTGGCGTAGTACGGTCCATGCAGGAACTCTGGAGGATTATCGTTGATATCCTGAACTTTCACTATGAACTCTGATGGAGGTTCCAGTGGCTCGTTGGTGTCGCGGGCCACAGCCTGTGCTGTCAGGGTGTACTGGGCCTGCTCCTCGCGGTCCAGCGTTTTCGTGGCATGGATGTTGCCCGTCTTGTCGTCAATGACAAATATCGTTCCTGCGCCTTCACCGGACAGGATGTATTTGATGGTGCCGTCGCCTTTGTCCACATCTGAGTGAAGCTGAAGAGGCAAGAAGCAAACAAGACAGTCAAGGACAGGAGGGTTAAATGCACGAGTATAAAGAACATCTGAAATTCAGGTTTTGTGTTGAGGATAGAGACAGTAAAGGGGAATAGCGAGTGACAGGAAAAACTATAAGGAGAACTGACAGCTAGATGGGAATTGAGGCTCTAATTTCCAAACTCTTCAAACCAAAGGCCTGACAGAGTGAGACAGAAAGGTTAAGGATGTTCTGTACCAGACAAGCAAATGTCAATACAGGAAGAGATTAGGGAATATTCCTACAAAAGACAAGGATTATTCAACATTCAATTTTTCCATCTTCACAGCCTCTTTACTATGAAATAAGCTGCAAGGCGGACATCATTTCAGTTCTCTATGAATGCCACTGTTCTGCCTAAGTCATGGTGTCGTTGAGGAAAACCCCCAATCATCCCACATGAATGTCAATTTGACCCAAAGCTTTTACGTGTGTCTTACTCTCAATGCATGATGAACGGGAGGACTTCATTTAAATCTCACTGGGAGCTAGCTGTCGCTGTGACTGGCACTGGACTCACTGTATCCATTAAGATAAACACCTACTGTATTTCATGGGCTGGATGGAGTTATGATGAGAGGCAATACAAGAGGGGAACCTGCTAGATGTTGATGTCAGGGTGGAGGTTCACTTTCCTGCAGCAAACTAACTAAAGGGATAGTTCATAGCAAAGAACATAAATTCTTTGCTATGAACCTAAACTCAAATGAGAAATTGTGACAAAACTTCTTTTAGAATTTTTTTTGTCTCTCGTGGCCTTTATTTGAAAGTACTGGGCATAGAGAAGAGAAGAGGACTAAGCACTGGACACTGTCACAGCTCTGTGACAAAACGTGAAAAAAGTGCTTTATGAGAGCTTTATGATTTATGTCTATGAGGATATACAGGCAGACGTTAAAGTATTACAGGGGTTTGTGGAAAACTTACCCTCCCCACCAGAACCGGGTCAGGTCCGGTGTATTCCTCAATGACAAAGAACTGATTCCAAACCCATCCTCGTTTGGACCGGTGTAGTACCTGGCCTTCCTTCCCTGTCCTCTGTTTATGTCTGTGCAGCGATAAGTGACCTAAAACATCAACGTGTCCAGTTAGATTAATACATAATACACAAAGAAAAGGTTAGAGTTGAAAACTGGCAGCATATTTGTGATTTTATTACACACATAATGTTAGAGGACTAACGAAAATACAAATTAAAGCTACTTTCTGAGGAATGTATGAATGAACACAGCAAAAACAGAAAGAAAAACAATTCTGAACTTCATAAACGCTTTTTTTTTTTTTCCAGAGATGAAATTTAAAAGTGGGCGAGAAGCTGTAACCTCCAGAGCATGGAGGTCTGCTTTTGAATTCCGGGTCACTCGTGTAAATCCCAAACCGGGACGGCGTGGGCGGATTGTATGAAGAACACACACTTCAACGAATTGTGTTTCAGAAGGCGCTAAGGGAGGCATTTAACCTGTCTTTTGTGGTGCAGCTGCTTTGTGGTGAAGCAGAGCAGGGTTGGGTTGAACTGAATCCATGCTGCAGCGTCTGACTGGAGGGACGAGCAGCACAAACGGCAACAAGCTGGATGCATAATGAAATAACCAAACAACGGGGGGGGGGGGGGGGGGGGCATATGTCCAGCGGAAAATGTTCAGAGTGAAAAGTTGAACATTTGAATCTAACACTTTCATTTGGATTCCTGTTTTTTATAATGCTGAGGAACATCAGTATGACAGGAAATTGCTGGATGTTTTGCTCCCTTTACTTCCTTTAACTCTGCACTAGATTCACAATACAAACTGCACTAAATGCAAACAAGAGCAATCCCACCCATCACTTTAGACAAAAAGCTACATCTGATGTTAAAATGATTAGAAGTGAATCCAACAGAGGACAAATGTAATGGCTTGTATAAACACATAAAACTGAAAACTGTTATTTTGCTTTGTACATTTCCTATTGTGCTTACTTTACTCTCAACTTCCCAAATCTTACTGTCCAACAAAAGGAGTTAAAAAACAATTTAGACCATTTTTTTTGAAGACAGGGATTTTTGGCAATAATATAAGACAAAGCTCATCACAAGACAGAGTTAATTCTACCTTTAGTGCTTTTCCTGACCCATTTTCTTGTTTCCTTCCTCTGCACCATTACAACCAGCAGATTAGATTTTTTTTAAGGAAACCTGATTGATCTTTGAGATGACAGACAATTTGCTGTGGATGTGATTTAAACAAATGTAAATAAATATGGGCCGACTTTCTATGCCTGGTGGTAAGACAGTCATCCAGCTGTCTACCATGTTTTTGAGTAAAAAATGTTACCTAGTGTAACATATTATAAAAGGTGGCATGTGTTATTGGAAAACATCATTAACAAGAACTAAACATCAAGTATAAAGTCTTAAAAAAGGCAAACATTAAAAAACCGAAAGTAAACAAACAATCCTTACACCAGTGAGGGTAGGCTGGTCTGCCAGGCTTATAATAGGAAGTAATTCATATATTTAGGTCTTTTGTACTTCTGGAAGTTTAAATGAGCTTTACTTATGCCCATATTTCATAAGATCAATGGTATTAAGTAGATATTGTTGATTAATGATAACATAATGATATTAAACCACAGTTATTCATTTTATTGTTTCTGTGTTTCTACAATTTTCAGTGAATTCACAAATTTATGACAAAAATAAAGTCTTAATCCTGAGGAATGAATCAAACTGACAGGACTTAATATCTTGCAGCACGCAGAGCTGCCAAGAGTTGAGACTGCTGGATTTAGAAAGAGTGATACAATTCAGTTTAAACTTCATTATGACAAAAGTGTTTCAGCAATCTATTTAAAAAATGGCGTAAATGGTTTGAGTTTGAAGCTGTTTTTAAGTTCTACCTGGATGTCTGTGTCTGTGGCTCCTGTGGTCCAGCGTGGCACGCCCTTTCCTGGTTCCTAACGCGACACTGCAGAGCACTGAAACTCCCAGCAACACCAGGAGGGCCCTCAGCAGCCCGAAGCCCTGTCGCTTTCCTACCAGCGCCGCCATCTTGGCCGACCAATGGGACCGTGCGCTCGGCTCTCTCCGGCTCTCTGCTTCCTCTCAGTGGAGCTCTGCTCCCACCGAGGCCCAACCCTGATTTGTTTTCTGAGCGAAACGTCGATCAAGAGTCTCCTTGTTCATTTGCTGCGACGGAGCTCGTTGCTGCAGGTTCTGATCACCGATGGGCAACTTCTTCTTCCAACTTGACACTTCTGTCTTCAGAGAGCCTGAAGGAGACAGGGATGGAATAAAACTTTGTAAGTAACACAAGGTTAATTAATATTTCACACAAAAAGTATATCTTTAGCTATATAAGTCTAGACATTATAAACAGATTGGCAATAGAGGGAAAATGGCTTTCTAAACGATTGTCGGGTTAATTAGGACAATGTGCTAATTATACAGGCAGTGCTGTCCATAAACCCATTAGCTTTAATTCAATTAGATGGAGACAGATTTGTTGTAGAGCAGACAGTTCATGTGACAGCCGGTCACCGTGTTGCTGGTTTAATTACTGCCGTTTCAAAAGCGTCTAAAGAAACACGACAGTGAAGAGACAGTCACTTAAGTGTTACAGTGTACACTCCACAGAGCCTGTTTACACCAATAGGAGCTTTATCGCTTCAGCTGCACACTTTGCTTGAGGTGATGATCTGGCCTTTATGGATCCGCAGTCAATGAATCAGCAAAACTGGGACTGAATTTGATCTCTACAAAACCCAACATGTCCATTAACAATCCGGAGATGTGAAACTAAGAACCGCTTGCTCATGGAAGTAACCCAAGATGGATATCAGTCAGCGGTGCACCTTTTTCAGCCTGGCAGTTGACAAAAAAAATCTGTGTTTTTAATGTCTTGATGCTTGACTAAATGCTGAGATGTTTATTGTCATTATTTATTCAGTTTACATGATCAGGATAAAAAGTCACATGAATGAAAGCGGAGAACGCCTGATGAAGCCCGTCAGCTGCTATCAGCCTGTTATCTGGCTGGTTTGCAAAGGCCTCCGTTATAAAATACTGACATGGTGCAAATTTGGGTAGTTAAATGACAAAAACTAAAAGCAGTAACAGACCAGGTGTGAATGAAATGTGAGAACATTGACAGAACAATTAGCCGCTACAGTTAGCTTCAGTTTTGAAGCCTCCTATAACCGCTTGTTTTTTTTGTTGTTTTTTTTTACAGATTCTCTAACCAAAGTATTAGGCTTGTTGGTTGTCTTTGTTTTCCACCCCTCTGTTGTCTCTCTCTATTTTGAGATCATCTCCCTGCCACTGACTCTGCCCAACTTATTTTGAGGGATCTCAAGGTCAGAAGGTAAATATAGTTCTACCACAGATCCGATCAATGCCCACAACGCTTCAATCCATCTATCAAACTTCCTCTCCATCCCGACAACACCACAATGCCAAGATACTCGCACTTCTCTGCTTTTGGCAACAACTTAGAGGAAGCAGTCCACTTTGTTCAGTTGAGGATCATGACTTCCCATTTAGGTCCTTGTCTTGTTCCAGTGAATACAGTGTACTGTCTCATCCATCCCTATTTAAATGAGATCATTTTCATTGTCTTTGGTGTATCTGGCAACACAACATAACTTCAATAATAGAGAAATTATCATAGTGGCAATGTTTGATCAAAGAAAACATGAACAGCACCGTACCGCTGTGATCGCTTATTACACTTATATAACTGCATGTTTCTAACTTTCTTTATGTTAATGTTAAGCAGGCTATCTCAGCATTTCATACATTTAAGCACAAACATACTGATGTTGGATAGTACTGTCTGTGTTACCAATTTAATGAGAAACAAACTGTCAGAACTGTAAATGCACTGAACATTTTTGCAATTCTTGCTATATATTTTGCGTGGATGCCATATCACATTTGACGATCTGACATCAGCTGATTTTTCTAAACTAGCAAATTCAGAAACTTCACCCTCCAAATCAAACAGGAAGCAGCATCATCACTCCAAAACAAAAAGCAGCGGTTGACTTAAGATCTCAAACTGAGATGCTCTTTCTTCTCCACTCTTTCTTTGACTCAGAGAATGTGAATGTGTTTGGTGTGTGTGTGCGTGCGTGCGTGTGTGTGTGTGTTTAGAGTCTTAAGCTGATGAGAATCTTACTTTACGGATCATTGGTTAGCATTAACCGCATTGCCAGCCGGCTATGAAGTGTTGACAGTTACTCCAGTACTGACTCATCATCTGTCTCTTTATGCTCAGGCGCTCTGTGCATCTGTTTGTGGATGTAAATGTGTGTATGTGCTGCCTGTCACTCACTTATCCAGGCCTTGAAGCTAGTTCTGTGAGACCGCTAATCTGACACCATCCTGGAATTGAGCGAAACAATACCGCAGGATGTTGGGCAAAACAATCCATCCTGAACATCCAATGATTTAAATTCATTTAAACAAACGCAAACGATAATTAAACAGCGGATTCGGTCAAGACCTCGTCAGTAAATTTTGTGCTGTGTCAGCTCTCACATTCATGTATTTAGCATAAATAGTGTCCTTCTGTAGCTTGATTTTTAGTTGGAATACCCTTTTCCTTTTCCTTACTTGTTAAGTTAAAATACTGGCAGTAGTGAGGATGATGACACATCAAACATGGCGTTATGTAAAAACAAACATTAAACTTAGAGAATCTGGCTGGTTTGTTTCTCTCAGGTGTGTGACTAATAAAGTAGTGGCACTCTGTTACTTTTCTAAAGTGAGTCAATTGCAGGATCTGGAATTAACAGTGATGTCATAGTGACTTTGAAAATGTAACTTTATTACTCCTTGATAACCACAGATCAGCAAAATAAGCTTCATTTTCAATTCAAAAACATATTTTGCTGCTAATTTGTGGAATAGATAGAAATATGAGCTCAACCACAAAGATATATATTGTTTTTAATCTGTTATTTAGGTTCTTAAACCATCAGATTGGTGCAAAGTGCTATTCTAATCATTCTGCTATCAAGAGCTCAAGGATCCCCTGGTCATTCATGGAACTTCTTTAGAGACGTGGACAGAACCTGAACACAACAATAGTCTTCTCCAGCATCTTATTAGATCATTTTTTGAAGCAAAATAAACCCCCAGAAGTCCATAAAGAGCTTTGTTACCTATCACTGTTGCTTGTGCGTCTGATTTACAGGTGTACCAGAAACCTGAATACAAAAACTCTTGCTCTGAATATTGTATGTAAAAACAAAAACAAAAAAAAAATTGAATTGTGTTAAGTCTACATTATTTCTTCATTGCAACAATGGTTCTTGGCAATATGCCTTAAGTCATTGCAAAACCTGTTTGTTGAAAACAATCACTTCGCAGAGTAAAACCGCACGAATATCCGAGAAAGCAAGACACCAGGTTGATAAGGATCCAATCTGGACACGCCGGTGTTTGTTATTATTCTCCTATATCTTGAAACTGCAGGCCTTTCGTCAAAACAGTCAAACAGCCGTTGTTTCTAGAACACAACTCCAGGTTTTCTGGCATGCTCAACGCTCGACTGAGCGGCAAAGAGTCAAGCAGAGAAGAAAAGGCCTACACAGAAACCTCCAGTGAAGATGACTCCCCAGGGCAAGCATGCCTCTTGGCCAGACGATTTCCTCTGTCTGCATACATGACTCAAGAGTCACATTAGAGTAGTGAACAGTATGTTCGAGCGTGTGTGTACGTGTGTGTGTGTGTGAGCATACATGTAATTCTTTTCAGTTTGAAGCAACGCTGTGAATCCATGAGTCAAGTGTTTGAGTAAAGCACAGTGATTCATTGGCCAACATTAAAGCTGGGTGTCTGAGTGTGTTTTAAACAGTGGTCGAAGCACTGGGGTTTAAAACACTATCTATCTGTGTGATGTTCCCCAGTGACTCATATATCATCTAGGCACATATAAGCCCACATGTGTGTCTGATTCAGAACAACCACATCTGCACACCAAGATATAATTTGTGCGTCCTTCAAATTGAAATGTGAAGTCGATATTCTTCATGTGGCCGAGTGTCTCTGCTGTTAGGATGGTGTTCAGAAAACAGAGTGTACACAATTATGAAGGTTATTGTTCTGATAGTAATTGTTCCACAGCGTTATGCTTCCTAACTGTGTAAACATTAAAATTATATTTTGATACACAAATTTGCAAAACCTCTTCAAGAGGAAAAAACGACTCTAAAAGGAGTACTAAGTCCTTCTTGTGAAAATGTAAGAGAAGATAAATTTACTAAGTGATTTTATTTTTCATAATTGGCATCCATTCAAATTAGACACGAATTATGAATGTCCTAAATTTTAAATTTCCACCTGATATTTTTGCCTACTTGTACACAGTTCTTAAATATTCTGAGTATACCATTATCCAGGTATTATGGATAATTTGCCCATTTATCCATAATACTTGGAACTTTTCATTTCTCGCAAGTTATTTTTGTAATTTACCGTCTATTAAAAGAATGCCGCTCAGATTAATTTCGCTCCCTGCTACGGCGAAGGTGAACTTACCATAATAATCCGATATTAACTGGAAAGTGCAATGTCCCCCCTTTCAGAAACAGTTGGAATTTTTCAGATAGTGCAAATTGTGGCGGAATTATGCTACTGCAAATTTGTCTCCGTTTGGACTTAGAGGAGTGATGCCCAAAGTCGGTGTTGGAGGGCCGGCATCATGCATGTTCTAGTTTCAATGTATTTGACTTTTTCGTATTTTTCTCCTATTTAAAATGAACATGGGTAAACCATAAACAAAGCTCTCAAAGCCCGTTTGCCTCTTTAAGACTCTCCGTAGTCGGTGTGCAAGTATTGTCTGTAATGTCTTCAAATAACAGATCTCCCTTGTCATATTTTAAAATTTCCTGTAAACATTTTTTTTAACAAAAAATAAAACATTATGCACATTGATGTTGCCCTCTTTCTTTAGTTTCGAAATCATGATTTTCCATGTTTTTTGTCTCTGGAAATGTTTTTAAACAGAAAACGTCCAGCTCAACATGAAGCCATCCATGCAGCCGAGAGTCTTTTTATTGACGTTGAGTTTTATTTTTGGAAATAAAAGTAACGTTTCTCGACAAAAAAACCTAAGTAATTTCCAAACAGCTAATAAGCATATGAAATCTCTGAAAAATGTTGGATTCCTAGTACCCAGCCTTTATGCAGCCAAACCTGCACCAATTGAAGCTTTTCAAATCAAACATATTCTGGATAAGTGTCATTTTTGTGTAAACCTGTTTGATCAATTTAGCATTAAGGATCTTTCTCTTTCTGCTTTTCCCACTGACTCTAGAAAGCTGCAACAGGACCCATTACAACAACCTTGGAAAATGCTTCTGAAGTGTAGAAAGAACAAATACTTGGCTTGAAGTGTTTTTTTCTTTTTGGTTCAAACTTGCCTCTTTTTTTTTTCCTTTTTTTTTTTTTTTTTTTTTTTTTCTGAAGGCATCAGTAGAACAAACATGATTTATTTATGGATGTCTGGTATATGCCTGCATGCTTTACCACGCTTCATTTTATTTATTCATTTTACCAAACAAAAAAAAAAAAAAGGGAACAAATCCAAATATTGACAGATAATGTGGAGATATTCCTTTACGTTTTTTATAAAACATCTACATTTTTTGTATTTAATTTTCTTTTTTTAGTTTTGTCTAATTTTCTATTCACTTATATTTCTGCACAATTTGGCAATAATGAAGAATGCATAGAAAGCTGCATAGAAAATATGTGTGATAGAAAAGCTTGGTCTAAGTTGTCAATATTTTTTCTTGTAGAAAGAAATGTTGCTACATGAATAACTAAAAAAAAAGAAAACAAAAGAGATTTTGTTAGAAATTTATATCAAACAGTAAAAAGACAATTACTGTCAAGTTGCAATTAAATAAATCAAAAAGAACAGACGCTATAACAAATGACAAAACCTCAAGGAAGGTTATGAGAAAAAATAACATTTCTGTAACAGGACAGAGGAGGTTTAGTCAGTATAGCATGAACCACAGATTTTGTTATGCAACTGGTTGTCAAAAAATTAAAGCAGAGCTGGCCAGCTTGGTCCCATGCAGTCCATCGCCGAGTTAACATCAGTTAACTGCAGTAGCGTGACTCTCTGATCTGTTGCCGGATTCTGACAATTTGTTTCAGAGTTCAGCTCTGAGACAGACATGACAAGTTGCTGCTGACATGTAATGTGCTGGAGCAGCTCAGGAACTAGTCTCAGGGGTTTACAATACAGCAAACAAAATCCGTCTGGTAGAAACAAGATGCTGCTGCGTCTAAAAGAAGCAGAATGAAAACTCACAACATTGAAAATGTTGAGATGAGCTAAGAGCAAATTGTTTTAACCGTAAACTGCCAGCATGTGACTTCATTTTGTTAAAGTCGGTCTGAGGTCCCGCTCATATGGGAATGTTTCGTTCTAAAATGGGAAAGCTTTTCACCGTTTGTGGTCTGCATCACCATGGAAACAGCCATTTGGAGAACCCCAAGCTTTTCTTTAAACAGTGTTAATATTTCATCCTCGTAAATTCCTCTAGACACCAAACATGTAACCTTTTGTGAAAACGCTAACATATTTGCTCAACCTCTAACTTGACCTTTGACCCCAAGTACATACATAACAACAACAATGGCGGATTACATGTTTGTGGAAGACTCCACTCGAGCTTTCTTGTCTGCCATTTTTGGCTGACAACATCCATTTTCTTACAGCTTTATCCCAGTGGGGTCGGGAGGTGAGCTGGTGCCCAGATCTAGCAGTCGACGCGCGAGAGGCGGGGTCACCCTGGACACGTCACCAGACCATCATAGTGGCTAACTACACTTAGCTCAAAAAAGAAAAACAAAGAAGAAAAACACTAAAGAAACTTATTTACCATTTAAATCACTGGTATGGCAGCACTTTGGGGCACATGAAATAAAGAAAGAGACGGAATGAGAGGCAAGACCCAAACCATACAAACAATGTGAGGACACCATCACCAGCTGACCGTTAGCCTCCCAGACTTAGGAACAGGAAAAAAGGAAGCATTTGTCCACCGTTTTGTTGGGCGTCAACCCAATGCTACTCTGATTATGAAAATGTTTTCACAAACACAGTTTGCGATTTGTGAAACTTTTACTTAAATTTGTGAAAATGGCAAAATAAAAATACTTGAAGTGCAGTGACTCTTAGTGATCCTTGAAACGTTTCCAAAACCTTGCCTTGTTCTCAGGAGCGCTCCATGCATCAGAGCTCATGAAATCACCAAATAGCACTGACTTTAGGTCAATTAGGGAAGAAAGAACATGGTGGTATTTTCCTTTTGCAGCATTCCTAATACTCAATGAGAAGCAACAATTTCCCATCAGTGCCAGCTGCTACTTAAACAAACATCTCATTCATGTCCTGCTGACTACTTTATGAGACTTATAATGATTCCATAGTTTATTAGTGGGAGTTATAAAGTTGCTTGCTACTTCATTTCACTTCAAGCCTTTTCATCCAGAGTGTTTGAATCCCAACTGTGTGGGTGTATGTGAGAGGGAGAGTGAGACAGACAGAAGGCTGGGCTTTTGTGTAAAATGTAAAATCTACTTTAGCACAATAAACTTTTATTTTCTCGGTTAATATTTTTTTAATGACTACAGATGGATTTTAATCGAGGCGGTAAAATGTAGAGTATCAGCGAGATGTAAGTTTTCATTCCCCTTCAATAATAAAACAGGTTTTCACTTGTGGTTAGCAGTTGAGTTGAGTCCGTTATTATCTGTTGATTGACGTTGGTCTTTTTAAATCGCAATCACCCCCCGATCAGCACTGGATGTTTTGGCTTATAACTTGATACACATGGCTTCAGCTGGCCAATAAATGGAAGAGTGTGTGTATGAAGAGTCAACGAGTTTTAGGCTCATGAGAGACCACTACATGCTTCGCCCAGCGCCACACCGACACTGCTGGACTCCAAGCCATAGGTAAAGCTTAAAAATGATCAGAAGATATACAAATGAAGAACAGCGAAAAAAAACAACTGTAAAAGCACATCTAAGGAGCTGAAAATAGGGGATTTTGTTTAAACTAGTTCACTAAAGTTCAAAAAGTTCCCCTACATCACGAACAAATCTAATGATTGGACCTAACTTTATTGCCACTAGATCTACTAGTTTTCCCTGAAATATTTGAACCAGATGTATGGAAGTAAATATGTGCCATCAGGATTTGAATAAAAAATGCCTCTGAAATTTCAACGTAAAAAAATTCAGTGTCATTATTTGTACGTGAAAAAAAAATCAGTGATAAAAAATTCGCTGTTAAAAATTCAATGTCTAAAAATTCACTGTTAAAAATTCGCTGTAAAAAATTCAGCGTCTAAAAATTCGCTGTAAAAAATTCAGCGTCTAAAAATTCGCTGTAAAAAATGGCAAGGTTACTTCAGGTCACAGACATGCGCAATGGACGTCAGATTTCAACACCCAGCCAATCACAAGACGCCACGTCATGTAGAGGAACTACCAGCATCACCGAGGCTGGCGACTATGGAGGCGAACGCTAACCCAACGGTGAGTTTAATGCTTTCATATTTCTGTAGTATATTTCATTTTGCGCCTGAAGTTTGATACATTATCTTAAAGCTCGATTTAAAATACGGGTTTGGTTTGGTTCGTCGTTAATCTTACAGCATGTAGCGCTGGCATATAACTTCTCGCTACCTCCTAGCATCCAGCCCCTCCCCGCTGCTCCCACACCCAGTTTCCCCGTTTTATTTAAAAAAAGAAATAAACTTGGATCTTTAAAGAGAACTGATGGGTGGCGACTTTCTGGGTTGTTGTAGTTGTCTTAGGTGAGACTGAGACAGGCGGTCTTAGTAAAGTCCAGATTTTTCAGGAGATGCTGCCGCTCTCCACCATGTCCTAGCAAAGATACAGGCTTCAGATAGAAGACGCACATCCAGGCTGAACCGTGTCAATGAGAATGAATGAAAGCAACATTAGTTATTACATATTAACTAATGTAATAAGTTAATATGGCTGCCTTGTGTGCTTCAAGGAGGGGCTGTGAACACTTCTGACATTAACTATAACCACAACCCCATTTTGTTCAGCTACTGTACTGTTAATGTGACTTCATTTATGAATGAATAAATTTATTGTCATTACGACATAATAAAAAATACCAGCTACCTACCAAACTGTATTTACTTGTGTTTGATATAGTTTCTACAATTTTAATGGGAGAAGAGCACAGTAAGATTGTCATCCTTTTCGTAAAGTACAGAAGAATTCATTTATGAACGAAGTAATAAATTTATTGTCATTATAACATCATCCAAAATACTGTTTCAAAGAATGTTTGAGCTATGCTAAAATTTGTCATTAATGTTGTAATGATAATCAAATCTTTGTGTTTTCCAGGTTGTACAGATTCCAGAAATAGAATGGGAGGACAGCGGGTTTCCTGTTCACGAGTCAAACATCACAGAACCAAACTCTAATGTGCAACTGACTGATGAACAAATGGCAGCCTTAAGAAATGCAGTAAACCCAAAAAGCCACATCACCGTCTTCTGGATGTGACATTTATATTGCTGCAGTTCGGTTTTGCGAGCAGTTTTTTTACTATGTGAAAGTTGTCTTAAAAATAAGACTTCCTCTCTTCAAAATGAATCATGCTTTGAATTTAATTATTTTTCACGTTACCTTTTTGTAATTATATACAATCAAGTTAAATTCTGTGTATAATTGTATAAATCGTGCTTAACATCTGACTGTATATAGGTAACTGATCATAATCATAATTTTGTCTGTAATTAAATTCAAAGCATGACTTATTTTGAAGAGCGGAAGTCTTCAGCATTTATGAAATGTAAAGCAAAATGCTGATTATGTTACCATAAATGTGAATTTTAGTGCTTTTATAGTAGTTGTTAAAGAACTAAATGTTTAAAATGTATAATTTGATAGTTTTTTCTTTACTCAAAAGGAAGCTAATAGGTACTTCTGTCCATTGTTGTAGGACTTTAAATTTCTGGCATCATAAGAATCAGAAAGTTAGTTTGTCTTAGGTAATTTATTTTGAATACTTTAAGCAGAGATGAACTCATGTAAGTACATTCAATAAAATTTTGCATAAAAACAATTTCAGTTTCATAATTAAAACTGCCTCTACAAACAGTATGAACTCTGACAAATGAAGTATGTACTCTGAACATAATTCCCCTTAAAAAAATGATTAGAGTACAAATAATATATATGATTATATGAGTATGCAGAGCCATGTCTTTTTCTGCAGGGCTGTCTCAAGTCCATCTTCAACAGCAAGGGGTTCTCCGTTGCAGGTTTTTGGAGGAGATGGTCTGCACAGCGAGGAATGGCCTTTGAAGCATCGCATATGAATTCCAGTCTAAGAGAAAAAAAAATAAGTTAATGTAGTCACAGGAAAAAGTTTAAATTTCATATGGTAATTGAAGAGCTAGTGCATCAAAAACAAATACCAAAGTAAGGTCAGGGTAAAAAAATATATATATAATAAATTTTTTAAAAAAGTGTTTAATACAAAGTAAGCGTTAAAACATGCCAAATTCCTTTGGAAGACAATTTCTGTGTAGCTGAAGTCAATGCTTGTGACTATCATTATTTATGTCCTAAATGGACATACATAAGCCTGGAGTGTCAAAGTCCAGTCCTGGAGGCCACGGCCCTGCAACTTTTAGATGAGCCTCTGCTGCACCACA
Organism: Poeciliopsis turneri; assembly: GCA_922788865.1. NCBI lineage: Eukaryota > Metazoa > Chordata > Actinopteri > Cyprinodontiformes > Poeciliidae > Poeciliopsis > Poeciliopsis turneri. The sequence goes on along the minus strand of CAKLNU010000908.1, from coordinate 1,984,899 downwards.
CCTGAATAAAATAATTAGATCATTAGCAAGGCTCTGGAGATCTGATCTACACAAGGAGGAGGTAATTAAACCATTTCATTCCAGCGTTTTTGTAGTGTGGCACATCTAAAAACTGCAATGACAGCAGCCCTCCAGGACTGGAGTTTGACACCTGTGACATAAGCACCAGCTTTCAACCACACTCACCATCACTGCCTGTAGAATAGAATGTAAATGGCCCAGGTATTGTTTCAGTCACTTCTTAGTTTTCACCAAAGACAACATACAAACAACCCAGAAAGTCGCCATCCATCAGTTCTCTTTAAAGATCCAAGTTTATTTCTTTTTTAATAAAACGGGGGGAAACTGGGTGTGGGGCAGCGAGGGAGGCTGGATGCTAGGAGGGGCTGATGCTAGGAGGTAGCGAGAAGTTATATGCCAGCGCTACATGCTGTAAGATTAACAACGGACCAAACCAAACCCGTGTTTTAAATTGAGCTTTAAGATAATGTATCAAACTTCAGGCGCAAAATGAAATATACTACAGAAATATGAAAGCATTAAACTCACCGTTGGGTTAGCGTCGCCTCCATAGTCGCCAGCCTCGGTGATGCTGGTATTTCTCTACATGACGTGGCGTCTTGTGATTGGCTGGGTGTTGAAATCTGACGTCCATTGCGCATGTCTCGTGACCTGAAGTAACCTTGCCATTTTTAACAGCGAATTTTTAGACAGCGAATTTTTTAGACGCTGAATTTTTTACAGCAAATTTTTAGACGCTGAATTTTTTACAGCGACTGTAGACGTTGAATTTGAGACAGCTGAATAGACGCTGAATTTTTAACAGCTAATTTTTAGACGTTGAATTTTAACAGCGAATTTTTATCACTGAGTCACTGCACAAATAATGACACTGAATTTTTTTACGTTGAAATTTCAGAGGCATTTTTTATTCAAATCCTGATGGCACATATTTACTTCCATACAGATGGCAGTTCTTTTTTTTTTTTTTTTTTTTGTTTGTTTGTTTGGGTTTTTTTTGTTGTTTTTCTTTTGAATTCCTGTAATTTCCTGGAATAAAAAGATTAAAAAGATTAAAAATTCAAATTAGCTACTAAAACAGAAATCTGTCAAAGTCTCTGAAATGAATCACAAGTACAGTAGATGCAAAGCTCAACACAGTACTTCTCTTTTTTCCATTTTTTTTTTTCAAAAATATTTTCTAACATAGAATTCAGAGTGTGGGCAAAAATACAAAACAAACCACAAAATGTGGTGCAAGGCTTTTCTAAGACATTGAAAGAATTGCACTCCAAATATGCAGATTGAAAGATGAAGCTACAATTTAACATTGAGTTAAGAAAAACATATTTGCTTAAATGTTTTGCACTTTCCCTACCGGTGACTTCACTTGCGAAATTAAACTGAGTTCGAGTTAAGAACCACAGAACGTGAGGCAGAAAGGAGCAGCAAGGACACAGAGGTCTGAAAGGCAGAACGTCGGTACACTGAAGTTCACTTTTGCTATCTTGTTTCGGAGGCTGGCTCTCTGTGATCTGTTAAAAGCTTAAAAACGGAGCGGCGCTGAAAACAGACACCCAGCGTTTAGCTCACACCACGAAACCTGAGGCTTAATTGCCTTTCAATTAGAGGAACTAATAGAAGCGTGTCTTTTTATATGCGTGTGTGTGCAGTAAGGCAATTACAATGAGGGAACCACAAAGCTTTCTCAGCATTCACGAAAATAGGTATTAATGAGAGGCTAGTAGCTGGAACACACACAGAGCAGAGCGCTGCTCAGCATGTAGCTGTGTACGTGTGAGCGATTGAACGTCTGGATGTAATGGTTCCTGATTTCTATTAAACAGTTAATAAAATTCAACTACTAATTGCTACCCACAAAACCTGCAGTCGGCTGCTTTTGTTTTTACACAAACACACACATCCACTTTATATAACTACGGAGAGCGCAGGGAGTCAGTGCATTTCTTGGGATCAAAGTTTGAAACTGAAATGTAAGCTCAACATTTCTGTTAAACTCCCCAATAACCTAAATCTAACTGTGATGCTGTTTACATTGGAGGGATGCTGCACTGTGTGCTGTGCTGAGTGTGCAAGGTGGATTTCGCAGGGCAAGAGTCGTGTGCCGAGCTGCATAACTTCATTTAGTAGTAACACCTAAAATAAAACCTTTTTTTGTTTTTTCACATCAGGCTATCTTTGTGACGAAAGATGTGACAATCGAACCCGTTGTGTTTGACATGATGAGCTACCTGGGACTGTCAGCAAAGGATGTTTCATGTCAGAGGACAGCTCTGCCACTCTGAGGTCTGTCTCATCAATTGCCAACATTCAAATGGCCTCATCGTCTTCATTCTGTTACGGTTTGACATCATGAGAAAGCTTGGAGTTCACACTTTCAGAATCTGTAAATGTTTCAAAACGCCTTGCATTCTGGGGTTTCACAGGTATAAATGTTAATCCACAGTGCTGTTAAGTTTGTTTCTGGTAGAATATTATTAACTCTAGCAAAAACATTGATTATGATAAATCATTTGAGAAAAACTATTTCACTGAAACTTTTACATATGTTGTGTTTAAATAAATCAGAAGCACACAGGAGGCCTGTGTACAGTGCAATCACTGACATGGTTCTGCGGTTATTGCTGTGTGACGCGTGAAAAACCAACAAGGAACGCTCTGCAAATAGATTTGGTAAGGATGAGCGTTACTCACAGCCCAATCCCGTCACCTGTTATCCGTCAACATGAAGGTAATGTGCTTAGTGTCATGGAGCTTTGATGGGGTTTTGATGGAGAAAAACAGTCAGAAAGGGATGGGTTTCCACGGTGAAGCAGATGCGTTTCCTCTTTTGCAAAGAGAAAAAAAATGTATGCTATTGTGTACAGTGAATTGAATATGAAAAGACGTGGCTGATGTAGCGTGAGAAGAGGTAAACAAGTGTGTTTCTGAGCGGATCTGACGCCGTGTATCTTGGAGAACAGATTAGATGTATATGAAACAGGTCAGTGACTTCATGAAGCGAACTGACTGCATGTTCCCCTCAGGAGCAGTTCAGCCAGAGGCAAGATCATTTACAATGCTTTGTCATCTGCAGACAATTCTATATTGTGTGAAAAAAACAAGTTGAGCTGGAAGTCCAGAGGGCCGAAGCAAAAATATAAATAAATAAATAATAAATTTATATCTAGAAAAGGAAAGAAAAATATTCAGCCAGAACTTTATCTATTAAAATATTTAAAGGTGCATGATTCTGTTCACAAAAAAGACAGAATGTTTACAAGTAAATGTCAGTTTTACTTCAAAATAAAGCTGAAATTATATGACTCGGGGAATAAAGGTTTGTTATTGGACAAGCTAACGTCACGCTGCTACAACAGCATTGAGCATTGGTTCTAACATTTTTTTAGTTTTTCATGTTGTAGCGTTCTGGGGTCCTAAGGTTCAAATGATTTAACGCTGTCTGTGATGCATTTATTTGTACAAACAAAAAGTTTGTTCCTAAAGACGCTGCTAAAGTTTCACCCTGTTCTTCAGAAACCCAATAAACCCACTTCAGCTTCCTCAGTTGGATGTATTATAACTCTCTAAATTAACTTTCATATTGAAATAAATGCAATATGAACACAATAAAGACAAAAATATATATTCCTTTATTGAAGTTGCTTTCCATGAAGATTTCTCCTTTTGGACAGAGCAGACGTCATTAATGCATGTCTTAAATGTTTGCCAGCGAAACGTCAGTGCTGCTCGCTCCATCAGTGCCACCGCGCCAACAAATTAGGCTGCATATTACAGTAATTTGTGAACTGCTAAATGAAGGAGGCTGAGAATGAGGATGACAAACAACATGCTGACAGGACGCACATATTTATGACTCTTGCATTGTACCAGCTAGCACCTAATTAACCACTGTGTCGCTTGCAAAGACTGAATTCAGCTGCAAGAACATTAGTTTACAAACACAAACGAGGGCCACGTGTGGATTCGAACTTTTTGTTTGTTTGTTTGTTTGGCACGTTTTATTTCTCGTCCCCAATTACATGAAATCACACTGATTTCAATAGAAATTGTATGTAATTTGTGGTAAATTATGCACAATCACAAATCTTTTCTCATAATTGAGACAAAGGTTGCCTTTTATACTCATTTGTAAAAAAAAAAAAAAAAAATGCGATGTAATTTAATTTTTTTTTTTCCTGCTAATTATTGTGGCTAATCTCCATCGTGGCATCTGCATAATGTGATGCAGACGGACAGCTGGCTGCAACACATCTGGTCCAGTTCTGTTGGCTGTAACATGGTTGATTTAGTATTATGCAAACTCTGTATGACTAAACTTTTCTTCCCCCCCACTGCATGAAAAGTAAAGGAAGCAACAAAAAAAATAAAATAAAATAATAATGAAAAAAAAAAAGCACAATCTTTTCAATGCCTCTTTCTACCAATGTAGAAAGAGGTTTCTGATGGGCCTGAGAGGATCAGGGGGCGTCCTCACGCCGCTGTTCCTTATTCGGCATTCAGAACCATAATCAAATCGTTTGAGCTGAAAACAAGTTAATGACCAAGCCAATCAGCTTTCCTAAATGAGCGACCGGAATAGACACTAAAACTACGGGAGAGCTGATGAGGCTCCGCAAAGCTGGAGGCAACACAATGCACTTCCAATTAGGCTGCTGACCGCTGCTCGCTGGATATCAGTTTGCGTGGAAAACTTCTCTTTATTGGCTTTTTAAGTCAATGAACTCCACAGCAGAGATGTTAACAGTTAATTATAAAGACTAATCTTTGACATACCTCTCATAAGCTCTAGAAGCGCCCATTAGAAAAGGAGCAACAATGTGTGAGGAATTGGCTTTGAAAAGCTGTTACAATTGTGACGTGTTTGACCAAGAGAGGAACCCTTGACTGAATTTCAGGATTTTTATTCTAAAGTCAGCTGAGTTATTTAACTCTTTTGTCATCTTCTCCTTATTACACTGGGTACCAGTGTCATTAGCTTTGGCCGTTTGTTGGTGTGTTTGAACCATAAATTGTGCAGCATCGATTTATTATGGATTATGTGTAAACAACACAAGGTCAAATATACAATTTACAGGCCCATCTATATTACTACAGGAGTCTATGGACACAGAAAACAAGAAACAAAAAGGTTTCTCATTTTAACATGGAACTTTCTCCTTTTACAGATGTAAAACCAAACTCATAAAAACAGTTTCTAGTCTCTAAGTTTAACAAGATATAAACTAGTCAATCTGTAACATGAAACTGTCTCGTTTCAGTAAGTTTTTGCATCTCTTTGTAATGAGAAGGTTGAGTTTTTTTTAACAGAAAAATCAAATTTTAACAAGTTCTGCATCTCGTTACAAAATTTTCTCGTTTTAATAAGAAACGAGATACAAAACTCAACTCGTCAAAACGAGACTGTTTCTCAATTTAACGCCATATAAAATGTCATAACAAAAATCTTAGGTTTTGTCATTTTAACGAGATATAAACCCAACCTTGTCAAAATAAGAAAGTTTTTTGACGTACCAGATATAAAATCTGTCACGATATAACAACAAGCTCACATTTGACCAGGTTTTACATCTCATCAGAGCATAAAGGTTTTCTGGTTTTAACAAGAAACCTTGTTGTCATAGTGAGATCCTCCCCCTGCATTTATTTCAAACTTTTAGCAACAAAATGTTTCCATAAATTCCTGACAAAGAATTGGTTATTTTTCACCAGGTTGATTTGATTGAACTTTTTCCCTTAACAAATCAAATCTTCAGATGAAAATCACATTTTGTAACTATTTAGCTTTTATTTGATTGAATTGATATCTGTTTGGTTGTTGATCTGCACTTTTCAGAAAGTTTTCTAAATGCTACATTCAACCAGATCAACACATTTCAATACTCTGATCCTCCATGTGTTGTTGGAACTTCACCCCTGAAGGCAGACGGTGATGGAAATCCACCAAACCACCAACACAGACTGGCTCAGCTTATCACTTATACAACTTTCACGTAACCATTGGACAAGACGAACAACCATCAAAAACATGGAAAAACACGGCGACCCTTCATGCTTCAAAGCCAAATCATCCCACCTCCTGATTAATTGTGATAACATAATTTCATATCTCCCAGTTGTTATCCTATTTAACATTTTATGACGTCAAACTCCAGTTGCAAATTCGATTCCAGTTGCCTGGCGGTTTCGTTGTGTTTTGTTTCGTTATGTTTTGTTTCGTTATGTTTTGCTTCGTTATGTTTTGTTTCGTTATGTAGTTCTGGAACTCTCAAAATGACAAGTTAATGTTAAAGAAAATCAAAGTAAGAAAAAAAAAAAGCGAATGTGGAAAAAAAGCAAAAATTGGCTTTAGTGCATAAATTAAATGGAAATCAGAAAGTTTGGTTATTAAGATTAAAATAAAAAAACAACAAACATCTAAGTGGGAAACATCTAAGTGCGATAAAAGGCAAAAACGGAGCAGATTTATTCAGGCCACCATAAATATCCTCCACCATTCTGCCCGTGTCTTTATCCTCTGGCCCAGGCCGGCAGGATCCATCGTCGTAAATTATAGCTTTGCAATACGGACGTATTCTGACACTGTAATTACTGAGGAACACTGTAAGGCTATACTCAAGAACAGAAAATCCACATATAATTATGTGGAGCTGCACAGCACCAGAAGCTTTAGTTTCATTCAAACTTTTGTCTCACTGGGACAAAAATGGCCCGTCAGACACTCCGCCACCATCAGCCATGTGTAGGACACATCTGCATGGGACTAACGGCTCACGCTGTTCAAAAGGTGCGCATCAATTGGTGTCAGCAGAAGGTCAGAGTTCACCGTCATGCGCTGGCTACATCACAGGAGTCCCAACACTAATAGAACGGCCTTTAATCTACGGCAGAGGAAAAGATAAGAAGACAGATAAGTATGTCAGGAGGTCATCCAAGCAAGCAGGAAACGACATGACCTGCTGAATAATAATCCCTCAGGAACGATTACGGCTCTTGGAGCAGAGTTGGAAAAGGGCTGAAATTTATCCAATGAAAAACAGCTAAAATGCGTGTGTGTGTGTGCGTGTGTGTGGGCGTGTGTGTTTACGTGGTTTTGGACTGGAGGGAAGAAAGATGGAGCAGGAAACAGTGGCGTCTGGAAATGATTTGAGGCAGAAGGAAAAATAGAATACTTTGGATTCTTACAGGCTTGAGAAGAAGGACTGAATGACCACAAAGGAAGGAAAAAAACACGTAGGACAGCAAAACCAAGTGACCACATAATCACTGGGGGAACAAAGAAAAATAACAGGGTAGAGAGCAAAATATGAAGATGGATTTAAGCCCTTTTTGAATCTTGAACATACAGCACAAAGGATAGAGCTTCTGCAGACACGAACAAAAAAAAAAAAAGAAAAGAAAAAAGGTGATTCCTTTACTTTACAGTCAATTCCTGCTCCTTTGTTGCCCGGTGCTGCTTGGGGCACCTGTTTCACAGGAGAGCCTGTCAATAAACGAAGCCGTTTGCACGAATGGAACCGCAAAACAACACAAAAAGAGCTGCGCTGCCACTGTTACCTAAAGATCTGCAGTGACGGCATCAATATGCAGATACGCTACATAGGTTCCGAAAAAATGAGCAGAGAGACGACCAGAGGTATAAAAAGAAACAAAGAAGAACACAAAGAGTGATGGATAAAAAGTGGAAGATGAAGGAGGAAAAGCAATAAGTTGAGATGCTGCCGGAGCAGCTTGAGCTTCTCTACCTGTTTTACGTGGCAGCTGTGAAACAGTTTATTTTCTTATTTTCTATCCCGTCTTAACAGCAGTGGCTGAGTATTAGACTTTTCTTTTTTTAAAATTTTGAGTGAGGGCTGTGATTCCAACACATGCAGGGAGTGCTGCATGAACAGAGGATTCAAAACCAAACGACAAAGGGGATGAAAAAAAAAAACCCAACCGCCTCGTTTGGACCTGCCTGACAGAAGCATCGTGCTGAGTGGTAAGAGGGAACTGGGTCAACTGTGGGTCATTATGTACACACAGAAACCAGGGTCGGATATGTAAATGATCTGATTTACAACTTAGGAAGAGTCAGTGCCTTAAAGATGCAGCATTTTGGATTTTGTACATTTTGTTAAGTTAAACCACAAGCTTCAACGTCTTCTGCTGGAACTAAAAGTTATACTCTAAAACAGTGTCGAACTCAAGCCAAGGGGCCAAATCCGGCCCCGGCTCTATAAACGCCAGACACCAGATTACGTCAATCAGTCCAAACAGTTTTCCGCACTAACACGTCATTGAGAGATTGTTGAAAATTTCTCCCGAAAAATGATGAGAAACATTTTACCTCCCATCACCAGGTGGCACTACATATTTATTTTGACACTGTTTCCTGGGTTTTACTTGACATCAAGATGTAATTAATATGGCAAGAAACAAAAAGTCGAATTGCAGCAATTGGTTGCACTACATTAATTGTAGTAACAGAGTAAATGGGGACTGAATGCACATGCACAACACATGATTCAAATTTTTTTTATTGCAAAACTGCTGAACGGCAGGAAAGATGTGAATAATAAGCTGAATGAACTAAGCTGAGGTTCTGCGAGTCACTTTTACTCGTTAGGTTACTTCGGTAATCACATCCTGCTTGAGCTGTTTGCCATCAGAACTATAGAAGTCTGCACTCCACCGAGGATCATTGAATATGCTGTTAACCGATCAGTGGGAGACCCATTCATCTTATTAGCAATCGTTGAAGCGACGACACCAACAACGAGTGGCGTAGAGCAGCGCTGGCCCCCGCGCAACAGTTCCACGCAGCTGCCAAACCGCCGCAGATGAAGAACAAAGCGGGGCCAGCTAAAAAGAATTGATGCTGCTTTCAAGTTCCTGGCAAACATGTGACTTTCGGAGCGGAGCAGATAATGGATGGCGGCAAAGCAAAATGAAGAGATCAACTAAAATTGCCGAGCAGTAGGGGAAAGAGAGGAGGAACATGGGGGGATTTGTGTCCATGTATGGTTAGCCATGTGTGTTCATGCTGTAGTGAGCTCAGAGTCTGTTCCAGCATGATGAATAGGGGCTGGAGATATTAAAATATGAGACAGAAAAAGAGAGAGAGAGATATGAAAGGGGAAGCTGAGAGGATAGGAGGTGGAAATCCGCTTTTTCCCCCCCCCATTCTTCCCGAAAGAGAAATGAGAGACTTAATCCTCGGGGGCTTACATTTGTTTTTTCCTCTCTATCTCCCTGTATTTCAGTATTCACTTTTCTCTCTTTGCTCCACCTGATCTTTGCATTTCTTATGGCTCTGCTTGTTTTGCTTTTTTTCCCCAGCTCTCAGCGCTGTCACCATTATCCAGATTTGCATCTCTTCTTTCTATCCTTCACATCCCTCCATCCCTCCATCCATCCATCCATCCATCCATCCATCCATCCATCCATCCATCCATCCATCCATCCATCCATCCATCCATCCATCCATCCATCCATCCATCCATCCATCCATCCCGCTCTCCTTCCTCACCCTCCAACCCACTGCAGAGATACTGATGCAGACTTTATCTCACTAGGTTAACATTTCCGTTGATTCTCTATTCAAACAAGTAGAGTCAAAATAAGATACATTCTTTTTTCTTATTAATAATCAATATATACGAGTGAAAAACACAGATTTAGGTCAGACTGTACTATCTTTTTTCTTCCCATCATTGTGGAAATCCAGTGCAGGTGGCTTTCAGGAGGTAAGCTTGGCTGACTGTAATCTCATATTGGAGGGTGGCTTCATTTTGTGCATCCTCTGCACAGCTATAAGTCATTTTCTATCCATTCCAAAATGTCATTTTGTCCTTGTAGTGGATTGTTTAAGCTTTTATATTAGATATTGTTTCTTTATCTCATCATGCAGGGTTCCCAAAAAGCTGTGGCGATTACATCATCACCAGCGCCGCCGATGCATAAATGACACCGAGGACGACAGGAAGTAGAAACCAGCCACTTCCTGGCTGGAGGCTCGGTTTAGTTTTTCACCAAACAAAATCTGTGTGATGTCTCTACCTCTAGCCACTGATTTAAAAAGAAAGTTTTGCGATTCTTGACACTCCATGTGTTTAAACGTCTCAATGCAGAAATTTTGACAGTAGGTCAAAATTTTCAAAGTGAAATTATACCTTCTTTTCTATTTTTTTTTCTTTTGGCACATGCACAACCACACCTGATGAAAATAGAACAAATGTTTGGATTCTGGTGCCTGATGAAAGCGAATCAACCGCCTGAAAACCTCCCAGCCAACAAAGATGTGAGCGCTGGTACTGATCCAGAAATCCACCGACTGAAGGTTTGTGACCAATTTCTGATTAGCAATTTATGCCAAGGCTTAACCTCACAATACCAAGGAAAGCAGATCATTTTTCTTTAACAACTACAACATAAAAAGATACAAAAACACCATAATTCCATTAGTTTCTCATCTTAGCCCTGTTAGGCTGATCGATTCCTCTGACGTCTGACAAATCAGGACCCTGATCAAACAAAAGCACCTCTGACCAACCGCCACTCAAACGATGTTATTTATTATAGTCATAACTATTACAGTGGATATTGTGTAGATGACGAAAAGTTGCTTTGACTTAGCTGTTTCTAATTTTGATTTTCCATACAGTCGGTGTTGGAGGAAACTTGAAAAAGTTTGGTATTAAATGATCAGAAGTAGAACAGATACAAAATGTCAAATGACCAGCAACCCTGACGTGGTTTGAAAAGGGGTGAAAAGGGACAGTGTGTTTAAATTCTCCCGAGGTTTTCCACAGTATTTTATTGATGTTTGCCTTTTCTATATCTGGCTCTCAATCAGTCAGACAGCTGGATAATCAATAGTGGTAGAGGACGTTAAAACTCTGCATGTGTGTGTGTGTGTGGAAATCCTGGGGGAAGAAAAACATCTTCTCCCTAATTCCTGCTCCTTATCTGTCCTCCCAGACACCCATCAGTGTCACATTCCTGAAGATATATGGACCTGATTGTTAATGAGTTTTAACAGCATCTTGCCACTCTACTTCCCACTGTGGAGAAGGTACTTATCAGCACTGCTTTATGTGTTAAGTCTGCCTATACAGCAAACTGCTGGACCTCGGCTTTTTTTCTGCGTGTTGAAACCCAGTCTTGGTCGCTTCTAAATCGATAATCAAATTAATCCAGAACTTGGGAGAACTGGAATAAACGCCCAAGTTATGAGGCCTGAACTCGGAGACAGAGCCGTCTTCATGGCCGGATCTGTCACACCCAGCAGATCTCCGGTGGCCCTGAAGTGTGAACTACATCAACAAATTGCTATGTACAATTTGAAAAAACACAACAACGTTAAGAAAACGGGAGAGGTAGGTCCCAGTAGGAAACATTAGGCATCGCTGACTGGACGACAAAACGTCTGGCTTTAGAGCCAGAAGTGATTCTGGCCTTGGTGCATTTGTTGAATATATGAATTCAAACATAGCGACCGCTATCCCAGCATAGTTTGAGTCGGGACGTACTACAAAAGTTTCGCTTCATTCTTTTCACAGTTTGGGCAGCATGCAGCGCTCTGACTGCCTTCCTGTTTATCTTAACAGAGAGTGAATGACAGAATAATTTACGTTCTAAAGCCAAATGTTGTCGTCTAATCAACGATGTCTCAAGTTTCACACCGCTTCCAATTTGTTAACGTTGTTGTGTTTTCTTAGTTTGCAACAGTGTTTAGTTAATGACGCCGTGTTTTTGAATATACAGTGTTTTACAATTTGTAGTTGTGTTCAGTGGTGTAGTGAAGTGGTTTGCCCTTCAGGGCCACCATACAGATCAGACCTTCAGATCAGATAATTGTCTTTCTCATCCGTTTTTGATGTGCTGTTTGGTTAAAACCTCTGGCAGAAGCACAACACAGTTTCAGGGGGAATTCTCCATTCGGTATCCAATTTTTGTAATCATACACTGCGGCTATACGCTTTATGTGCAATGATGCTGTTGTAAGCATTTCATTTCACTATGGTTAATGCATGCAAAGTCAGACTACAAGCCGAAAAAATACTGAATACGTGATGTGCATGCAGACACATTTGTGATAGAGGACTCCTTCTGTGAAATGCCCTTAAATGAAAGTGTGTGTGCGTGCATAAGTGTGTGTGTGTGTGTGTTGATGTCAGTGCAGCTTAGGTTTTGCCTCCTCCTCCTCCCCTTAGAGGCTTCATTCTACAAAGTCTGAAACTTTGGCTGAACTGCCTGTGAGCTGACACAGAGCGTAATTACAAACTATTATAAAAATAAAACAGGTGGAGATAGAAAGAGAGAGAAAAAGAGAAAGAGAGAGAGAGAGGGAAAAAGAGAGCAAGTGGGGGATGGATGTTGGTTCTAATGTCCTCATTTTGCTGTCTCAGTGGGTGAAATTGGTTTAGAATGAAATAACAGAGAAACGCAGCCAAGAGCTGCCACGTAAACACGCTCGCAACAATATATCTGTTGCTTTCTTTCAGCAGCAATAGGTCCAAAGAGGAAGGCACTTATCTCAGGGAGAGGAGGCTGGAGATAGTGTGTGTCTGTGTGTGAGAGAGGGATGGTGTGACCTGAGCATTGCGCAGATAAGCTCTTTTGCTCCCTTTCTAATTCTCCGTCAAACAAGGAAAACCCGCGGAGCAACACGGGATCCCTTCGTCACTTTCAAAGTGACGGCCGAGGTTATCTGGATGGATGTTTCATATTATGGGATATGTGCTTTTATCCCTTTATGAAGGTCAAAGGGCCAAACATGCAATCAGAACGTAGAGACAAACGGTTTGGAGCCGAGGAGGTAGGGTTTGGCTAGAGGAGTCAGGCTGATCCAAGTCAGGTTTAATCAGAATTACAGAAATACAGGAACACCAGGATTGAAGTGTTCACTTGGTTCTGAACCTCAGATATGTTATTTTTCACATATTTCTCCTCTTGGCAATGCTTGGAAAGTGAACCCTAATAGGTCTAAATGTTAACATTTAGCTCGACTTTTAGCATTTCTTTAGCTTTAAGTTTGGTTTTCCTGTACAAATAAAAACAACAGTAAGGAAGAGATAGCAGGTTGTGGTGTCAGCAATTTTTTTTTACCTTTACCTTCTGTTTTTGGCTAGGTTTTTTCGCTTTTTTACAAAAGGCAAGAGTTGGTTGTGAAAAGTTGCGGTTTCAGAAACCACAAAAAAATGTTCCAGCATAAAACTCCTGCGGTTCCAAGTCCTTTAAAGGCGATGCCAGAGAGAGCTGGAGAGAGGCGAGTTTTCTCTGGCCGCTGCGAGTGCCGTCCCCCCTCCCACACCCGTTTCCTTCATGCTTCACCTCCAAATTTCTTTCTCGATTGAAGTAAAATCATTATCACACAAATATGAAAGAGCTGACGCAGATATTTTGTTAAAAAAAGTAACTGTGAACACACTACACTATGTTACAGCGCAGTCTTTATGCACAGCTTTACTGTGAATTCTAAGTGACTGTACTTATGTATATATGAGTGCATAGTTTGTCCTGTGTGTCTCTGCGATGGACTGGCTTCCAATGATCACTGGAGATACGCAAAAAGATAAGCAGGTGCAGACAATGGATAGATGGAGGAAAACATTTAAATAATAGGTTGCAGTAGTTCAGGTGTAGCTTTTGCCTCGTGGCAAAAGGAAGCCTGGGTTCGAGACTAAGCAAGAACATGTGTGTGTGTGTTTGGTTTTCTCTTCTAAAAGGGTCCTGGGTTTCAATCTAAACAAGAATGAGTGTGTTTGTGTGAATTTCCTCTGGCTGCAACGGTTTCCTCACATAATGCAATTAGTTTTTCTTTTTGCTGTTTTTGACTAAACTGTACCTTCGTATGCAAATGCAGTGAATTTCTTTGCCCTCACAAAATTCAAATGTTGCAAGACATTTCGCTGTAACCATCTTTTGAATCATTTACATCAGAAGAACAGTATGGCCGCATTTAAAACATTTTTACAAAGCTCTTATTGAGAATGGTAATCTTGTATCGTCAAGTTGTATAACACTAGCTATTTAGTTTAGTTTAAAGTGTCTTGCATGTGAGGCTCTTTGGACCAGTTTGTCTTTTACGACTAAACAATGCGGCTCTGCAATTAGCTCGTCAGCCTGCCAGTCACTGATAAGCATGGTCCGGATTGATTAGATCTGCCTGTTAATACATACAACGCTTTCTTTCTTTTTTTTTTTCAATTCAGTGTTTTGGAAACATGCGCCCAGAGGCCTGATACATTGTCAGCTACATTTAAGAGGCATAAGATAACATTAAAAATGTATTATTTACAAATGCTATTCAACAAGCTGCTTCAGGCTAACACAAGCTCAGCAAATTTGAATAATTTTCTATTAGCCATGAAGGACATAACTCATTACTAACAGAGGCTGGGGCAAGAAGTAGAAAATAGTTTTGTTTTTTTTGAAGGATAAATGGGAAAATATGAGAGACAATGTATGAATGAAAGCATCCCTGGGTAAATGGAAAGCTGAATAGGTCAGTGGGTCTCCCGTGTCATTGCCACGGAAAATCCTTTTGATTCTGCAAACAGACAGCAGCCAAAAATAAAGAACCGTACCTTTAATTCATCAGTGTTTGCTGAGGAAGTTACGCTCTCTGCACAGAACCACCTGAAAGAAACACAGACAGGGAGGAAACCTGTTACTTACATCAAAAACAACTGAAACGGGTTGAGCATATGCGGAGACGTAAGTAGAGATGCCACTGTTTTATGGCTTCTACACAATAACTTAACAAAAATGAATAACAGGACATTTTGGGTCAAGTCAAACAGTAGCAGTTTTCCACAACCAGAAACGTTTCCAAAGATGTTCTTCATGAATGCATCATAAATGTGTGGAAGCATTTTTTTTTTTTAGTCAGCTGTCCTGCAGTGTGCAGCCACACGAGGGGGAGTGGCAGTTCAAATACCTGCCACAGAAACTTTGATACATTCTCTGGCAACTCATTAAATAATTTGTGTATTATGTTTGTTTACAATTATTTTGAAAACCTTAAATTGCTTCATAATCACTAGACTATAGTACTCACAAATGAAAACAAATTTAGCTACTTAGTAAGCAAATGAGCAACAATAGACATAACTCAGACCATTAGATGCTATCAGAGTGCTTCCAATAGGATATCTGCTATGTACTGAATATGCATCAACAGGCAATAGAAGCATAGAAATGACACACTGGCTGTTGGGGTGGCATAAGGCAGATTTGTGACAATAAAAAAAAAAACATAACATTTTCAGATGTTGGTAGCAATATGACTAGACTTATTATTCAGCTCTACATATACATGTAATCACTGGAACTAATACAGACTAAGTCTACACAAGGACACAAGAAACATTTTACCCTCGGTTTTCCAAAAGTAAAATCACAGTTTATAATATTTATTTTTGTTTTGCCTACTGAAAAAAACTAATCAAAATCATAATGGACTTTTACACAGTTACAAAGAAATCATTGGGCGGTAATGTGAATTTTACACATAGTGGATCCCCACCAATTCATACACTGGTATTTTTCTAGTTACTCAAAATTACTCCTGCAAATGAGCTTCTTTGTAACTTTTTTTTTGTTAAATACTCTTGGAAGCTCATTTTAAAATGAGTAATTTCACACAAACCTGGATGAAAACTCTCAAATAAATATTGATCTTATCTTAGCAGAAGGAAACTGTTTAAATAGAGGCATTGTAAGAAGTAAGTCACTGAAAACAAGCATTGTTTTCTTTTTCATTTATTTCAGGGAACTAAACTTTTACTTGAATTTTACAAACAACGTCATCCATTACATTCCCAGATCACCTGGGGCGTTTTAGGGGTGAGAGAACGAGCAGGACTTTCTGCTGCCTCCATCACTTCAGCTAACAGGAAGCCCTGGGGTGAGCTATTTAACCCAGGTGGGTCTCGGTGGAGAGGTTTCAAGGCCAGCGGTTCAGCTGAAACGTGCTGCGAAGCTGCTCCCCTACATGAGTGTGAACCAGGCCACTGAGGAGGGAAATGTGTGATTTGTTCAGGAACCGAATGAGTGAAAGAGGACATAAAAAATACATCAGCAGGGGTTTATTCCCTGTGCATTTGGTATTACGTTATTATTGAGGACAGATGATTCATGGGCGACGGAGCAGAGCGAGGAAGACATTTTGGCATGACGCAAAAGTTACATTTCAAAAGGGAAAAAAAATCTGCATTTATCTTCATCGCTACGTTTGCTTTATCTACATATTCATAAATGTACAGTGAGAGATCACACAGCTGGGAGGACGTACGCTCCACTCCGCAATCATTAGACATCCTTTCATGTTTTTTTTTTTTTTTTTTACACATTCAGCAAGAGGACTTGAAAAAAAATAAAATAAAATTGATTTTTTTTCTTAAACAGAGTTTTGGCTCTTACAATATTCAGATTTACTATTGATTAAAAAAAAGGCTCATGAAACGAAATGCTTGATTAAAAACAACAGTTTCATTAGATTTTTACACGTTTAAAAATAAAGGTTTGATAATATCTAATTGCTTTAATATGAGACAAACATTCATATTGATGCTATTATAATTTATTGATGATTGCAGCTTTAAAGGATGGATAGATAGTCCAGACAGTCAACAATCCTTTCATAATCTTGCTTAACATTATTACCAGTAGTTTTGTACCTACTGGTAACTGTTGGCTCTATGCAGCCAATATACAGTAACAACAAGCTGTTCAAAATATCATTGGGTTTCTTTGAGTGTCTGTTTCCAGACTAATCCATTTTTGCTGTGAAGATGTAAAACACTGGAGTCTTCCTTACTTTTTTCTTCACATACCTAATTAATAAAAAAAAGATGAACTACCTTGTTCAAATAACAACATCATAACAGCAGCAGCGCCATCAAATTTCTGCCTCATAAACTTCATCATGGAGCCACAAACAGCACGATCTTGAGCAGAGCATCATAACGTATTTTCATTATTCAGTGTAAGTAATATCAATCCAGTGACAGTCATTATTATACTATTGTCATAATTATGTAGTAAATGATCCTGCGGAGATCTATGCAGAGATTTTTTTCGTTTGGTATTTATCTGAAGATTGATTGTTTGCAGAACAAACGTCTTTTTTTTTGTTTTTATCATTTAGTAAAGATATTAGTTTTAAAGAGTTTATTTTAAGGCATAATGAGATCAGTGAAAAGGGTAAAAAAAAAAATCATAGATTTTTTTTTCTATTACATTTTTTTTTCAAGGTTTTTCTTTGGGATCCACTGATATTAAAATTTGGGCAATATCGTTATTAATATTGCCTTTATGGCCAATAAACAATATTTACCAGTAATATGTTAATTTAATGCTAATTTTATTCCCTCCACTTTCTGTTTCAGTTAATCCTTTGCTGCGTCACTATAGAGGAGGCAACAAGCAAATGGCAACAAGATAGAAATGCTGGTTGCCAAGATCAGTCCAGTTTTACTTATCAAACAGATACTGATCCTTGTGGTGATATATTGTGCATCTCTAGTTTTTTAAATAATACCTTATGCCATGTAATACCAACAATACTGTATAGGTGTTACTGGTTCCTACGTTGAGCCAGTTAATCAAAGCAGAGTGATTGACTGATGGACTGATGTGGCGTCCATCAAGGCTCCATTTCTGGATCACTTTGATTCGTTCTACATGCTTTGTCTGTCTGACCTCAAAATTTCTGATTTTGTTTGATTATCTTGATGAAACACTTTTCTACTTGGTTCAACAAATGACAGCAGCCCATTTCAATCAACAAGTGTTTTAGAAATGCAGCATCACAATGAGGAGGTGGGCAGGAATTTGATCTTTTCAACACAGAAAAGACGGAAATCATTGTTTTAGGTCTCAAACATGCAACACCGAGATCACCATAAAACTACAATCAATGGAACTAAAGGCCACAGAGCTAAGTTATGTCTCGTAGTCAAAAAGACATATTTCCAGAATTAAGAGTTTGCTGTGAAAACAGGACACTGAACTTCAACATAATTCTAATGTCATATTTCTTTTAAAGTAAAACTTTACCATTGATAAGGAAAGACAGTTACTTTATCTACGTATAATGCAATATATGTAAACATCCACAGCTGGTTCATACTGATAGCAAAGAAGGAAATAGATGTTCATCTGATAAACTGATGAAAAACCGACAGTGACCTGAATGTCAAGATTAAGTGTTCAGCTGCAATGATAAACCGTTTGGTTCACTTTTCTAATAAACTGTTCAGAGCATCATGCTGCGATCACATACTTTGATATCTTTAAAGCACTTCAAGACACTGCTGTACTTCACAACAACAAACACCTGGTGGCCAAACACCACGACTTTTGTTCTATTCCACAACTACAAACAGGATGGAGACTATGGATTATAGCCGCCAGTCACAACATAGCTGAAGGACAGAAGCAGACATCAGTTTTGTATTTGATCAGTGTAGAAATGTTGCTGCCAAACCAGCTCACACTTGAAGATATGCATCATTTGCACACGCGCACACACACACGTCATATACGGATGTAAATAGGCAGCTTGAAATCTAGCCATTTGTGTGGTGCCTTGTCATTAGCTAAAAGGCCTAAAGCTGGAGTGAGACCAGAATAATTATTGTGATTATAGTCCTCTGTGGCTAAGTTCTATCCAAATATGTTACACACGCTCAGATTAAAATCTGGGATTTTATGTGCTGCCCAAATAAAGATGCTGGGAATTATTGCGTGATGGAAGCCAGCTGGAACATCGGCACAAAAACAGAAAAGGGAGAAGAGTCAAGCAGCCATTAGCTCTGCGAGGACAAGCAGTCTGAAGGTTTCTTTTGAAAACTGCTGCAAGCTACACAGCAGAGCAAATGGTAGCACAGCTGGCTGAAATTAGAAGGTCCTGGGTTCCAATCCTGGCCTTGGTCTCTCTGCTTTGCCTTTTCTTTCCATGCATGGATGGTATTCCGGCTTTCCAGTACAGTCCAGACACACGACTGTTAGGGTAACTGGTCTCTCAACGTTGCCATTTGGTGTGAGTGCGTGAAATGCACTCAAGCATGTGTGTTGCTTGAGTGCATTTCACTCAAGCAACACACACCAAATGTGTGTGTTTTGCACGTCAACACAGAGACCTGTGTTGACCTGTGATGGACTGGTGACCAGTCCAGGGAGAAGTCCACCATTCGTCCAGTGGCCTCTGGAGTTAGACGCAGAGGTCAGATATCAGGTGACCTTCAGCTCACAGAATTGTCGCTTCAGTTCCCATTGGTCAGTGTCCTGTACCTTCTAGATGTTAAGTCTTTTCTAGGGACACGTCTGAGGGTGCTCCCACTCCAGCCCTGTTTAGATCACTTTAATCAAACTCTAATTTGTTTCTCCAGAAAGTCCGGTTTATTTGGGGAGGTGTGAATATACAATTAAACTCTGATGTGGAGCAAAGAACCCAGGTTGAATTTAATTGTCTCTCGGGGATGAATAAAGTTTTATTGACTTAAACTGAAACAGTGCAGTGTGAAGCAAACCGCACTAACTGACAATATTACAAATGTAGCAATTTTACTCTGTAATCGAGCCGAGTCACCGGACTGTCAGACACCCTGAGTTTCGCAGGACACCTGTCCTCAATGACTGCAGTTTTTGACAATGCTGACCCACGAGGTCTGAAAATATTCCTCACTCAAGTTGAGGCTGAATTCAGGACCTGAATGGTTCCCTTGAAGGCTCCGGTTACTTCCTAAACCGCCTGGTTTATGATGGGATTCTGTCTCATGCAACCAAATGGGAGCTTTATACTGGCAGTCTGAGATAAATTTGATGGTAGCTGCACAGCTCAGCCAGGTGGGCACAGCTTGAAAACATCACACATGCACCCCCCCACACACACACACACACATGCAGCAGACAGGCAGGGAACAGTGGATTCCAGCTGGTTCTGGATAATCCATGCACCGGTATGCATTCACTGTTGCAGGGGAATACACACACACACACAGGCTACTGACGAGGTACCCACACACTCGGACATGCTTTGGGAATTTTGGCAAGAGTCAAACATGTTTGATTTTTGGAACCTGTCTAAATATGGCATCATTTGATTAAAATAGACACCCTCTGTATTCTACTAGTGGATTCTTCTCTTCCACACTTCCTTTTAACTGGTGTTTGGTGTGCAGTTCCTTTCATATATTTCATCTCCAGGCGAGCATCCTTCTCTGACTCGCCTCCTCCTCCCCCGCCGCTCCTCGCCTCTTCACTGACTCATTCCTGAGTTTAAAATAAAACGCAGCACAAGGGATGCAGGTGCAAGTGGCGGCCAGTCATTTTACAGCAGATTGGCTAGTCTTACTTTTCTTTTCTTTTAGTTTTTTTCATCCTTAAGCTCCGATGACCCGCACCCACAATGCTGCTGCTCATACAGCACTTGATCTAGTCAGAGATGCTGCAGTCAGGTTCTCAGTCAAATGATTCCAAATAACTGGTAGGAAACCCTTAAGGATAAAGAGCAAAAAAAAACAAAAACAAAAGCAAACTAGTCTCTTATTCTGCTTTTGAAAACTGAAATTGTATCACTGTCTAAGTCTGATTCAAAGTGATTTTTATCTATATTTTATGTTTTTATGATCTTTGGATGTTTGCGTCTTGTGTTTGTATTTTGAACATTTCGTGATTCATTCATGTTCTATGTGTTTTCCTACATTCAGTTCATTTCTCTGTGTTAATTAGTGTGTGAGAAATATTGCCATATCAATTCATTCCTTTGTGTTTAGTTAGTTTATTCTGGATGTTAGTTTTCTTATATCAGTATAAGTCTATCCCAGTCAGTGTTTTGTTCATTTTGAGTCATAGTCCAGCTCCTTCAGTGTTTATTAGTCTCTCTCCATCATTTTCACCTGCTAGTTTTTTTACAACATAAGCAGAATGTCGTCAAACGTTTGTGCACGTTTGTAACGGAAGCGTAACTGCAGACCCTGCAGCTTCATTTCTTGTTCTCCATGTGCATTTTCTCTATGTTTTCTGCCTTCATTATTACATCTTCATTATGATCATTTCAAGCTCTTTCCTGCTTGTGGTCCACACTTAAAGTCACACAGCAGGACAATGTTAACTGTAGGTCACAACAGTGTTGTTGGCTGATAGATTTGTCACAGTGGTTCCCAAAAACAACGTTTTGAGAACGTCTGTACTCAACATAGTTGAAATTGAGTCTCATGCAGGATTGAGAGAGATGGAGCTATAACATCATAGTTTAAAAAAGAACTCTGAAACAGCATTTAGAAATATATTCAGTCTGGACCTGCAGCCTTAAACAACCACAAAAATATTTTGGATGCACCTAAGATGATACATTTTAACACAAACCTTTTGCAAGTTTTGTAAATTCAAAGGGTCTTGTCTTTCAAAGCAGGAACATGCGTTCATCACCGTCACAACTGTGAAGCGACCTTCAGGGGCAAATTCATAATTCCCAATCCCCCCTGCTGTCTGTCGGACGGCCAACGTTGGGTGACATGAGTTTTGTCATCTGTATCTGCCCACTAGAGTCTTCCACAATTCCCTGCAGATGTCTGTGTGCAGTCGAGATTTAAGTGAGTGGGATGGCAACGTGAATCGACAGTGAGAACAATACCAGCGTTCAAAAAGTGGCATTAAATATGGAGAAATGAAGTGGGGGGGGATAGACGCACATTCAGAGAAGTAGGTGAAAGCGGGGGAAGAACAAAGTTAACATCAGGAAGACGGCAAAGGAGAGGGACCGAACAAATCAAACTCTGGGGAAAAAGGTTAACCTGAGGCACTCTGTTACAACAGCAAATGTCCCCAAATTACATCCTGTAACAGAATAACATCAAAATCCTTTTAGGCTTATTGCTGAATATGCAGCGTAAGACAACAGCAGCTGCAGGTTTGACTCTAACGCCGGACGTGTTTATGTTGTCCTTTTAAATGGGATTTTGGAATTAAGCCTTTCGTGACAAGATGGTGAATGGTGTGTATTTAAGTTGCGCCACTTAATGCTCTCCCCTCCTGAAAAGCCTCTAAATTATTTATTTCACACGCTCTAAGCATAATGTTAAATAACGTTTTCCTGAGAGAACGTTGAGCAGCCCAGATATAACTCCAAGTTATTTAATTCCAAAAACCACTTATTACAGCAAAACACACATACAAAGCATATTGATAGCATAGTTTGTGTGCTACCGCAGCTCCGTCGACTCCCGCTTCTCACTTTGTTTCCTGGACCCAAATTTGGTTCTCTGCTTCAGCAATGCAATATTGCTCATTTCACTGAAACCTGGCCATGTTTTTTTAATCAGCGACGTGATATGAAATCCTTCTTGCATCCTTGATTTTCCACTCTACTGTTCAGTAAGAGGTTTTTATTAGTCCCTCGTGGCTCCAGACAGCCCAAGTTGTGAGCCATTTCCATTGTGCATATTCATTTTTGCTTCTCATTTCATTTAGCTGGTAATTTGTCTTTTTGGTGTTTAATACAGTACAAATAAAATAAAGAGGTAACCCCCCCCTCCACTCCTCAACAACATGTAGCTCCTTAAATTGGTTTTCTTGGACTGAGCAGTGGGCTATAGAGAAAAATCCTTTAAATCTAATATTAAGTGGAGAATGTAAAAATAAAGTACGGCACACAAAACTGGTGGAATGGAATATTTTGATTTTATATTTTCATACGAGCTTTAATTCGTAGCATACAAGGTGCTTCTGGAACAGCTTCACCTTGTTTCCAGGTGAATGGAGAGAGGCAGAAATCCGAGCAGAAAATGCCTCCAGCTGCACTGGATGAGTCGTGTCTGACTGAGCTTCAGTCATCATCACGGTGAAGGTAGGTGGTTTTCACCACTTCCAAGTTCTTTCTCATGAGGATCCATTCGTATTTATTTAACGTTTATATCCGAAGCATTAAACGCAACCGAAGTTGCAAAATTTGAGGAGAATTCAAAGTAAAAGTTGTAGGAACACAACGGCATGAGACAGTAATATGTGCCGAACTGAACTGTCACAAGTAGAGTCATAAACATCAAAACATCAAATCAGTGGAATGCAAGTATTTGGATCAGGGCTGATTAGTGTCTTCATCATTCCACATTTTGCCGCAAATTTCTGACGCGTCTGGTTGGTAACTGGTGCAATAAATCAGCTGTTGGTGATTTTGCCTAAGTGAGGAGCAAGAGACACTTTACCCATCTATCCATCCATCCATCCATCCATCCATCCATCCATCCATCCATCCATCCATCCATCCATCCATCCATCCATCCATTTTCCGTCACCCTTCTCCCTAACGGGGTCGGGAGTTGCTGGGAGACACTTTACCCCTAGTGTAGATTTTATTTTTGTTTTACCTTTTTTTTTTTTTTTTTGCTAATTCTTAATCATTGACTGTCTGATAAGCAGCTTTGCTGCAAGTCAGATTTTTCATATTCAATTGAGGCTCAGCGGACTGAAATCATGACTTTTCCTTTAAAATAAACGAACAGTTGATTTTATTGAGTCGGAAGACATTTTCTCGCTTCGTCATGATCTATTTTACGGCGTCACATCATTTTCTAATTACGGTTGAATGGTATGGAATGGGGAGTTCTCGTGTTTAATGTATTGGATTGTTGGCAGTGTGTCAGATGACATATACTGACCACAGAGTGGCCATACCCAACCCGGGTTTGCACCCCCGGTTTTTCAGCTCATCACTGATCAGATGGGGCCCGTGTCTAAAACACTTTGACAGCAGATATTTTCTGTGCTAAAGCTGGAGGGATGCCACTTCATATTACATCCTGATGGATATAAATAGATAATGAGCACATACTTTATGCTGACTAGCTTAAAAAAACGGCAACGGAATATATAAACACACAGACAGTTTTGGGTTTTAACCTAAATGCAGCTTCACATAAATCAACCCTTATGCTGCAGATCATATAAAATATCAATGATGTGTTTTTTCTTTTGATGCCGTTTATGACTCTCATAACACACACACACGCACACACGTGCACGCACGCACGCACGCACACACACTGCAATGAAAGTTACACAATGTGGGACGACGCGTCCCATCAAAACAACCAACATCAAAACAAGACAATGACGGCACTCACGGATGAAACTCACTTTACTGTACATTCACATGTAAACACAACAACACACATGGCTAACCCAGATCATAGCAATGTGTGTTATGAAGAGGAGCGATATCTCGACGTTGCCTTAGACAGAGGGAGAGAAACGAGCTGAAGTCACGGGATTGACAGGGTGGAGTGGAGGGATGAAGAGCTGGAGAAAATATGTATGATGAATGGAGACGGCACTCGACGAACAGAAGAAGTCAGACGAGACAATAAATATCCGTTTTACATATTCATTTCTGCCTGGTTGACCCACTTGTGTGTGTGTGTGTGTGTGTGTGAGTGTGTGTGTATGCGCATGCTCACTTATGACTTTTCTCACTTGTCGATGATTTTCATCTAGATCGTTTGCTTCATGACATGGACTCTTACTCTCAGAGTCGCTCAGCCGCTACAGAAATACATACGCGCATGAATATATGATGAACTCTTACAACTTTATCGTGACACAATCTGATATTACCCTTTAAAGTCTGCCTCTAGCATTTAAAACCATCAGCCAACTTAAAATGTGACTTGAAAAACACTCCTTTCAAATCCAAATGTAACTGACACTGACACCATATTGCAGATATATAACTTCCATCAATTATACATTTAAGGGAGGAAATGTCCTTTTAGTGCCAGGAATAATAACGCAGGAATGATCGCTTTCCTTCTGATTTTCATTTTTATGTGCTGCTAGCTGCTAATTAGAAAGTCCTTCAAACAGAGAACAGGGCAGCCATTCAAAGGCTGGAAAATTGCAGTCAGGCTCTGGGCCTCGAACGTCAAACCTTCTTAACTTGTGATTATGATTATAGATGGAACATATAGTGTATGCAAGGACTGCTTTATACAGTACTGTAATGATCATTTACAATCAGCTAATCACTTCCATTCCCTTTGATAGTCCCCGAAAGGCTGCTGGGCAGAGAGGGTGTTAAATGTGGAGTGACAGCTTTTAGTAGGGTGGCTCTGACTGTTTAATCCCAGGTTGATTGTTGACCTCAAAATTTAAGTCTAGCTTGTTAGACAAACATATGGTTGACATATAGTTCAAACTAATTCCACTATAAAAGAAAGCGTTATCCCATTTATTATCTTCCACTTCACCAGCGTTCGGTTGTAGAGGCAGCAGAGCAGTCTTCCCACTTGTATCTGCAATCTCGTTCTTTTGGCCACTACCCAGAGTCCATGACCATAGATGAGGACGTGGGGGAATAGACTGACAGGTGAAAAGCTTAGATGAATTAGTCTTTCACACATCATGCAGGGAATTGCTGATTTATTCTAAATTAGTGTGCTGGGGGAAGAATAAAGGCAGAAAAACTTTGTCCGGTGTAGACAAATCTCGAGTCGCTTCAAACTTTTAAATAGCCTTTTAGTTCAGAGCGAACCTCCTCACCTATTTGTGGAGTCACCCGTTTGCATATTTTTCTCTGGACCGAAACTCCAAACCTTTTGTGGAAAATTTTGTAGAGAATATCTAGAACAGGAGTGTCAAACAGCAGTCCTGGAGGGCTGCCGTCCTGCAGTTTTTAGATGTGCCACAGGTACAAAACACTGGAATGAAATGACTTAATTGCCTCCTCCTTGTGTAGATCAGTTCTCCAGGGCCTTAATGACCTAATTATTCTATTCAGGTGTGATGCAGCACAGGCTCATCTAAAAGTTGCAGGACAATGGCCCTCCAGGACTGGAGTTTGACACTTGTGGTCTAGAATATTTGAAAGAAAATGCAGTTTTGGGAATCTGAAATAGCTGCGCACTATGCATTACACAAGCTAATCCAAGTGATAATAGTATTCATTTCCCTGGTGCTGACCCTGAAGTCTTTCTTTATCCAAGTGCTGTACAAGTCAATAAAATATCACAACATATCAAGAACAAGAAAAATATAAATGAAAGTTATAACAGAATACAAATATATTCCATATTTGTAGATGTTAGTTTCTGTGGTAGTAAGACGGTTTCCACTGTGCATATTAATGCAAATTAAGGTACATTTAGAGTTTGAATAAATAAAATAGGGAGCTATAAACATTTTAGAGCGGTTGTTGTCCCTAAGCTGTGTGAAAACCGGGTCAACTGAACCTCAAAAAGGAAACTATGGAGCAAGCAGTTATTAGCAGACATAATTACTCAGTTTTATCCTCATAGTGTTTACACATCGATTTGATCTGTCAGTTTTTCAGTGCGTCTTTGTTTCTCCTCTGGAGACTTTGTCAAACTTTGAAAAACCGACTTTGTTTCTTATTTCAAAATAGTGTCTCAAACTCAAAGTTAGCACAGGATGCCAAGCTAGGCTACTCGCCTTCATACTGGAGGTTAATAGCATTAGCTTTAGACAAAATTATATGCTAACTGCAACTGATTATCAGTTTGTGAGATAAATGCAGACTGATGGGAAATCTCTGGGGTTTATTATGAGATGGTTTTTAACCTCTAATGTATTTTAGGATTTGTTTTTGTTTGTTAGCCTATATTTTACCACAAATTTGCTTATAGTTTCAGTTCAACCAGAAGTTTGGAAAAGAAAATCTTTTGAATGCTATTTATTTGAGATCTTATTGAAACTAGAGCCATGTTATAGATAACCAGGTAAATAGTACTTTTTTTTCATGCTTTGGGCATATGAGTGTTTGTTGTCTTTGTGATAATTGTTGTTTTTGATGCACATTGCTCATGCAGGTATTAATTTGCCCCCCTCTTCACTGAAGACCATGTAGAAACTAGCCTTTCCCCATCTTGCCCACTAATTAGTGAGTCTAGTCAGAGTGCTGGATGCCTACACGCTCAGTGAGCCTCCTCAGAGGAAAGTGCAGTCAGTCCTCTGAATCACTGCATTCAAATGGTCTAGTGGCAAAAGAGCAAAAATGATTGAAAAGCAAAAGGAGGAATTCATGGGGCTGGATGAGCGATGATAAATGTATTAGCACCAGATGACATTTCCATCACCACCTCATCGATCACCTCAGGGACATTTGAAATGGTGGCCTGTGTGTGAGTGCCTCCGTCGTATGCAGAAGCATGCAGCTAAAAGAAGTCTCACACACGCTCACACAAGAAGACAAAAAAACATGAGTCAGGAAAAAAAAAATGAGATTAAAGAAATCGGGAGTGGGGCTAAACAGTGGTTGCAATACAGGGAGAAGAACACAAGCCTCTTTTACCACACATTTTCATGCCATCCATAACAGCTTTGCCACGGTGAAGCATTCAGTTAACAAAAAGAAGTCTGGATATGTAGGTAATGTTAATTTAGTGCTGTTTTCCACAGCAAAGGACAAAAACTATACAAAAAACGAAGACTGACTGAAGACCACTGTTTTATCTTTAGCTGTGTGTCAGCTATGCTACACAAAGACTTGTTGCCATAGCAACTGACTTAACAGCAACTCCACCAATGTATCGACATTCAGCACCGAAAAAACGCGCAAACGTTTCCGACACCAAAAACAAAATGGTCAGTCCGTTACAGTTTTATGTTTTCATGCTTTATGTTTATTTTGCAGTTATTAAGTGATTATCTGAAAACAGCGGTAGTTCATTAGCTAAATTAAACATCTGGTTCACCTGTCAGAGAGTTGGTTTGTGGGTCGCCTTTTCTTTTTTTACTGAACCAACATGCAGTTCTGGAGCACATCTGCATGTAAAGGTTGTCAAAGTCATGTTAGCATAACTGACCGACTTCCCTCTGACTTGCTATTTTTTGTTAATTAAAATGTTTTCCTGACCTTGTTACCTAGTTGTCAGAGTATTGACGGTTGGTAGTAAAGTACTGTGTTCTTTCTTCTTTTCTATATCATGCATACAATGGTAGTCATCGTCAGTTCTTTTGTCCTCCATAACGAGCATGTGATGTCACGTTACAACGTGTCCGTTTACGTTTATGCTTTTTGTCACATTTGTTTTTATTTATTTGGTTTCATTTATGTCTTTTATTGAAAATAACTGTATGCCTTTGAACAAAATGAACATGACACTCTGCCAGGATCAGCAGGTACAGACAATATGAGGTTGGGAACTTTTCAGATTTTACTCCAGACCCACATACCCCTAAACCAACCATATCAATTCATGTTATAGAGCGTGCAACTCCACATACTAACTTTGTGCAGCATAAACAAACTACAACAATCTGCAGGAAGCGTGGAACGTGAACTTTAGCTGAGTGAATCCACTGTCACATTCATATGTAATTGTATTTGCATAATTTCTTCATGCATGTAAATGTTAGACAGAGAGGGGTGACGCTCCCTCTTGACAGGCAGGATGACAGTCAACGCCACACTCCGCACCGGCCGCGGCGTTCTGATGAATAACCTGAGCCAGTGCGGCGGCAGAACGAGTCAGTGGATCTGCCCTCGGCTCCCCGCTCTCCGCTCTGGCCTTTCCTCTCCCTCTGACGGTCGGTCTCTTGGTATTCAGCAGCCGCTCTCATGCAGCTCAGGCTCTCTTATCTAAATCTCCATTCAGTCGGAGAAAGAGACAGAGCCGGGGAGAGCGAGCGAGGGATAGATAATGCAGGTCACTCTCCAATGACAACTCTAAAAGGCAACTGGGGAGAGGAGAGTGGAGGGCTGCTGAAAAGCATTATATGGATTTCTGTTCTAAGCTGGGTTCGTGGAACGCGGGCAGACTTCATAAGTAGCTTGCTATGAACATTACTGTACATCTGGTGCTTTATAGGCTTACAGTGACTTAGCTGTTTGTTTCAGCGGTCCTGAGAGCATCTGGCATTGATGAATCAGTAAGGAATACCAGGAATGCATGTTGAAAATGATTAAAATAAGATGAGCAACTGTTAAGAAGCAAGCAAGACGAAGTCCCCTCTGTATTCCTCATCTGATGGACAAATATTTGTTAGGCTTAGCATTTTTTGTGTGTTGCATTAGTTTATTATTGCAGAATAAAAAAGTGCAAGATTCTGATACAATCAGAAGAGATCAAAAATGCCATCCAAAAAACAAATATAGAAAAAATACAACTGTTCCGTATAAATTACAGGAGAGATAGCCGTAACATCTCAAATCCACAAATATTTAAGGATTCCTTCTAAAAACCTGCCAAAGTGGCTATTTTAATAGCTCAAACACCAAATATGCCTCAATATGAATTAATATGACCAGTGGAAACCATCTTAGCATTACTGGAGAAGCTAACATCCACAGTCTTCCTGATCATGGGAGTGCAGCCAATCAGCAGTAGCAAAAATGAATCATTAGAAACACTGAGACAGCAGTCAAAGTTCTAAGATGAGAACTTTAGCAGCCAGCTTTGGTATTTTCACTGTGTTTAGAAATAATATATATCCTGTTCTTTTTTTTTTTTCACCAAGCTGCCAGACAAACTATTTTAAAAACAGTGGAGACATTTTCATTGCTTCTCCAACCGAGTGGCCATCCCAACAACAAGCCTCACAGTGAACGGCTGACTTTGTCATTTTTAACTAGGCCACAAAGTTAAGCTGCTGTCTCTGCGTGCATCTTTCCCCATGTGTTGGCTTATGTAAAAACTAAGCTTGCTGGGTATCAGGAAAACATGGAGCTGCGATGCCATTGCTGAACGTTGTGATGTTCATGAAGATTGACCCACGTTTTTCTGACTCTTTTCTTTTGATTCCATCTATGCAATGTGCCCACATCTTTCTGTGAGCTGCAGCGTCTCAACACCGTGGTGTTGATATCACACCACGTTCATATTGCTCTTGAACGGGCTTCATAAAACAATGTGAGTTTGGAGATGACAAACAGTTTTGGTATTTTTAATTAGAATTTATCAATAAATACAAACTTGTCTCTTCAGGAAAAAATCCCAAGCAATATGTCACATGCCAACACTTATTACAGACACAAGTGTACCAAAAATATCTTTTATAAATGACATTAGTTCTACAAATATAGAAACAGCCAGCTTGAGTTTTCT
Source organism: Poeciliopsis turneri (assembly GCA_922788865.1). Lineage (NCBI taxonomy): Eukaryota > Metazoa > Chordata > Actinopteri > Cyprinodontiformes > Poeciliidae > Poeciliopsis > Poeciliopsis turneri. Next base: position 1,954,825 of record CAKLNU010000908.1, on the reverse strand, counting down.
ATAAGTTTTAGAAAAAGTTGTGGCTCATATCAAATGAACAATTCTAAAGCTGGACACTAGTCTATTTAAATGACAATTAATGGAAAGGTGTTTTCACACCAGATAGTCCTGTAGACTCTGTTCTACTGGGGACCAACATCGAAACAATGAAGGAAACGACATAAAAACCTCTGAAAAAGACACCAAGCACAACGTCTTGACAAAATGTCAACAAAAATGACAGCATCAGATTTTAGCGGTCGTAGAATTTCTTTCCGTTCTTTGCCATTTGTAACTCGTTTGTTTAGGTTGCATTTACCCAGAATTCTCTCTTTGCACGCAGCAAACTACAGCGGCCTTCTCCAAAAGATTCACATTCTCAGTCAGAGTTCACTTCAACCGAACCAGTACTTAGGTTATTAGTCACCAAAAGAACTGGACTTTCTAGGCAAACAAAACAAAGTTTGATTAAAGCAGACTAGAAGGGCTGGTGTGAATGAACCCTAAATTCAACAGCATTTAGTGAATGCAAGAAGAAAACAAGTTCATTCAAATTTGTATTTAAACAGAAACACTGCGATCTTTTCTGATGTCTCAATCTGGAGAAATAGCAATAATTGAAAAGTTCTATTCAATGTGAGGATTTTTATTCCGTCATTCAGCTTCTCCCAACAGCACAGCTCAGTCATTCATTAATCTCTCGTTTTCCTCTCCATCTCCTCTACATTTACCTGTCTTCCCACTTTAACTGTCCCGCCTCACCAGCATCGCCTCGCTCTCCTCCTCCTAACCCCAAGGCAGGCAGTAAAACTCCACACCAAATTGAATTTGGCATGTTCTCAAACTGCTTTCGAATACTAGCGCTGTGAGCGCACGCCAGTAATGTTTTCACTGTGACTCCAGATTTATTTATGCGATGATGCCGGTGCCACCCGAAGCGGCTGTAAAAAAGATGTGCCAGCTCTTTAAAGGGGAAGGTAAGCATGTTAAGAGCAGGGAAATGACATGATAGCGAGCCAAAAGCAGGAGGATGTGGAAGCGATGCGGACCTGTTGTGGGTGTGAGTGTCTGAAGATGCTTGACCGTAGCGAGTGGGCGGGATGTCAATTCTACCTTTTTGCACCGTTTGCTGATTGTTCCTCTCATCGTCTTTGTCTTTCCACAAGTTTCTCTTAAGTTAATTTGCCTCCCCCTTTGCTGTCAGCTCGCTTTAGTGTGAAGTCAGTCTTGATCCATCTCTGTTGTGCTATCAGATCTACTTGGCACGGCCTTAGCAAGCCCTGCTATCCCAGCTAAATGAATGTTAAAAGCCTATTGAGTTTCTTTGCATTGGCTGCAATAGCTCTTTCCTTATTCAGGTGATACAATGTGCTGTGTGTGTGTGTTAGTGGAGATTGGGGTATATTCTTTGCAGCCTGTGTGCGTGCGCGCGCATGTGTGTGTGTGTGTGTGCATTTGTACGTAACGTGATGCAGTCTTTTCATTTAGGAGAGGAGACGCAGTCAGCAGGTAGCGGTTATGACCTCTGTCAGAGGGCGAACCCGTACTGTAACCTGACATGAAATTGATTCTAAGGTAAAGTAGCAGAACGTGTGACGCGGCCACTGGTGTGAGCTTCTTGCTGCATGGTTGTGTGTTCTATTAATAGACCGTTAATGCAGTTATCAGTCAATATGTAATATCTTCTGTATCTATCACTGCAAACCAGTTTCTGTCCTCTAGACGTCTTATGTCAAAAATTGTCAAGAGGTTGTGGATTCTTGGTAGATCATATCCTCCTTCAAAATAAAAAAGAATCAATGAATGAATGTGGATGAATTAGGGGTGGAAAATATGGACATTTTTTGATCACGATATTTTAAGATACTATTGTGATAATGATAAAAGTGACGATAAATCTACTTACTTCTTTTCATATAAAGAAGCAAGATTTGTGTCAGTAAAAAAATCACAGTAGCTACATTTAATCATATTTTCAACTTCATTGATATTTACAGATACGCTCATTGAACAAACAATGGAGAAAATGCAAAAACATAATATCTCCCACATACTCGGCCGTGGTCTACTCACACTGTCCGTTTACGTTTTGATTTCATTTTGGGAATTGGGAATGTCCACACTCCACACTGTAACCGGGAGACGGTGTGGAGTGAAAATGTTTTGTTTCATTTTGGTTTAATATCCAAAATAAAACGCAGCAACCAAAAAAAAAAAAAAAAATTAAAATGAAATAAAATGTACACATAACAAACAGTGAAAATAAAAAGCATCATGAGGTCTCTTAGCAAAATTGCCCTACAAAAAGACATTAATCAGAACCGAAGTCATCGAGCTCATTTTAATTTATTACGCAATTCATTGAATAATTAGCTTTTGTAGTTGTGCCACGCTGATTTCAAATGTGTGTATTCATCCAAATTAAGGTATTATTGCTGTTTGAATGGTTAAAATAGGCAGTTATGTTTAGAGGGAGAAATTATGGGCAGCTGTGGATGTGAATCCCGGTGGGTCTGCATTCCACACAGTGTGTGTGGGCATCCTCACTCATCCATTGGTAACCTTTACCGATCCATACCAAATTATGTTCAAATTAGACTCTTCCTTTTGGGAGCATTATGTGGGTATTTAATGTGTTTTTTTTAATCAGTCAGAGTAATTTTCTCAGTTACTTGTCATTGATTACCGCGACTCCCGTCTGCCATCCATTAGCAAATGATATTGTTGCGTTAGCATCAGTTTCCAAATGGATTTGGGTTCAATTTGTATTTGGCTTCGAAACTAAATAAAAACATAAAAAAAAAAAAAAACAGCTACACCAACAGGTTTTTGTGTTCAGATCGACCCGTTGTACTCTGAAGAATCTCTGAGGAGCTGACAGAGGTTCTGCATTAAAGTCGTTTTAAGGGCCCACTCAGAAAGAGGCCTCATCTTGGCAGTAATGACTGGGAAAATCACTTGCAGAGAGGTGAAGAGCAGCACCGACTGGATCAATAGAGACACTGCGGTAAGAAAATAGGGGTCACCATAATCAATTAGACTCTTAACTGTGGCTTGAATGATGAAACATCAGCAGATGGAAAATCTCAATAAATGCCTGTGCAAAGTCTGGTGTGGTTCTGCTCATATATTTAACTTATATCTGTTTTATATTGCAAGCCGGGAAAATTACAAGGCTGTTTCACCTTCAGATGCGACTCAAGCCTCTGTCAGATCATAATTGCACAGATCACCTTGTTCTTTCGCTCCACTGTTGCACCAAGCACTGCTTTGAACAAGCTAAGGATGTTTATATTATTGTTTTGAGGTAATTGATCTCAGGGCTACAAGTAGAAAAGTGTCTTTATGTGGATTTGAAAAAAAATTAAACACATTTATTTATTTTTTTTTGCAACAAAGAAACAAATATCTGAAAATAAATAAATTGAGAGTAGTGTAGCTCTGAGTCAATTCATACTTCTATTTTGTACCTACAGATTATCGTTTCATCTCTTCCCACCAACATTTTGTGCCATTTAGTTCCTATGGCTACTATTTTATTGGTTTCATATTTTTATTGTGCTTTATACATGTGGACAACTTACCAGCATATTTGTTTCCTACATACTCGCAAAAAAACAAAAAACTATTTACATACACTCTGGCCTGGACTTTAACATGTTCAAAGTTTGTTCTGCTCTTCGGATATATTGCATAGGCAAAAACTAAAAGGTGTTTTGAAATCACTGGGAACTAGCATGGAGCATAATATGAGCTAAATCCCTCTGAATCTCGTGGCTTTCTCTCCTTCTTTACACTTAAAAAAACCCAACCTCATCCCTCTGTGTGTCCTGCACCAAACTCACCTGAACAGAGGAGCTAATGTCAACAGAAATCACACTCCGCCGCTCAAACGCCAGTGCAGCACTATAAATGGTTTATGTCACAATCTTTGTCAAGCACCCCCTCTACACCCGCCGACCCACCCAGCCCTGTATCACACAAACACACACACACACACACGCACGCACACGCACACACACACACACACACACACACACGCATACAGACTCCCTCAAGCATTAGCCATGGAATTGAAAAGCCACTTCAGAAAAATAATGGAGCATTGGCAGCCCTACAGGGTGTGTGTTCGTGCGGGAAAACGTGGACTGTGGTCTTTGAGGCAGCGTGAGGGAATGGGTTGCTAAACGGCCGTGATCAAGGTGATCTGACCTGTTTGCAAAGGCAGCTGCTTTTGTTGAAGCACATGTATTCATATGATTGAGCACATGTATTCATATGATTGAGCACATGTATTCATATGATTGAGCACATGTATTCATTTGACTCACATGTTTAAATGAGACAGAGAATCTGAACTAGCGAATGCCAATGTTTCTCAATGTACAGTTTTACAACAAAATAATCAGCATGTCTGACAACACATAAACTAGATCATTTGATGAAATGTGCACTGCAAAAAAATTGTCATCTGGATTCAATTGAATTGCATTTTGATATGACTTGAGTTTGCGTTTACCTCAATGAAATAGATTTTATTTTGATGGGAATGAGTTGAAATGCTATGGCATTGTATGAAGGTCATTGTAGATAAAAAATAAAAGAAGAAATTTTTAATATTTTGAGATTAAGCTCAGAAAATTTCTAGAAAAAAATGTCTAGATCAATCTCGAATGTTGTAGGAAAAATAAAAAAATGTTAAGATTAATATTTTCTAGAAAAAAACAGGGAATGGTCTGAACTTGAAAAGTCAAAAATTGGATAGAAAAAAAAAAAACCTGAATACATTTAGATTAATATCAGAAACTGAGAAAAGAAAACTTTGAAAGTTTTGAGTTTCTGATTTATTTTTTTTTGGCAGAAATTTACTCCTCGTTTAATTCCATCTACAATTAAATGAGAACTATTGTAAAATAGTTCCATGAAAAATGGACTCTGGAAAATGTGGTGCATCTTTTGTGCTTTTAAGCCATTTAAGGTGGATAACAACAGTCAGGTGCTACTTGATTATCTGTGGTGTGTTCGGCTAATCGAGTTTTGTAGACTGAAGGGCAAAGAGGAAAAACACCAGCAGAGAGAAGCAAACATACTAAAAAAGAAGAAACAAGTATGGCTCATTCAGAAGCATTTCCAGATTCCTTCCCAAAAGGCATGTGGCAACAAAGTTCCTCAAGCAGTTTCAGCCTAAACACAGAGAGCTTATGCTAATGGGAACCAAACTCATCATAGCAGCCAAAACACCTCCAACCAACAGTCACATGGTGAGACCATTATGATCTTTGGTGCTTCTGGAAACGAATGAATGCGAGCGCATTCGTTCATTTGTCATTCAAAAGAACCCAGTGATCCTAAATGTTGTACATCTACAGCAAAATGGCTGAGAAATAAAAATAATAAAATCGGTTGCTTAGTCCAAGCCTTGAATGGTGGTGAAATACTCAGACAACTGTGAGTAAGAAATGCCGTGAAAACTCAATGACTCAAACGAGAACATCCAATGAAGTCCAATAGAAAACAACTTTGAGTTTTGCCCGCTCTGCTCGGACGTAGACGTTACGTCTAGCATGTGGGTCAGTTGATTGCGTGGCCCGACACACGGATAGATAAGCTTGCTCGCATTGCTTGGAGAGATGTGTGTGTGTGTGTGTGTGTGTGGCTCAGTAATCCCATCTGTCTGTCATCACTACTGGAAATACCACAGCTTCATGCATACACAGCAGAATCTGTCACAGATCTGCTTTAAAAAGCCTCCAGGGATCTACAAAGAAATCCACTGAAAGATAAAGCAGGAGAAGACAGGGCCGAGATGCCGGGGCGGTGCCGGCCAGCAGATAAGCACTGGGACCGATTGATAAATAATTTAAAACTGGAAGAAAATTGTATCAGGGTAACATAATGTCATATCACTCAAATTTTTCTCAGTAAACAGAAAAACGAATCCCAGCGGCAATGTTTGAGCCTCTGCAGAGGCGACGCTGTCTTTCTGTCCTGGATTAAATCTAAAATCTGACTGTCTGTTGGACAAACATGTTTGGATGAACAGACTTTTAAAATCCATCAGCATTTCTGATGAAATTTGACAAAACGTAAGGTTTATTTCATTTATTTATTTGCTCTTGAAAACTTGAAATGGTTTTCAAGAGCAGTATTTGTGTTTGTGGGGCTATTATTGCTATTATCACACAATATTTATCACAATAGATCCACAGGATCTTGTGAAGCTTTCGGTCCATATCGCCCACCCTGTTTCTACAGTTTAGCCTGCCTCTGGTCTATGACTCTTGTTCGCATCTCTGGCAGCTTTTGTTGAAATTTGTAGTTATCTGTCGAAGTTAATAAAAAATAGAACACAGTTTCATCTCTAGCACAGAAATAAAGTTGTTGAAATCTGGTTTATTTTGATTTTTTTATGAGCACAAAGAATAAGATATCATTCACATGTAATTTCTAAAGTTCATAGCCTGATTCATCACATTTTTTCCCCAGTCCCACAAATTCTCGCTGGAAACCTAACATTTTGCTCACCACTCTTGGTTTTTCGAGGAACTCCAGCCATCTAAATTGCTGGAGTCGTCTCTGCCTTCACTGAGCTCAGGCCGATTTTCTTCCACTCTAATCAATCCAGCAAAGGGACGACTTGGAGGCTCAGTAATAGCCAACAACTTGAGGTCGGGCTCAGCTAAGACTTTAAAGTTTGTTGTTATCTGCTAGATTGAAAGACCAAGAATCGTTTTATCTAATTTCCCCCGTGTTGCTGCTAACCCGCAGAAAGATTTCAACAGTCACAAAATGTTTACAGAACGGTGCAGAGAAATAAGGCTCCAGTTTTTAAAAATTTTGTGCACAAAATTTTATTTCCAATTTGGACCGAAGATGTTTAACTAAGAGGAACAGAAACTGGGAGCTTGACGGTTATCAATAACAACGTTGAGGGACGTGGCGTTTGCCTGAACAGATCTCTGGCTCCCTTTCTGTGCCAGCACACACACACGCAACCATGTTCCTCCAGCGGTTTTCTTTACTTTTCATATTTTCAGCATGTTCAACAAGCCCACTCGTGTCGAGCTTTCCTGTCACACACCCAGAGATAAAAGGGGAGACATCATTACCTGTGAGCACAAGACGGCATGATGACATCTGTGTGCAACGCCAAGCATTCAAACTTTTTTCTATCCAAGAAGAAAAAGAAAAGGTCAGATCTAATAAGAGCCACGGGTGCATGAGTCGTCTCAAATTCCACTTCTAAATAAAACAATTATTTGTCAAAAACACTCAATATCTTTAACAGCAGAGACATTAAACCCAATTCCAACTGGAAACAACAAGTTCAACGCACATTTAAAGAGATCATACGTTTTTAGCAGAAGTAGGAATAGCTGGTGCTTTCCTGTTCAAAAACCAAACAAACCACAATAAAAACTTTGTATAAAACCTTGTTTTACACAGAGTTTAGTATAATATATAATATGTACAGTGAGTATGTGTTTGTGAGGTTATCCTACCATGAGAGACTCGTAGTCATGGTCTTAATGCTCAAACCTTGGAATCTGAACTGGCAGTAAAGACTCTTTTTATTCAGGACAAACACTCTGGAGTATTCTAATATGCTTCAGAGTGCAGCCTTTGGCTTCTTCTTCTTCTTCTTCTTCTTTGTTGCTAAAACTCTAAGGGTTGTGAGTGAAATGTCTGTATCACAAAGAGAACAGTGTAATGTGCTGCTTGCTTTCCAGCAGGAACTAACAGCACATATAACATCATAAAAGGATAAGCATTTACATAACAGTCCACTCATTTGTTAGCCATTTACTGTGTGGTGTGTGAGCTTTCACCTCCTCCTGAGTCCCTGCACAGCTCAGTCAACACACCATTAAAATGAAATGAGTGTCTTTAACCACGGCTTACTGTTTTGCAAATGAGTGACGGCCTCTTCCTCCCTCTGTCTGTGCGACACACAAAAAGCTCTTCACTGATCTACAGCATTGTCTGTGACATCCACCCTCCACCGGGAAGCAGCAGGAGGACGGTTCTGTCCGACGCTGGACCACCCACACTGTACCGACCCGGATCAGACCCGCGCGCGTTGCTACAACAGGCCCTGATGATAGCGGCACCTTCAGCATCCATGACAATAAATGAAGATGTTTAACAATGACTAAAGTCCTACGACAATTGTTTTTGTTTTTGTCATAGTTTCGGGTAACCATAGCAAATGGCGACCAGAAATGGCACCAAAGGTTTCAGGAAGTTACATTTAACAGTTTAAAAGCTTCTTTAAGCCTAAATAAACTCTTTAATGCCCAATTTACTAACTAGTAAATATTCCTTTGCTCGTTTGCGGAAAGTTAAATATTTCAGATTTTCTCAAATTCATTTTTTTTCTGTCACCATGCTGCTTTTACATCTGAAACTTTTATTACATCTTAAGTCTTTGGATGCCTCTTTACAAGTGAAAGATAATTAAATCCACCCTCTTCTAAACAGCACTTGTAGAGAATAACATAATAAGAATATTTTTTGTATTTTTTCCACAAACAAACAATGGAAAATGTGTGGTGATAAATTCTTTCCCTCAGGACTTTGAAGATTTGTGACAGTAAAATAATCACTGGGTCCCTCAGCCAGAACCACGCCACACCTTAATAAAGACGTTAAAGTATTAATAAAAAACAAAATCATGTGAAGAAGTAGTGCTTAAAGAGATGTAGAAATTTAAAGTTCAGTCTCCAATGTTTTTATAGTCTTGAGCTAATTTTAACATTTTAAATTGAAAGAAAATAGTCACCAGGTTCTGTTTGTCTCGTTGGCTATGTTTCAAACTTGTCTTGCGTTTCTGGTCTGATTTGACTTAATCTCCCTTTCGTGTCTCGATTTTATACGCCGGTTGAATGTGTCAATTATTTTCATCACGGTTCTAATAACACAGCGATGACTTTTTATTCAATTGTCTCATTTCTGTCAGGAAACAAAAAAGAGCCTAAGATTTTACAAGACAGTTAACAAGGTCAACACAGTCACAACACAGTCACAACAAAGTTACAACAAAGTTAAATCTAAAGTACGGCTGTCTGAGGCATTAAAGGAGTAAACTTGAGACTTTTCTGTGACTGCAGAAATAATGACTGAAAACATTTCGCAAGCTGGCATGCGGCGCCATGTTTATAGACACTATTAGTCCTCCAACTGTCTGGGTTCGGTTCTCCGTCTCGGGATCAAGGCTGCCCGTTTTTTCTGACTTGGTTTTGTCTATGCCTGCTTTCTCTCTGTTTACTTTTATTAAAGAGCACTCGGGTCGCAAAATCTCATAAACATGTAACTTCCCTTTACATTAGATAAACCAGCACAGCCAGTTATCCTGAAAGTTACTGAAGTACAGCCCGAACTCGGAGAAATAAGCGAGAAAATTAGTCGTGTGAATGTAAAGTATCTAAAGTATCTGAACGACGCTTTACTTGTTTTTTTTTTTTGTTTTCTTTGTTTTAAGTATTTTCAGCTCAAGTGTTTTGCTGACTTTCCAAATGTGCGGCTGCTTTGACACGGCGGTGAACGACAGCGCGGCTTTCCTGCTACTGACTAAAATGAATGCGAGAACTGCACTTAACGGAGGAATTTCTCATTTAACATTGGGCATCCAGATGAGGCACTGAATGGGCGAAGCAAATTCAAATAAAATGATTTCACAGCTGAAATAATAAAAACAGGATCTTTTTTTTAACTTAAATCTTAAACTGCTGAATGATTTTCTTTAAAAAAAAAAAAAGACAACAGTCTTTCAGCACATTTAAGATGTCCTTGCTTTCAAAGGTATTTATAAAAGACTTAAGAAAATGTTTTTTTTATCTTTAGAAACTTAGTATTCCACTAAAAACAAGCAAAGAATTTCTGTTCTTTGTGTTGTTCACATCAGAGTTTAGCTGAACTTACAAAAGAAGGATAAAAAAAATGGAGAAATGGGGGGAGGGGGTGAGTCACTGTGGAAAAAGAGATGGAAATATGTATGAAAAAAAAATATACGAAACATGAGTAACAGGAGCAGGGACTGAACCCAGACTTCGCTTAGCATGCACAGCCAACATAGAGCGCCAAAAATAGCTCGGTGAGATGCCAGAACCACACAAAATTGCATGCATGTCGAGGAACCAGGGGCCCCAACCGTGGAAAACTCATCAAATTAGAAGTCTGAGGAGGCCAAGATGGAAGAAAGAGAGAGCAGAAAAAAAAGAAAGAAAGGAGGCCATCAAAGTGGGTAGTTTGAGTGTCTGATTGCTGTCAGACTGGGTTTGTCTCAGCAGAACTATTTGTAGCTTAGAAACTGGCTTCACAAACACACACCCACGCAGGAGTGAAAAAGCAAAGCTGCACCGGCCTCACTTCCCTCTTCTCCTTTAACCTTGTTTCTTCCTTTATTTTTACAGCATACTCTTTCTTTCCTCATCCCATCCCCATTTTTAGCCCTCTCTCTCTCTTTTGCTTCCTTTTTTTTTCATATTCAGAACACAAACTGTCTGGAAAATGCTGACTATGATCGGCTGTTAACTGTCGAACCTCAAATAGTGCAGCGATTTCTTTCAGTGCCTCGCTGATTTGCTGAGGCTCAGACGCTTTGACTTTCACATTCGCCTCCACAGGATGCTGCTAATATTGGTAATGGAGTCATTTTACCACATTGTGGAGATGTCTCTGAATCAGACAATCTCCTTAAAATCAAGTCAGCCCGTCTTTATCTTCTAAGGTGGAACTCAGTGACAATTTTCCTCTTATTCCACAAGTCACCAGAGTTTTCTCTGCTTCTTTCTTTAAGGTTCTTCATGCTTTTCTCAAATTCCAGTTTGCACCGCTTCCCTCTCCTCTCCTCTCCTTGGACACCTGTCATGAGAGCTACAAACCCAGAAAGGTTTTTCAGTTTTGATTGATTTGGGTTTTCAAATTTAAAGAGATGGTTGTAAGTATATATTAGATATGTAGTTAAATTGGGAATTGGCAAAGTAGTCATGCATCATAGTTTCAACCTTTTGCATGTGAGCCTTTTTTATTCAACCCATCATTATGTCAGATAGATAAAATACAGGGCTAGTTGATATTAACAACCCTATAATTTCACTTGAAGTTTGAAGCGGTTTTGTTTTAGCCAAACCAGGTTCTTTTGTTAAGCTGTCGGCTGCGTTCACCAGCTGTGACTTTTCAGTCGCTCCAGTTTTGATTTTGGAACTTTGACTTCTCCAACTCCATCTAACATGGCGAATTTCTCCCTGGAATCAGGAAACAGTCAGCTTTGACCAAACGTACTATTTATTTACTTTTCTTACAAGTGCCTTGTGATTGCACATCTTCCTGCTAACAGGTAAGAGAACTATTCGTCAAAACTAGCTTCCGAGAACCTCATTTCAAAATCCTCTTTTAATTTAATATAACCTGGTCTGACCTTTTCCAGGTCAAGGTTTTCAGGAACTGTGTATCACAAATCAGCCACGACTCCCTGATCGGAGTACCTCCGGTTTTCCACTGGAGTGTTTCCAGGTCAGGACATCAGTGTTAAAGACAAGACAATGGAATTTTTTCTGTATTGAACGATTGTCATTAAGGGCCGTGTGCATTCAGCCAACGCCGGTGACCTGAATTATACACCTCTGTTTGGGTAAGCTATGTTTCTGTCTGTCTGCTTATCTTCCTGCTGTCTGTCCTCTGTTTGTTTTCTGTGTGCGTGTGTGTGTGTGTGTGTGTGTGTGTATGTGTGTGTGCCTCTGGGCCTCAATCTTTTTATTGTTCTGGACAGATAAAGAGATTGGGTCTCAAAGAAAAAAAAAGAGGTCTGCAAAATCACTCTCTCACACACACACTGAGACATTCAGGGCCACACAGAGACACACACAAACACACAATCAGAGGTTTCTTCGGATGAAAGGGTCATTGTGGTAGCACAGCCACAAATCCTGGCAGCACTCAGCCCTCGACAGCTAAAACACACACACACACACGCGCACGCGCAACCACGCGCACACAAAATTCTTGTGGAACAAAACACTTCTTGTCTTCGAAGCGAAGAGCCTGACCCCGTCTAAACACACAATGCTACACACACAAATAAAAAAACACTTTGACTCACTCTCCATTGACTTTTAATCATTTCCTGCACCAGAGTCTCTACTCTATGCATGCCAAAATGCACATTTCATCTGCGCTCAAAGTTCTCATCAGTTTTGAAGCTGCATTTCTGCAAGCAAATGCACCCCTCCCTTCATCCCCCCCACCCTTCCTGGGCACATGTGCACAGACTAAAGGTGGATTACCCTCATTTACAAATCTATGGCTTTGTGACTGACCCATCAGCAACAGCGGAGGCGGCACAACCCAATGAATAATTCAGCGCTTCCTTAAGGGTTAAAACAGGCAGAAAATGTGCTTGTTAAGATCTTAAAGAGCAGACAGCAGACACTTTCAGACACACATGACATAAAGACGACCACTGAGAGGGGCTGAGGGGAGAGACAGATGAAAGATGATGGGGTGGAAGAAAAAATACAGATGCAGCCAAATGACCACGAATGGTAAATGGACTGAATGCATAAAGAGCTTTTCTAGTCATGCCAACAACAACTATTGACTCTGTGCACATTCTTCAGAACAGACGGATGTCAAAACAACCTATGAGCGCATCAAAATGCAGTATCCTATTATCATTTCTATAAAGTTGATTTGCAAAAACAAATGCAAACCAAACTTGCTATTTTATAGTATTTCTTTGATGAGGAAAGAATAGATAGCAGGTGGCCCTCGGTGGACCACGGCTATTTTTACAAGATAAGTAGATTAACATTCACGAGTAAGCAAGATTAGTAAGACGCAATCAAATATAATTAGACCCATAGCATATTAATTATTAGGACTCACGGAGGAAAGGTCGCACCATCAGGTAGCCTACCACCTACAAAAAATGAAATAAAGTAAAAAGGTAAGCCTTTTTAGTAGTTATTCTGATAAAGAGGAAGGTGATGATAAAGGTAAAGGTACTTGTTTTTGCTTCTTTTTAGGACAACTGCATGAATGTGACTGAATGTCACATTGCTCTTAAGAAACACCCAGTGTGGAGTCGTCCTCTGCAGAACACCCATTCATCCATCCATCCATCCATCCATTTTCCGTCACCCTTCTCCCTAACGGGGTTGGGAGTTGCTGGTGCCTATCTCCAGCTGCGTTCCGGGCGAGAGGCGGGGTTCACCCTGGACAGGTCGCCAGTCTGTCGCAGGGCAACACAAAGACAAACAGGACAAACAACCATGCACACACACACTCACACCTAGGGAGAATTTGGGAAGGCCAATTAACCTGACAGTCATGTTTTTGGACTGTGCTGCAGAACACCAATTTCCTTTAATCACATTTTTTAATTGGTAATATTTCTTGGTGATCTTATGAAACCAAAAATGGAGGAATTATCCGAAGCATCAATTCTGACAAAGTTGTCAGTTTTCGTCACCCAGAGTCAAAACCAGAACTTTCCATTCAGACACAGCCTTACTACAGAATCGAATGCTTCAGCCGATGGAACGAGATCAAATATTCAAACATTCCTGAGTGAAAATCTTATAAAACCAAACTAAATCTTTTTAAACCAGACGTTCAATAGACATGTGCCCTTACAAGGAGTTTTAAGACTTCCAAGGACTTTCCAAAATGAGATTATTTCAGAATTTCTTCTGAATTTGACATGTTCCTGGTTATATGTAAAAGCGATAAAAAAAACCCCAACAAAAAATAAAAAACATGACTAAAGGGCCAAAAATAGATATACAGATCATAATGTAGAATGAATGTCAAAACATGTGGGGAGCTAATCATGTTTGCCAGAGCATTTCTATGAACAGCTAGAGGTCACGAGGAGCACTGTCAGAAAGGAAAACTGCGATTTGTGTGACCTGCGAGCGACACATGAATGAAACGAAGGGGGGGGAAAAAAACCCACCCTGCCCCAGAGAGAGAGCAAAAAATCTGCAACGCCCTCCACGAAGGAGAGCAAAGTTAATAAATCCCAAACAAATCTCTTCTCCGGATGCTTTCCCAACATCATCTCTCCCGTCCATCTGCCGCTCTCCTCCCTGCATCTTTTTATTTTTTTTTGGCTTTTTCCTCTCTGTCCTCTCTCAAACCTTCAATCTCGCTTCTCGTATCCACCGAGGCGTACGTAAGCGAGTGTGGCAGGCCTGGTGGCGGGGTGTGTTACAGCTTCAGACTAACAGCCTCCCCTTTCACCCCCTCTCCCATCGTATCCTCTACCAACACATTCAAATTCAAAAGGCCAAAGAAGTTTGGAGAGTGACGCCAGATGTTCCAAGCTTCATATTCAAACAACAACATCCTCTCCTTCTCTTCCAGCTCGCCTTTCTTTTTTCTCACTCATCTGGCCTTTTATTCCTTTTACAGAGGCCCCTCTTTATCCTCTTCCATTTCTGAATTTAATTAAAAAAACCCTCATCTTTTATTTCTGTTGCTCTTTTCTTTCTTTGTGACAGCAATTTATTTGCTTTCTCACTCCACATTGCTTTATCCTTCGCTTCCACTCCTCTATTCGCGTCAATGCCATCTAACTCCGCAGTCCATTGACTTTTAGCTCAATCAGCTGAAAACGTCAAAAGGAGCAGAAGCCTTGGAAAGAGGGAGAGCATTCACAGTCATATCCCTGATATACGGATTGTGACGGATGTTTCTTTCCCCACTCTGCTGAATTCGTACCAATCTTGTTTGGTTTAATTGACACAGCCAAAAAAACAACAACAACAACAAAAAAACAATATCTTTCTTGCATGAATATTTTCTTTATCAGCCATCTGGATCCCCGATTTTTCCTATTTATCACCTCCTCTGCCTGTCTCCACAGCCACCAGGTTGCTAATCCCCCCTCCGTCTCTCTCTCTCTCTCTCTCTGAATCGTATTGATTCTCTGCCGGTTTGTGTTTGTTCCTCCTCCTTTTAACTGTCAGAAGCAGATAAAATCTGCCGATGTCGCCCAAACTTTATAAACCCAATCTCTGTCTCCTGCAAACCTCTTAGGGAAAGCTGAGCATGAATCCTTAATATGTAAAGCCAAAGCAGATGGGAACCAGGGAGAAGTGACGGGGAAAGGGAGAGGGGCTGATTATTTGCACACCTTTTCATTTTTATCATCTCTCGAGGTTCATGAGTAAGACAAAGTTGTATTAAGGTATTATTCTGTCTATCGACTTTAAAAAAGTATTTGAGACCTTAATCTTGTCACATGGCACCACAAGTGTGTGTTGTATCATCTCTGTATAGTCTGGAATTTTAATTGGTTGCATTCACCTTCCTTTTTCTTACTCTCTGCCATATAATCAGACCGAATGTCTCTTCTTATAGGTTAATTAGAATTTGCAATTTTTTTTTTCTTTTTGCTATTTAATTAATTTTCCACAGTGATGAGAGAAAGAATATGTCAGATTTATTTATTAAAGTGAACAAAATGTGTGTTGATACATTTCTCGGTATTTGGTAGCGCAGTCTTTAAACAGTCATTCTGGGTCAAATCTGTTGGGTTTCCTTACCCCACTATTTCACAGTCTGGATGGTACCAGCATCTCAATTTTTCCGCCAAACTGAGAGGAAAACAAACTTTAGTTTCATTAGACGTCAGGACATGTCTCCTGTCCTTGTGTGCATTGTTCTGGATTTGATTTGAACATTTGGGGCTCAAAGCCCAGCTCCTTCCAGAGTGCTATTTCCATCACATCTATATATGTTTATAGCTCCAATTAACTCATATTTGTCAATAAACACATCAGAAGTTCCTAAAGAAATTACATCATCCTCTAGGCTTTCCCTCATTGCTTAAAGAGATGCTGTATGTAAACTTCTGTTTGTCAAGACTTTAATAATTAAATCTTTGACATGTTCTCTCTCTCATTATTGCGGAAATAAACAAGAAAAGTTTGGTTTTCTAACTTTAGACGGTGAGGAAAAACAAGGTGTTTTTGTCTTTTAGTATGTAAACTTTTGGTTTTAACCATACACTGCATTTGCCCCACTCATATCCAGCCTCCACCCATGTGCCCAAACCCAGCCTCCTTCCGTGCCCCTTCCTCCTTCTGTCCATTCAAGTATTGATTTAACTGTCCATGATATGTCACGGTGATGGACAGCTACTAATTGGCCTAATCCAACCCCCAGGGGCATGTAGATCTCTGGCTGATCTGGAAACAGCTGTCCTATTGTGCAAGCAGCTGACACCGAGACCCTGGGGACCCGGAGAGGCAGGAGATGGGGCGATAGAGAGGGATCTGCTCACCTCCAAGAGCCAGTGTTTATTTTTCAGAAATCTTATGGTTCCTGCTGTTCTTACTTCAAACTCAAGGACACACAGCGCCAACGTAGCTGCTATCTTTACATCTTTTAAAGGCTCAACATGTATTTCAGTTCAGCTTCACACTTAGACTACACCTGCATGCAGGAATATAAAAGACAGTCGGTTGGAGAACTCTGTGGAGTAAAAGTCGGCTCTGGCCAAGCGGTCGGACAGACGATGCTCTGACGCAAAGGTCGGCATCGTGTCCCCGTCAGAGTGTCCTTGAACGAAACGCAGAGTGTCTCACGTTTACAGAGGTAGACAGTCGTCCAACAGAGGAGAAGAGCTGGCCTAAGCACACCCAGATTAGCCCTGGTCTATTGAAGAGGCAAGAGGCAGAACGCAAGGTCTTAGCGGATGCCGCTAAGCCTCTAAAGAGTCGCTTTCAGTCAGGGATGCACCCCAACCCTCACCCATCACCCCCAAGCCCATTTATCCCCGGGGGGGGCACTGTTTACATTCAAATTAGCCCGTGGAGACCTTACGGTACGAACATTCTGGCTTAAAGGCAGGTCATGATCCGCTCATCTGGCAGCCATTAGCCGTTTTTAAGCTTTGAGGCAGATTTTATTCATAATGATAAAGTGCGAACATGGGTTTGATTTTAAGGGAACATGGATTTGACTTTAAAGCTGGAAGGGGTATCATTAAACATGTAAAGCCCACCCTCAGAGGGCAAAAAGTTCCCTTAGGTTTTTTGAGGCTAGCTGTTCAGGGTAGAGATGATTAGGATGTAGGAAAAAAATAAAAAAACAGGAAGTTTGAATGAGTTTTGCGGCTTTGAAAGAAATTAAAACTTTTACTGGATTAATTGGTGTTAGAACAAAATTTCCCATGTTTGTCTTAAAAAAAAAAGTTTTTTTTAAAGTTTTAGCAAATATTTACTTTTTAATCAGGGCTGAGATTGCTGCTCTGTATCAACACAACAATGTGTTTTCTCTCAAAGGTCCACAGAGTCCTGTTAAAACGAAACCATCATAAATAACTTCTAAATATTTTCTGCGTATAATGAGAAATTTCTCCAGTGACATTGAGCTGGAAAATAAACAACTTTGTTCAGGAGACAATAAAGAATAGAAAAGCTGAAATAGCCACACAGAAGTAAGACGTAGCTGAACACTTTCTGACTCGACTGTCATATTTTGATTTTCAGGACTTTTCCACATTTGCATCTTTAAACTAATGCCAGTTTTTTTATGGAGGTTACAAAGTATAAAGGGCTCTCATCGTACTAGAACAGGGGTTTCTTAAGAAGGATTTTGTGCTTCAACAAAGGACTGACTTATCATTTAGGTTTTTTATTGCCACTAATAGTTATCAATTTGAAATACCTGAGAAAATATAGAAATGTAAGTATTTTGTATGAGAATTAACAGGATTAGGCAAAGTAACATCGAAGTCTGACTACTGGAGTGGCAAAGTGTTTCTAAAACAATGTGCAGTATGTGCAGAGTATGGATGAACTGCTGGTAGGTGGACACAGACGCCATTTTGGCTAAATTTAGCCCAGAAAAGGCCTGGTGCAAACTATCACTTTGCTCTTCTGTTTGCTTCGTTCAGAGGGTCTGGACCATCAGCGATTGAGAAACAATTGCTTCCTGAGGCCTGGCTATCATTTGACCATGACATACGTACCATGAAGAAAGCTTCTCTATGAAGCTTATAGGAAATTGCGTGCACTTTAAACAACCATCCCCTCCTCTGAAGGAAGAAGTGCAGAAATTGAGCTGAAAGTCCACTGAAGGGAAATGAGACTCGAGCAGAACTGTGGAGGTAGAAAACGGTCAGGCTGGACTGGAAGTGGCTTCACGTAAATTTGTATCAAAAGTCTATAAAGGGTTAGATTCGTTTCCTGTCATGGAACCTGGTTTTCACCTTCTTCTTTTTTTTTCCATCTTCGAACAGATCAGATTCGCAGTTAAAATTGTATAGAATAAATGTCACATTATAGGTGGAAAGGTTTTGAAATACTTATTTCCTTAGATTACAAAAAGGTGGCCTTTACCTACGCAGAGAGGAAAAGACAATTGATCAGCAGTGTTGCAGACCACTGCACTTATCATGCATGTGTAATGACCCTAATTACCCTTCAACATCACAGATCACCCGACCTGCCCTGGAACCACTGACACACCAACGACATCCCTGACAAACCGAAGACACAAGAGTCATTGTGGTAAGACATTGTCTCCTGCGAACCGTCCCCTCCCTGTCCTCTGCGTTCCGACTCAGTTCTTGGACACGGTCGCTACTTAATAATAACCCCCCTCCTCGTTCCCCACATGGCCGCGCCAGCTCCCCTCCCTCTTCCTCCAGGTTGACACAGAGAGCCTTTTGTTCTTCTGAACTGCAATCTCTTACCTCACTAAGCCTGTAGTCTCAATTTCAAACGGCCTGAGCAACCATAGGAGCTGAGATGAATGACGACCAGATGTTACTTCCTAAATTTAGAGGAAGAAAAATATTTTTTTTAGCTTCATAAGAAAAAAAGAAAAGAAAAGAAAAGCAGATAGCATCTTATTTCTCAGTGATCAACATCAAGAGGCCGGTGTGCTTAAGCAACTCAACCTACTTTTTTCACGCGAGCGAAGTAAGTGAAAACCCTAACCCTAACCCCCTTTGAATAAATGCCTCTGAAAAATACAGCAGTTGAAATATAAATTAAAAATGGAAATGCTCGCAAAGCAAATATATCTTTTTTTCCCTCCCTCAAAGTGTGGCAGCGATATATTTTCTTTGCTTTTTTTCTTTTCATTTTGAAAAGAAAACCAGGTGACATTCAGCTCTTATTGCTCCAAACTGCTCCTAAAGATTGGCACATTGATTTGTTGAATAAAAGATCAGTGTGTGTTCTGTGAATAAAACATCTGCGCTATTTTCTAATTTAAAAAGAACAGGTCAAAACATCCATCCAGGCAATCATTCGTACAGTTTTCTTTCTATTAATTGCTTTACGTTAACAAAACATGACTGTTTTCTCAAAAGAATTGTTTTGCTGCACGACCAAGCTAACTAGCAGTAGCATGCAACCAGGAAGCGTTATATTCCACCGAACTTTATGAATCCAACAACAAGAACAACATGTTTAGGAGCAGAGGTCGTCCAGGTTGCCTACATTGTCTATATTGGAAAATAATCATTCTGACTCCAATTTAAGAAGATCTATCAAATATTTAAAACAGGCAGCTTTAGAGTCGATCTCATGGATTATAAATTTTAGCTATCATTTGCATTATTTCTAACCCCCACAAATAATCAGGATCCCCTATATTACATTTACTAATCGAGTTTGTACAGAAATATAATTCGAGAGGAGTGAACCATGGCATAGCATATCACATAGCAGCTATAATAAATTCTGACTGATAGCTGGTGGAAAGCTTTCTGATTTGAAAGCAAGATGTATTCCTGTTGGGTTTTCTGAACTGCACCTTGAAAAATACAACCTCAGAGACCAAATACTACATAACAGATGTTCCCGCCTGACTTAACTGCCTTCAAGTCAACAAATGTGGATTTTCTAGTTGACTAGATGGATTCTCTAATGGTAAAACTCAGTGACGAGGCTGAATATCCATATCAACAGAGTTCTCTTCGTTTTATGCATTCTAACGTGGTTGCAGTCGTGCAACGAAGATTTCAGAGCATAATATCAGAAGCAGAAACTCGGAGAAGACAGCCATCGAAGAAACGTTTCAAGCAACGACTCTGAACCTCAGTTAATGTTCTGGCCAAACATTTTGACAAGAAACTTCAAAGCTCCATCTTTTGAGCACATAGAACACACGGATGCTTTTTCTTTGCCTATTTGCATTTCAATTATGAAACATTGTACTGTTTTTTTTTTCCACTCCCGTCCTATCTCCCCCCTTGGAGGTTCATTTGCTTCTTGCACGGATAAATCAAGGCAACAGCCATGTAGCCATCATGCGTTGACTCACAGAGAGCTTAGAGTTCACCTTCTCACCTTTCGGATGATATGGACTTCTGCCGACAGGCTGCCTGGAATAACTTTTATCTGTTGCTCCGGTGATGCTAACACTCAGGTGGACACGAATGCGCAAGGACTCTAATGCTGACCTTGCACGGTCAGCTTTAGAACTACATGTGAAAGCAACATGCAATGACCCCTCATTCCCCCTGCCACTAACACACACACACAAATGCATACATGCACACACACCAACACTGACCTTGTTTGTTCAACCTTGCTACTAGAGTATAAACAATGTTGACTGAATTTGCTTTTGTAACCATCACAATAAAAATAGACATGAGGGTGACAAATCCGATGTCACTCTAAATAAGCACCGAAAACTCAAATGTAAAATGACTCAAAGGAACTGCTTTTAAAAATAAACCCTGACCAAGAGTGTCTGTCTGCATTTCTCACTAACTACTGCATTATGTTTGAAAAAACTAATTAAGATCCAATGATGGATCAAAATCCCCAAGCAGCAGAGGTCAAACATACAATCAATGGCTGCACCGCGTTTGTTTGACGTTTTACTAAATGTCCTGGGATGTTCTTATCACGGTTTAAAAATCAGAATGAACTTTGGGTTTAATTGTGATTGTTAGTTATTGTGTGTATTTTGTACATGGCTGCCCTGTTAAATCTGTCACTCTACTATTAGAACCCAGGGGGCCATTAGCCAGTCCTGGAAGCAGCTATATCTGCTTATTCTTCAGCAAAAAAGAAGCTCTAAGTTTTACATGCAGCTGCACACAAAGAGCTCAGAGGGGAAGATGACATGTCGGATGGGAAAAGGGATGTTAGTTTGTATGAATTATGCTCTATAAACCTGTGACTCATGGTCAGGGTTTGAGATGCAGGGGCAGGCAGAGAAATATAGAAGCAGTCAAGCTGTTCACAAAACAGTGCAATTTATTTTGTCCAACAAGGACACCGGAGATGTCCGAACTTTTTGCCAAGTCGGCCAAATCTGTCAAGTTCAAAATATTCCAGGGTCACAAAATCTTGATTTAGTTTTCGGATAATAAAAGCAACAATGAATTCATCATAATTTATTTTTTTTTGGTCGTGTTAAATAAACTCATTTTGTTATAAAAGTTGTCTCACTGAGATCCAAATATCATTTACAAGAGAGACCTGTTTTGACAAAAGATGCCTCTAGTGATATATACATTTATAACTAAAAAGAAGTTTGCTTCCCTAATTAAAAGGAATTTGGTTTCCTAAATTTTTTGGGATTGTTTTCTCTGTTTGTCCACACATCATTTTTATTTGACTAAGAACTGGCTATGGGTCAGCTTTAGCCCAAAACTGTCAAAGATATATTCCTTTAATTAAGCTTGGGAAGCTGAAGTACGAAGGCTCACTATTGGCCGGCGTCTGTAAAAACAGCCAATCCAGAAGCACTGTTCAATTACCTTGCTGTTAGTTGGAAAAGTAAATAAGCAGTTCACCAAGAGTGGAATTTAGGAACACCACAGCTTCAACTTTGGAGCCAAGATGGTTTCTACTTTCCATATTAACAATACGTTTGGTATTTGAACCACTACAATAGGCAGCTTTAATCGTTTTGAGACTGAGTCTCAAGTACTTATGGTTTTCAGCTTTTCATGGGCTGTTGTGGTGACTAAGCAAACTTTATTTGTGGAAAAAGCCTCCCAGTAAATATTTTCAAGTGCAGAAGTTTCCTGAAACAGACACAGAATGCTTAATTTCAGTGTGCTGGCGTGTCACTGCAGTGGCCTGGTTGACCAGAACAGTCTAATCAGACTGAGCCGCATGGGGCGAATTCAAATCAGCCGAATAGAAGGAAGGAACAGAGGGGCAAAAATTGTTGAAATTACATCAACCAGTGTACCAACAAATCAGTCAGCCATTTCATTTCAAGTGTCCTAAGACATTTGCACTAGAAAATAAATCAATTTTGAAACTAAACCAAACTGCCTTGTTGCTAAAATGTGCATGGTCAACACGTTTGCCAACTTACCAACACTGATGCTGTATTTAGCAACTTTTCAGATATAAATAATAGAAATCAGTATTGGCAGGTCAGGCTTTGTAAAGATTGGTGATCGGCGAGAAAAATGCACCCCTAATCATTTCCAATATTTACTTTAAACAAGCCATTTGACGACCTGGTGACCCGTCCAGGGTGTACCCAGCCTCTCACCCAATGGACACAGGAGATCGAGACCAGATATACATGGATATAAGAAGTAAAAAAAAAAAAGAACATTAAAAATGGTTGGAATCCAGTTTCCTGGGAGTCCAAAACATGGAGCGGTACAATAGGGAAGCTTAGCCTCCTGGAAAACGCCTTTACTCATGATTAGCATCATGGTTGACAAGACATGGTTAGAGAGAGGGAGGAGAGGCAGGGGATGATGGGAAGATAATAGGAAAAACTAATAAGAAAAATAAATAATAAGGAGAAAAAATGACATACAAACAAAGAGAGAGAGAGAAACTAACAGAATGAGGCAGTTGGAAACAAAAGAAGAAGTAATTATTGTGAAGAGGTCAAGCTTGCTGTGAAGCTCTGTCTTGAAGGTAAGAAAACAGACTCGTATTTACAAGAGCAGTGTGTGTCTGCGTGTGTAAGAAGCCTAAAGAAAAGCATGCGGATTAAGGATAACACCTCTGTAATTTGCCAAACTGAACCTGTGAGTCACAGGGAAGTTTTATAGAAGGAGGCTGGTTCATTCATACTTATGAGACAAGAGAAGAGACGTCTGTAATTTGCGACCGTTTAACGTCTGGCTAATTTAGCAAACGTGTTTAATGACAACGCAGCAGGTCTCTATTAGTGTTTACGTCACATTGCATATTCATGAGGGAGACTGGCTCGCAATGCATCTGTGCTGCAGCCAGGTTTGTTTCTGGGAACATATTGCTGGGTTCATCCACGTCACAGTCAGGATGAGCACAGATGAGAGGGGAGGGGAGGGCAGCGCAGAAAAAAAAAAACTAAAAAGAGTGCAGCAGGGATGGAGGGATGAGAGAGAACAAGACAGAGAGAGAGAGAGAGAGAAAGAGACAGGAGTGGATGAGAACTGGTAGATAAGTCCCAGTGTGATCAAAGCGTTACTTTGACAGCCAGAGCGAGCCTCGCCAGCAGGCTGACTGGTTAATGTTAGAAACACACACACTCTCACTTTGAAATATTAGAATATGAGATGGTAAGAGACTTCATCTTGAATTTCTCTCTGTGACACTGATCAAGTTGGCAAAGGTGGACTGTATTCAGAAAACTCATTTTGAAAAATGAATCACTTTTTTGTTTGCAGCAGAAACATGCGAAGCATCTGCATGTGATGCTTTCATTTCAGTCTAACACGTGTAAAGGAAGTGTAAGGACAACGTCCCTGAGCCTTCACACGCCTGGGCTGCTTACAGATAGGAAAGGGTTAAGGTTTCAAAGCCACTGAAATGTTCGGCTGTCTGGATTAAAGTCCTTTAAGGGTCTTCTTCCTTCCAGCTACTTTCTGTTTTATCACAACACAAGAAGAAACGAACAGGAACAAATGAAAAACATGGACAGAGACAAGCACATCATGCAGTGCTCTGAACTCTCCGGCTAACAGGCTAGCAGCTATCTTATTGCTTAAGCTGGTTTTCAGTTGCTCCATTTAGTCCTGTTGTAAGGAACAAAGAAAAACAATAATCAATCTCAGCTTATACCTTTTAAATTTGTAGACCAAAGTACAACAATGAACACCAAAGTTCAATGTTTAGGACTAAATACACATGATGACTGATGAGTTAGGAATCGCTTCTATAGTAGACTCTCTCACTGACTTTCCACACTCTGACGACGTATTTGATTCACTAAGCTCATGGTATGACATTTTAAAAAAAACAACTTTGCGAACTTAAAAACCTGAACGCAATACCATTTAGCACGACTTTAGCTAGCATTTTCCTTGGCGCTACAGAAAGACCGTAGATGTTAGCTTCTACAGTAGCGCTGAGATGATTTCACTGAGCTTATTAATTATTTGGGGCCTGAACTATTAAAGTAGCCAAATATAAACGTTTTCAGATGGGACCTGGAGTATTCATGGATTTCAGCTATGATTCCTATGAATATTGGGAGTCTAGTATTATATCTTCAGTCGATACAACAGTTGCTTTTGAAAATGCAAACATATTCCACACCTTTCTTAATTTTAGGGTGAAACGACTGAATATTTTTTTCTCATCCAAAGACGTCTAAAGATTCACTCCTCTAAAGACAACTGTCCTGCTGCTTGGAAAATTTGGTGCTATGACTCACTTTTCATCTCACTCTTCATCCCGCAACAAGCAGCAGAAGATTCTTCTCTGCAGATCACAAGCTTAAAGATGCCGTTGATAATAGCATAGATAATGGAGGAATGGAGCCGTGTAATCTGGCGATTAAGCCACTTATTTTCCCGAGCGGGCTGCACAGTGGCGCAGTGGGTAGCGCTGTTGCCTTGCAGCAAGAAGGTCCTGGGTTCGATTCCCGGCCCGGGGTCTTTCTGCACGGAGTTTGCATGTTCTCCCTGTGCATGCGTGGGTTCTCTCCGGGTTCTCCGGCTTCCTCCCACAGTCCAAAAACATGACTGTCAGGTTAATTGGCCTTCCCAAATTCCTCCCTAGGTGTGAGTGTGTGTGCATGGTTGTTTGTCCTGTTTGTCTTTGTGTTGCCCTGCGACAGACTGGCGACCTGTCCAGGGTGACCCCGCCTCTCGCCCGGAACGCAGCTGGAGATAGGCACCAGCAACTCCCGACCCCGTTAGGGAGAAGGGTGACGGAAAATGGATGGATGGATGGATGGATTTTCCCGAGCTCCTCCTCCAAACATGACATGGGAAGGGGCTCGGCGACAATGTGTTGCGCGTTCTGCCTTCCAGCTTCATGTTCAGAGTCCTCATTATGCGGCTGTGTCTGTACACCGTCACCCACTTTGTTTTTCCCCCAGTTCCAGCCGCAAAAATAGAAAAATAATGGTCAGATAACGCACACTCCTGACCACACAGAGGTCATGACTGCGATGCTTTTAGTCTCTGAATTTTCCCACAAAGGAAGACTACCTATCAGCCTGTTTATCTGCATGTTTCTTTATCCACTCCTCTGATGCTGCACCCTCTATATCATAATCAGATAAGAGCTACGCAGCATTTGCTTTTTTTTCTCCCCTCTATGCATTTAACATCTAGTTTCACCCTGCGTGCTTGTGTCAGCATGTGCGGTGTGAAATTAAATTCCTTGTACAGCGGGGCACACACCTGTTTGGAGCAGATCTGTCAGCCGCCACCACGCACCGAACAGCGTGAGGCGTTTCTGTACCGGTCGCCTCTACAAATGGGTTACATCTGCAAAGTCAAACTGCTAAGAATGAAATGAAATAGTTATTTATACGGTAAGTGGTCGCAGAGGAGAGTCTACAGGCGAACCAATGGCGTTCTATTCTGGTGTTTAAGGATAAACATTCGGTACAGTGGGCACCTGTCAGTATTTTTCTCTATAATGTAACCCCAAATTTGCCCACGTGCTAGTGTTTCATAAATTATTTCCAAAGTGAAGTTTGGGAAATTCTTGCTGATGTTTACAAAATAGCCAATCATTTTCTTCGGTTGGCTGTAACCCCAAGAACGGAATAAAACGTGTATGATTCTGTGTGAAATTAGCTCATTAGTTTTACATGGTGAACTTTTTGAACATATGAGCAAACAAAAACGCCAGCTGGTTCTTGGGAAGGCTGAACATGAACAAACCAGTTTGTTTTATTGTTGCTGCTTCGTCCTAGAACACAAACGCAAACTCAGCAATTTGGATTATAATACCCTAAAATATTTAGCCTAATAATGAGCCAGAGATTGAGAAGCTGAGACCATTACGAATGACCGCTCCGCTGGTGGCTGGAAAAGACAGAATGAACACACAGCCACATGCTCGCACACAGTTAATTACTGTACAGAATAATGAGAAGAAAACGACTCATTAAATCTCTCCTTGACCCGCACGCAGAAACTCGCCTCTTTTCCTCTCTGTCTTTCTCTCTTTTGCGCTCACTCTGCTGTTCTTCAGACAAGCTTGTCAAAGCACATGGCTTTTCAGCTGTGAAATATTAATTGGTCTTTAAGAAAAAATTATAAAAAAAGGAAAATCTTAGTGACCCCAATCCAGAGTAATCGCAATGATGAGGGAAAGCTAAAGGAAAAAAATATATATAAAAAACCAACAAAAGACCTTCTAAAATTCATAATTGAGAATTGAACTTTCTTCTTGACCTTCATCTCACACTTGCTCCTCCTCTCATCGTTTCTCATCGTCCCTCCTCACTGAAAACAGCGTACCAAAGCACAAATGTGGTTAAAATTATGCATGAAGAAACAACCTTTCCTTTCTTTTCCCCTCATGTGACTGGTGTCATGAGATCAGCCACCACCTGTCAACACCAAGCGACTGTCAGGGAAAACAAATTACCCTTGATAACACAGATCTGCGCCACACACACATTCCCAAAATAAATAAATAAATAAATACAAACAGCCTTTTCGCATGAGAAATACACAAATACTCAGGCTTTTAGGTAGAGGCTTGCACACCTTCTACTCTGGTCAATATCGCCTCTCTATCCCAAGTAATCAATTTTCATTGTACTGAGATCAATAACCTGTCCAAGCTGTATTCTGATCATCAATACCGCCAGTCAATAAAAATCACTCGTTAATCCTGAATTAACATCGATCGCGCCACGGCCGCCGTCCCCCTGGCGATAAATCCACACAACCTGGCCCCAAGTCGTTCCTCACGCCGAAAAGGTCAGAGGAGCAAACGAGGCCCGCTTCAGAAGAACCGACACCTTTTGAAAAACAGAGAACCCACACGCTTCGTCTCCAGTGACAGTGTCACTTCATTGCTCTTCCTGCCCATGCACTTGACCCCCCGGCGGCCCCCTGACTCTGTACAACTTTGTTGTGACTTTGCTTATTGCTTCACGCAGGCGTGGGACGGCTTCATGAAAATATCACTCTTTATCCGATCGAGTCCAGCAAATTTGATACGTTTCCCCATTTGCTGAGTTTTGCTTCGTGTCTGATTCATTTCTTGTCCTTTCTGTGCTCTCATAAGTTGGACTCGTTCCTGGCTGTGAAGAAGGGAAGGGAAAAAAACAAAGTAAGGAAGGAAAACGCAGGAGTGCATGAACTTCAACTCGCGCGCAGTGATTTCAGGTTGCTCTCACGGAGAACACTGAGGGAATAATTGAAACCACATGAGCACCAGAAAAGAAAGAAAAACATACAAACTTCATGCTAGACGCCACAGAATTTGTAGCCGTCACAGAAAGGGAAGTATGGCAACGTGGCAACAATGCTGAGCGAGTTGTGTTGACAAAAAAGAATCCGCAGAAAATCATTTCCTTGCTCTTTTTAGCTGGAGACAAATACGTCTTCGTTTTCTCCCTTTTACCCAGGAGTAAAGGTCATGAACACTAATTAGCGACTGTCATTTAATCTGGCTGAGACCAAAGATTAGAGATATAATCCCACTGCACTGCACTCTGGATGTTATAAATCAGTGTTACGTCTACCGAGATTTTGACCGGTTCAGTTCTACGTATGAAATTCTTTCTGTATGACCTTGAAGAAAAATCTGGTTTTATGGTTTAATGCAATTTTAAAGAAAAAAATGCAACATTGTCGGAACATGTAACAATTATTCCTACTGCTGCTAAGATAAAATGAAATATTTGTTACTACATGTAACAAAAATTTGTCAGTTTAACATATTTATTGGTATTTGGCAGTGGGGCATAGTTGATGTTCCTGAAGGAATAAATATTTGATTCTCCTAATCTCATACACAATCTGATTCTAGTAATATTATGAATATATACTTGCACTATTTTGACTATAATTTATTACTGTTGTAATTTTATTACTTTTATCTCATATTATTACAACTTTATTTTCATCTTATTACGACTACTCTTGTATTATTACAAATTCAGTCAGGTATAATTAAAACTTTACTCTCATTACTTTTGGTTACTGACTTTGACGTAGTTATTCACATATAACCTTATTCTAGTATTATTACAACTTTATTCATAATTATGACTACTTTGTACTATTTTGATTAACATACAACTATTCTCAGAATGACTATTCACATAACACTATAACTTACGTCTCAAATTATCTCTACTTTATTCTAGTATTTTTATGAGTTTATTCACATATAATTAAAACAACTATTTTCGTCATGACTATATGCGTAACGCTGTAACTTTATTCTCATATTTCAACTTTGTTCATGTATAATCATGACTTCTTGTATTATTTTTATTTTATCATTTAACTTTATTCTTGTAATGTGATTTTATGCTAGTATGATTTTTTTTCTCATATTTGACTATGTTCTCATAACATTATGACTAGCAAAATTAAAAAGTTTTTTTTCTTAGCCTGTCCCTAATACTCTGTTGTACTCCTTTAGTTTACATACAGTGGAAAAAGAGCAGTTGCTTTTTTTTCCCAACTACCTGGCAACCACTTTGCATTAACATGTGGGGGAGGGGTTAATTGCTTTTACTGATCGGTCTGGGATTTTATTTCAAGAACTTTAAGGCCTGTCCAATACGTAGCAAAAAGAAAGAAATGTGTCTTTTTGCAAGATCAAGAATGTTTCTTTTGATAGGACTAATGGCATTTCTGTACTTCCATATAAAGCTTGAAAACTTAACATTTTTGCTCAGTTACACAGTAATCAAACAGCACATGGAAAAAAAAAAGATTATGCCTATATGATGTGTGTGAATATGAGGTAAAAAAAATTGCCAATCGCATTGGGAGTGAGAAAAGAAAAAATATGTTTAGTTTTGGCAGAGTCTAAGTCAGTCTGTTAGCAGAATGAAAAATGTCCGTGGTTTTGAAACAGTAACTTTTTGAAAAAGCTTACCACTAACCGGCCTATTCGGCTCTAAATAGTCAGAAATAAAAGAAAAACAGAAGCTGCTGTGTAACTGTGACTCTGCTTTCTGTCAGAGCCGTGGACTCAGATATGGCAGGAAAACAAAATAAAGAACTGCAGCAGCAGAACTCAATTCCCCTTGACAGAGCCGTGGACTCAGATATGGCCGGACACACACACCTCACACACACACACACCTCACACACACACACACACACACCTCACACACACACACACCTCACACGCCTCCTATCACCTCTCACTGGGAGGTAATGTGAATGTGAAGGTAACAGAAACCATTCACAGTGGACATGCTTATCCAGACAGGTTGGATTTGTGCGCGAGTGTGTGTGTATGTGTGTATGTGAGAGAGAGAGAGTTCGGGGCAGTTTGTGCAGATTGAATCCTGTATCCCTGGGTAGCCTAACTACCTCTCCATCTCCCTGACCAGCGCTCTGAGAGAGGGAGATTGGTAAAGAATTAGAAAGAAAGAGCAGAAAGAAGGAAAACAACCAGAGCAGCCTGCAGCTCAACAGCTCCCTCTATCGGCACCTGGGCAAGGTTCAACACTTCCAGCCATCTTTAGTGTCTGCTCTCTCTCCGTCCGCTTTCTTACTCTCATTAGTAAGTTTCCAGACTTTCAAATGATTGGAAAAGGAAAAGGTTGTTGACTTTCCTTTCCCTTTCAGACATTTAGTCTCAGTCGGTTTAAGACCTCGCTAATTTGGTTTGTGAACCCCTTTGAATGTCAAAGCCAAGTTAAAAAAAAACCCTAAATTTTAAACCGGTGATAAATGTCAGAATCGCACAGGAAAGCAACAAGAAATAGAAATAAAAAATGAAGCTGAGAACTGTTTCTTTTTTCACAAAATACCTTTTTTGTGCAGAGCCTCAGTCAATATTACAGCAGGAATACAGACTGACACATCAGCTCTTTGCTAACTGGTAGGAATACTGCAGAGTATTTGCCTTACCAGGTTCTTGAAACAGCTCTTATGAAAAATAGCAAATCTTATGACATTTCTGTGTTACACTGTGTGCCGTTTTTCTTTCTTTTTTTTTTTTTTTTCCCAAATGAATGTCAGCTAAGAATCTGATACGTCTCCCCCACCCTGCTTTCCTCTGTCATCCAAAGAACATTTCTAACTTCGGTTCAGCTTAAACACGGCGTGAAGATTCGTGGTTAGGATACTGAAGCGTCTGTCTTGCCTCTAGACGATCACTTTTGCAGATATAAAAAGGAAAACCAACTTCTGCTGGAGCTGGATACCTAAGTGGAGACAGGCAGCTTCTCATTGTGTTTTTTTTTTTTTTTTTTTTTTTTCCGTCCAGCTCAGACAGAAACGACTCCCATACTGGAGAACTGCACGACAGACGTTACTGACAGAAGTCACGCTGCCCTCGTCTTCTCCTAACATCCTGATGGGAGTCACGCTCTGGTTTTTAAAACCTAAATCTGTTTCTCTGATCCCGTACCTTGTTGTTTCTACTCAGTGCACCACATCCTATAAAATTCATCACATGTCCTGTTTCTGTTTTCTGGCCTCCAGATGCTTACCAAATTACTCCAAACAAAGTCATTTTGGGAGTAAAACCGCAAGAAGGAAAATAAGTCAAAGAAGTTGACTAATCTGGGTTTTTCCCTGGTGGAAAATTGCAAATTTAGCTGATTTACTATTCAGGTCAGATTTATTTAAACCCTTTCTGTCTGCTAATGCTTGATATTTAAATCTTGGGTTTTTTTTGTTTGTTTTTTTTAGCCATAAACAACTCAAGCACCAACAGGTTAAAACAGTCTCTGTACATTTTGTAGTGGAGACTTTTTCAGAGACTCAATGTGTTTTTCATCCTGATCGGTACAACATTTTATACTTGACCATCCTTAAAAGTGGCTTTGAGTAAGTCCAGAAGGATTTGCAGTCTGGAACTTTCACAGTTTTGTTTCGCCATACGAACAGACTTTCAGGTTTGATGAATATGACAATAGGTGCCATTGAACATGGCCGTTACGTCACAGTGTTTACAACCTTCCATCAACCCAAACTCACCTTGGGGAAGTTTCATACCCTATTACAAACAAATCATTTTCTATAATCTACTCACAGTTATCTTTAAGGACCGGTGGCTACACATCACCATAAAATATTATTCATCAGTATCAGTTTTGGCTTTACTTTGTGCCAAATGTTTAATATCTCAGTTGACCCGAATGGGTACCATAACCCCAATCATTAAAAATTGTACGTGCATAAATAAATAGATTCAATTACACATGAGTTGGAATTCATGAAGTGACCGAAACTCCAAATGCTTTGAAGCTATCTGTTAGTAAAAGAAAATCAAGCCTCTTTGGTCGTTGACTTTGTGAGTTCATCTGGCGGCCAAATTTCAGAGAATCGCAAATGTCAAGCCTAATTTTGCTGTCCAATGGATGTTTTCCGTTCACACTGTGCTGGAAAAATGACATCAGTGTGGGAGAAATCCACAACACATCCGGCCAATGGATAACACACAGAAAAGCTTTTTTGCCAAAGCAACAGGATGCAACAAGTTATGGAAAGACGAAGAAGAGATTACCTGTTTATTCCATCTTAGCTAAATCTAAATGATATTATTCACAGCGTAAACGACGTCCACAAGAAGACTGGTCGCTGAAATGGGAGACAATTTGCTAACCACAGATTTGAACCACAGGTCATACTGTCATTGTGTTGTATTTGGATGAGTACCTAGAGAATTAGAAAGGTTTGGTACATTATAATTTTACTTTAGTCTTCAGTTCTAAGGGAAACATGGAGCATAAATCAGCCACTCTGAACAAAGTATTAAAAGATGTCTATTGTTGAAGAATTGAGTCAGATTTTGTTTTCCTACATTATTTTTCTAAGTGTCTCCTTGTTTCTGTGTCTCAACTGTTGGCCAAAGACTTTATTTTTCATTTGCAAGAGAGAGAGAGAAAAAAGGGCTTGCTGGTGTGAGAACCTTCTCGCTGAATAAAATACAACAGCAGCAAATGATTTTCTCAATGGCTCCCACCAGACCGGAGCGCAAGGCAGAGCCGGCAGAGGGGAGAAAAGAAGGGGGTAGAACAGAGGGACAGGAAAAAGGATGGGTGGTAAAAATGTGGTGGTGGTGGTGGTGGAGGGGGGCAGCTCTGGGGCTGGTGGCAGAATGGGAGGGGGATCATTTTCAAACTGCAACTGTGTTTGAGAGACAAAAGGACAGAGGCCAAGCCTTTTTGTTTGTTTGTGTTTGTGGAAAAATGCTGAAAACAAAGTCGGTAACAGATATTGAAACTGCACAAAGATGGAGAACTGCAAACCTTTTGCTACTACATCACAGTGGGGGGCAACGGGGGACAAAGGGCAAATATAATATAATGTAATATAGAAATATAAACTTAGCAGAGGGCAAGTTTTGTTTAGTTTCTTTTTTTTTTTTTTTTTTGCTCTTAAAGCTTGACCACCCTCAACCTGCATGACAGTGTGGTTGTCCCCATCCGGTGAGCCCCTGTTCAAAACTTTCTGGAAGCGCCCCTGTTTCCTAAATGTCCAGAGCAGATACAAAATTCAAATCGCTCAGCAGCAACGGAGGGAGTCGGAGTGGAAACGAAACGACCGTCCAATGATCCGCGAGCCAGACGCAGCGCACGAGACTCTCCTGAGTTCCGAGCGAAGACGAAGCTCCGATTATTGAAGTCGATTTTCATACCAAACATCAGGGAAACATCTGTATGTATTGATCTTAATCCATAAAGCAACAATGTGTATTTTTAAAGAGGTGTTTTGCGATATAAGTTGGGTAAAAGCCATAAAAGTCGATATTTTCTCCCCTAAAAATAATCACTATTTTCGCTTCAATGCATCCAAGCCGAATAAGTTTGTTTATTTTGATTACTGGAGGCCCGCATTGAATCAAACTTGCGCGTCGGAGCCGCGGAGAGGCTCCGGCAGGGAGGACGGACGCGCTCACAAAGTTAGTCCAACAGCAACGCACGAAGCCGGGAGTCAAGCGACGATCCCCGGCTGTGAGATCCGACCGACACCCGGTGGCTGAAACCAGCCGCTGATTAATCAAGGCGACTGTTGGGATTCAGATGAAATGTCTTGACCTGATCCCATAACGAATCCAGAAGATTACATCTGCAGTGCTGATCCAGAGTGGAACCAGAATCTCCCTGGCGTCCCGGGAACCAAAGTCTTTCAACTGGGTTTGCGCAATGACCCCCCCAGACGAGAGGATGAAACAGCTGAGTGGCACGAAGGAATATGCACACAATCAAAAATAAATAAATAAATAAAATACAGTCATAATAATAATAAATAATAATAATAATAATAATAATAATAATAATAATAATAATAATAAACATCCCGAAAAAAATAAAATAAAATCAAGCTGCTTCTTACCTTTAACATGAAAGATTCCCGCGAGTCTTCAAGGGATGTTTTTTCCTCCAAAACATACAAGTGGTATTGCTTCTGTTACCAGATGTCCAACACGTCCACTTACTGTAAGCCCTGGGTTAACTGTTCTGCTGCTTTTTGGACGGGAAAGGTGAAAAATCAGAGCGCAGGGGCCAACAAGATACAAACAGAACCTTAAAAAAACCCAGCAGGTTCTGAGATTATTTATTTATTTATTTATTTTATTTTTTTTACAAAAGAAAATGCAGCCGGAGCAGCCGTGCGTCTGGATAAGGTCCCGAAAGTGAAGTGATGGAGAGGAGCGAAGGTGGCGGTGGCGAGGAGGAGGGAGACCGGGAGCGGAGGCGGTGGGTGTGGGACAGAGAGAGAGAGTGAGAGAGGCGGGGTTGGAGTGGTGGAGGGAATCACCGGAGCATTCCTCCCTCCTTCGGGTATGAAAATCCAGTCCGCGGCGTTCCTCCGTCCTGTCTCCGTCCTCTCTCCCAGAGAGTCAGCAGCGATGTGAGGGAGCCGGAGCGGAGCGGAGCGGGGCAGAGCGGCGGCACCGAGAGAGAGAGGCGGGAGGGAGGCGCGGGAAGCTGGGGAGGAGGGAGGAGAGCGAGCCGCGCTGCCAGCCGGTGGAGGGCAACCTTCACTCTGGATTAGTTCTCTACGCCTAACATGTCCGCTTTCCCCTCGAAAAAAAAAGTGTTGCTACGTATTTTAATGTTTCTGTTCTCATTAAAAATGAAACTCGCTTTTCTTTATGACCAAACCAACTCAACGGCCCGGTCCAGTGTGGCGCTCTGCGGCACGGGGAACCCCGGCAGGAGGGTCATTGATGCAACAGTTGCTTGTCCTAATAGGATGGAAGCGACTCCAAACTGCTGCAGAAGATACTGATGGCCTGCCATGCAGCCAATGAGAGGAGAGGAGCAGCGGCAGACTGAGCAGCTATTGGCTGCATGGAAAACAAGCTCTAATTTGTCTCTCAGCCAATGAAAACAGAGACACAAGAAGCGTCAAATGGGATTCTTACTTCAGAGAGATAATAGAGGCTCTCACCTGCTGAGAAGGGTTAACACTACTGGGAAACAAAAAACATCTAAGGTTTTTCAACAAACTTCTGACTTTTAAATTTTCATGATTATGATTTTAATTAAAATTCTGATTTTCATCCAAAATTTCAGATTTTCATCCAAAATTTCTGAGTTTTAATCTAGAAATTATAACCTTAATATTACAGTTCTGACTTTCTTCTTTTTGAATTCTGACTGATTGAAAACTTAAACGTGTAAACTAAGAATTCTGACTTTTCCACTTTCAGAATTCTTCCCTTTTAATTTGCAGAATTCTGACTTAATAATTCT
This sequence comes from Poeciliopsis turneri, assembly GCA_922788865.1. NCBI lineage: Eukaryota > Metazoa > Chordata > Actinopteri > Cyprinodontiformes > Poeciliidae > Poeciliopsis > Poeciliopsis turneri. Next base: position 1,919,803 of record CAKLNU010000908.1, on the reverse strand, counting down.
GCTTTTCCCCCCTCAAAATTGTAACTTGAATTTAAAATTTCTGAGTCTTTATGACTTTAATCTTTGAAGTCTGACTTTTCCCCCCCAGAACTCTGACTTTAATTTCAATTCTGACTTTTATCCAGAGAATTCTGTCTTTTTCCCATTCTCACTTTAATTTCAGAATTCTGTCTTTTAACTAAGTTTTGACTTCCATTTCTGAATTTTGACATTTTTCTCAGTTTCAGCTTTGCAAAATGCATTTTTTTTCAAACATTTCAAATATTCCCCATAAGACAAAGTCAGTGAATTGACATATTTTCTGACAATAATTTGGAGTTATGTTCCACAATCTGCAAATAAGTAAATAAGTAAATCAGTGAACATATGTGGACAGGAATCCACTGTATGAATGTAGTTGTTCTGTGATGGTTGTGGGGGTTTAATGAATAAACATTGCCATGAAGACCAAGAAAACGCCTCCATCAATAGAAAATGGCTGTGCAATGAGTCAATTATTTATTGGTACTTTGCATATCTGACCTCTATGAACATGTGGAGAGACAGCGAAAGTGTCAAAAGAAAGCCAACAGGACACTCTGTAACCTTTACTTTTGTTCATCAGCAACAAACTAATGTTACATACAGGGCTGAACATAAGAAAACTGGCTGCTAAAGCCTCAGGCTGGACAAGAGGCTCACCACCAGCTTCACCAGCGAGCCTGCTGTAAACCAAGAACCCAAATCCCATCAAACTTGGTCAGCGGCTGATAAAGCCCATCTACTCCAGTCCTGCCTGTTCCCTGGTGACTTCAATCAGCCTTTTGACTGACTGCCAGATGCTCTGATGACTGCCTGATAACACTGAAGCCAGTGTTGCAACTCCATGCCCTCTGGTGCCTGGTCCTTGGTAACTGAATAATTTACTTACCCTTGGTTGGCCTGCATGTGCAGCACATTACTTCCAAATCGGATTATTCATTGTGGGTGATCAGCTCGGCACTTAACTCTTTTTGGCTGCGACTGTAAATACTGACCAACTCTCTTTTCACTAAGGTGATTAAGGCTTTAGCTTCTCCATCTATTCACTGATATGCTTTGCGTTAAAATGTTCAACGCATTTTTGACACCACAGGTACATATCCTTTTAAGATAAATATATTAATCAGGCTTTCGCTGTCTTGATTTCTTGGTGCGGCCTGCTTCAGTCAAATTGTAGTCAAATAGCCTACAATTTATTTTAGAAATTCAAATTTCCGCCCTGTAATTACCTGGCTGCACTAATTAAAACAGCCTCTGATATGTAACAGAGGTTAGGACTTAAAGTAGAGCTGCTCCGAGGTTCTAGATTAGGATAATTAATGGTTCTTGAACCAATAGGCATTTGGTGTTAATTATGCTATTCAAAATAGTTGGCCTCTCATTCTAACTGCAGCACTTTTTCACTCCACTGTCAGTAGCGGATAAATTGTATTGGGGGAACAGAATATGGAGAAATCTTTAAATGTACAGCACTGTGGGAAGGTTTTTGCTCCTTCCAAAGTTACTCAGTTTTGTCCATTTAAAGAAAAGCTAAACATCAAATAAACTTTTTTTTTGCAGATAAACTATAAATGTGGCCTTAATGCAAACTATGACGTCTTCATGCACATAAATAGCCTAAAACTGGCTCAGTGCTGCCCTCTTTGGGCTTCACCGTGGCAGTTTCTTCCTCAGGACAGTTGCTGCAGTGCAATTGGTGCTTTAAGGTGTTGCCACTAATAAGGTAAAAAGAGTTTTGTCCTTAGTTACTTTTTTGAAAAGAAGTCGCTGGAAGGTTAAAGTCTGAAAAGTCGTTAATTTAGAAACAAAGTTCTAAGTTAGCAATAGTCCTATCCCTCGTCCTGACCATGGCCTTGCTTAACCCCCTCCACTCAGACCCAAACTGGATCACAACCCTTCAGGATCTCTTGGCTCCGCCCACTTTGGTGGAAGTTTTCAAAAATTGTCTGTGGGCGGGGTTAAGCTTACAGAGGGAGGTTAGTTACAATTTAAATATTTCAGATTATCAAACAAAGACAGGCAAAGAAAACAAAATTGTTATCCTCATAGCATAACAGGCTAAGTCATATTCTGGCAGGAGTGTCCAAACTAAGACCTCAAGGATCGGCATGTTCTTCCCTCTGTCTAACATTAAAATTAATGGCAAAGTGCAAAAACAGGATAAATCTATGATGTTGTGTAAGGGCTCTTGTAGATTCAGAAAAGGAGGAGGAGTACATTTCAGACAAAAAAACCCGCAAAAAGTTTTATATTAACCTCAAAATTATGGAGTACTTTTCTCTCAAATTTTCCATCTCCAAGCACAGAAATGTTCTATTTTCTTTCCTTGGAACATTTCTGAGAACCCAAATCTCAAAATTTCTGAGGTTTTTTTTTTGTGGTGAAAATTCACTCCTCTATTTTCCATCTATAAAGTCTCTGATACGTTGCCTTAGAAATCTGTAAGGGTAAGAGTAAAAACGTTTTAACAGCAGTGCAGTAAAAACAAAATGCATCATGTTCTGCTTACATGAACATGATGCATTTTGTCCTTTATGGCAGAAGTATTTCAACAGCTAAGGCATTAAAAACAATGTACAGATGTTGTTTCTGGTGATATAGAACATGTGGGAACCTGTAACTGGTGACTTTGAGAGTCTTTTAGAATCACTGACATGATGTAATGTCACTTCTACAGTTGTACATATTTCTAAGAAACCTCTTCTGCTGGTTTCCTAAAAAAGAAAAAAAGAAGCTGATACGCAAACTACAGCTCTTTGAAATATGAAGACGTAAGAAGACAAAACCCCGAGCTGAAAATTGCTGGGCTCAAATTTTAGGATCTAATGGCAGATGCCTGGAAGGCCCTGCATTAGAGCTGATTTGCACAAGGTACTCATGGGGACTTTTATTCAGATGGCAGCCATAGATGATAATACATATTTTTATTACAGCATTCACTCGGCCTTTATTACACCAAATGCAAAATGACATAATTGGATTCAAATAAAGGGTGGATTGTCGGAAGTAATTAGGAGGGTACATTTGGTGGTAATGAATGAACATGCAGACAGCTGCAGTCTTTTTGCTCATAATCTCTTCATTGCAGTCTTTCTGTTCTGCAGACAGATTTAAATTAGCTCCAATAAATAAGTGAGTATATTCATTAAGATAATTCACACAGTCTTCTAGTCTGGCATCTCCTCTGTGTTACGTTCGAAAGTGTGAAAAAGAAATAATTATTTTTTTTCTTCACTTTTTTCTAAAGAGAATTATTTTTTTCTCCTTATTCTCCCCTGATTAGAACGGATTGAACTGTTCCGCCAAATATTAACCCAGGAAACACTGGGAATTCACTTTTAAACGCAGAAATGTGAACATGTAGAATTCTAACGATATTTTGGGGGCATAACACAGGTTTTAAAATTGTGTCCTCCATGCGATCGAAGGCTATTTCCAAAACACTAAATTAAGGCGGAGAAACAATGAAAATCAATGCTATAAAAACATCTGAAATATATTTTTTTCTGATTGGTTTTCTTATACATTTGCTACCAATTCAAAATCAAGAACATTTATTTCGAATGCCAGCTGTGTAGTCAAAGTTCATCCACAGGTTTGAACCTTAAGGATAAAAATCTACCTGACAGCACCGACTCTGCTTCAGTCACACTTAAAGCACTCAGAGACAACTATGCTATCAATGCTGTCACAGCTTAAGTGCAAGTTAATTAAAATAATTTTATGATCTAAGGCAGACATATTAAGAGACATAACTTTGCTAGGACTAAATAGAAAACGGGGTAAAGCAGCAAGAAGAAAGATTGCCAGAAAATCGAATAATTTTTAAGATGCTTAAAATTGTTCTATTTAAATTTCTGAAGCTGCTGTACTTAATTTGTTTTCTTTTCCTTTAACAGGGGAGATTTTCTCCGTCTTGACGCATAACTAAAACATTTCAGTCCACTGGAATAAACCGATGTGGATAAAATCTGTCTAAAGTCATTTTGTTGAGGAAGCAGAGCTGCTGTACGGTGACTGAAGCAACCGAAGGAGAAACTGTTTCTGCTCCATCGGTCCCCGCTGCACCTCTCAGACTGAGAAAAACCTTTTAATAACCACATGACTACAGACCTGGGACACTTTGAGAATAATCACCAGTCGCACGTGCATGTAATCGTCTATAATGAGTGGATTGTGTACTGGACATAGAGTATGGTGTATATAGAAATAATGCAAAGAAACAAACATATAAAATTCTAATGGGGATTCACTGCCACAAGCCCATGTCTGAAGACACCAGTGTTAGAAAATATTAACATTTTGGTCTGGATTAGCACCTTTTATTGATTTAGGGGCACTGTGTTGCCTTCTCTGCTGGGAGTCGGGCTTTAAGCAAAGGGAGTCGGGCATATCTCCTCTTATTGGCTCACCTATTTATTGGTTTGTGTTTTCAGGCTGCAGCTTGACTGCTGTGTCAATCAGGTCATCAAAGAAAAGCCATTTATCCTGGTGATGATGAAGAGAAACTGATAAACGACTGGACACGCACACACACACACACACACACACACACACACACACACACACACACACAGGCTTATAGCTTATCATCAGAGTTTGGAGAGTTTAGACTCAGTCAGCCGCTACATGTCAACAATGATCATTTTAATATTTATTCAGACGGTTTGTGGAGCAATCCGCCTGATGGGTGTTTGGAAGAGTCAAAGCAAAACTTCAATAAAAATCAACTACAGACTAGAGCTCATGGTAATCAGTGGTAAAATATTTAATTTTAGGACAAACCAAGGCCAAAATGTTCTTTCATGTGTCTCAAAAATGTAAGACGGTTCCGGTGACAAAGACATACTTTAGTGTGCGTCTTTTTATGTTTTCCCAAATGTAATAAAGGCTTCATGAATCTCAAATGATGTTTAAAGAATTTCTACTCTGTGTAGTATTATCCTTTGAAGATTTGATCAAGTAGTTTGATCAAGTATTTTAGATTTGGAAATGATCAAATGCCGTCCAGAGCGATTAAAACACATAAAAACATCAAAAAGGAAGATACAATGCATAGTCAAGTTCACTGGCTAGTTGAAGTATTCTTGCTGAATGATTTAAAACCTTTTTATCATGTTTTTTTCATATTATTCTTCTATAGAGGTGTGCGGTCCAACCTCTACTTCCTCTTTATTTAGCCAAATTAAGGAGGAGCGTTCGAGGGATTCGCTTTGCTCAGTAGGTGGAAGTTTTCTATGGCAGGTGAAGTCACAGTCTGAAGTTGTAAACATTCAGCTGAGGCTGCAGTTGAACGAGGTCTGTAGCCGAAACACAAGCCTGCTGTTGTACATGCTGACCCACGAGCCTCAGACAGTAAGGAAATATTCTCTGTTGGCGAAGCCACGCGGAGACTGCACACACACACACACACACACACACACACACACACACACACACACACACACACCTACACACACACCCACCCACACACACACATAAAGACACACATGCAAGGACACACATGCATATACAAACACACGGACAAGAGGACCTGTTGAAAATAAGAGACATGCAAGCCAAAAAACTATGTAAACACAATGGAATATTGTTGGAGTGAGCAAAGTAAGAGTCTGTGGGCTGACAACTTAGCAAAAATATCCTCTCATCCTCAAGGTGAGGTGATCAGTGACCTCACTGTTTGGTATTAAACTTAGGGGAAGGAAAAAGCAATGTAGTTTAGAAGACATGTAGGTTTGTATGTGTGTGTTGGAGTGATAAAACAGATTAGCAAATGGTTGAATATCCTGCATCATGGAGGCCACCTACTGATGGTAGGTGTGTGTGGGTGTGTGTGTTTACATGTTTTACCAGTAAAACTCAATGCATAAGATCATTTCTGCAGTGATGAATTTCCACTGCGTTTCCATAGTTGTGGTTGAAAAAATTCACTCATTTTAACATGGTTCACATTCTCACACCTCAAAAACAATATAACTATATACAAAGTTCAAAGGAAATGGAAAAAAAGGGTTCTTCAGTAGACATGTGCCTAGTTTATATCATTTTGACTGAAATATGATTCCCCTCAAACTAAGGTTCTTTGGTTCATTGTAACTGGAACTAGCGGGGAAATTACTGACAGGCTCCGAGTTTTAAAACTAAGCTTGCGTGATCTCGGACCTTGCTCCCTGGTTTTTCTCTTTGGTAAAGACAGTTGTAATTTCTTCCGTAGTTGAACTGTTTTCCAATCTGTTCCCCTTCAATTTCTCTCTAGACACAGCAGAGAAACACTAAACTTCACATTCCCACTGACAGCAGAGGATGATACATAACTTTAACCTCCGCTTGTTCTTTGAAGTTCATCTGAAACAAAAGTACAAACACACACATTTCTAAAAGTCTCATTTCCTTATGTTTTGGTTGTGTTTGCCGAGGCAGCCTGAGTGATTATGGAGGGATTATGGACGGGGCTTTTTAGGGCAGACGTGTTTGTTTTAACTTGAGCCTGAAGGATACGAGGGGCTTGAGGGGGATAACGAGAGAAAGGTATATGTTTCACTTTATCCATTTGATCTACATCTCACTTATCCTACTTTCACTTCCTCTTTTTGTCATGTTTTACCATTTTGCCACTTGCTACTTTTCAGATATTGTACTTTTGTTCAATCTTCTTGTCCCAAACCATCTGTGTGCCCTGTTGCGTTCACTTAATAGATGCCTGCAGTGACCAATCAGTGGCCTGGGATTTTCTCACAGTCTGCAGTAATTGAATTTAGGCTGTTGGCACGGTAACTGAGCTGGGAAAGTCGAGGGAGCTGGAGCCGTATGAAGGGGACTGAGGGTGGCAGATGGTTAGAGTTTGATTCCAACACAAAGAAACAGAAAAATGTAAAAGCCACAGATATTAACCCAGACGTCGGAGAGACGCATCGATCCATTTGTTAAAACTGTTTCTTTTCTTTGTTCAATGCAATGCCTTTTTTTTTTCTTTTCCTACGCTGGAAACAGAAGGGTTTGCCTAAACTCAAGCTAGGATGGAAGGATGGATATAAAGCGTGCTTACTAGACAGTGCAAATCAGAGTGACAGAGGATTATTGAGGCAGAGGGGCAAAGAGGGGCAGTTAAATGGAGAGATCTTGAGATGGAAGGATGCACAGAGGGAACAGAGAGCAGCCTTGTGCATGAGCTGGCAGTAAGGAGCAGAGCTGCATAGCAATCACTTGTTTGCTAAGCTTTAATCAGCCAGACAACACTAAACATTAGCTCACCTCATGCACTCTAGACTCATTTAATCAGGGCGCTAACTTGTTGCATTAGACTCTTATGAATAAATACAAGGTGTCTGCAGAAATAAAAGGGACGGCAGTTTTCGAGGGACTCGGATGAGACGCATGAGAGACCCGACTTTTGAACCTGTCAACCCGTGTTTGAAAGTGAATGAGGTAGAACATGAACAAGACAGAAAATTTGTTTGTGAGGGTTAGAGATGCAGACGGTGCGACAGAAAAGAGGGACTGCAACAATAAAGAGTAAAAACATTAACATTAGTGTGACAAATATTCTGATGATTAACAATCCAGTGGCTTGCAGAATTATTCAGAAAGAAAAGCAAAAATGATACAAATCCTTGTATTGCATATTCTCTTTATCACAAAAGTGACACCCCAACAAGTACGTGATGTTTCACAAAATAAACTTTTTTTCATGTTTCGACTTTTTTTCAACATGCTAACATGTATGGAAATGACACTGTGTCAGCAGAAAGTAAAAATAGTAAAAAGACAAATCCATCCATCCATCCATTTTCCGTCACCCTTCTCCCTAATGGGGTCGGGAGTTGCTGGTGCCTATCTCCAGCTGCGTTCCGGGCGAGAGGCGGGGTTCACCCTGGACAGGTCGCCAGTCTGTCGCAGTAAAAAGACAAATAATTTAATTAAATTATCATTTCAATATGATAATATCAACATTCATAATCACAGCTACGGGCCCATCAGAAAACCCTTTCAGCCACTAAAGCTTTAATAGCTGCATTCAGACACAATGTTAAAGTCTGTGTGTGAGTGGGTTACTGTGGCAGCAATACACTGCAATACTGAAAAGGACTTTGAAACCTCAAAGACAACAAAAGAAATATATAATTGGTCTGCTGTAAACAAAAAGACTCACACTGACAGGGAATCTGACAAACTCCTAGAAAAAAACAACTTGAAGGAAAAAAATCTCAAAATAACGAGCATCTAAAAATTAGAGAATTCATTCTTCGTGTTTAATAAGGCAGTATGCGTTTGCCTACTGTCATAACGTGTTCGAACTAAACTTTTTAAAGACAAATAAATAAGTCTTACTGGATTTCTAGTCATCATTGACTTCCTGCTTTGCAGAAGGTTGGGCTCTGCACAAGTCAAGCCAAAGCTCATTTTTATCGTGCATTTAAAACAATAGTTGACCAAAATGTTCTGCAAGTATTTTGCATCAGAAGTGTAAGCAAACAAAGAAAAAAAACAAAAAAAAAACAAACAAACAAACAAAAAAAAAAAAAATAGAACCTACAGCCATTAAATGATGATTCGTCAAAAATCACATCTTTTTCTAATCTGTGAATGCACAGATCAGAAAAAAACAGATGATGGTTTTTCCTCTGAATTATTTTATTCAAACTTAGAATAGATTTTGAATAAAATTTATAGGAGTTGACAAAGCAGAATAACGCTTCTCATTAGCTGGGTGTAAAGCAAAGTGCTTGTTTCATGTAGCAGGACATCTCTGTCATTTTCTCCAAAGTGGAGGACCTGAAACCGCAAAGAGAAAACGCAATGAGCTGAATTATTTACCATCGCATGTCAACACAGACAGGAAACAAGCTAACGTTAGCCTGTCTTGTGGAATAAAACAGTCCTTTAGATGAAAGGTTAAGGCCACACACGTTTTAGTTGAAATGTTCTTCAGCTTTGTGGAAGTAAGTTTGTCTTTTTTTTTCTTGTCATTGATTATTTTTTGGCACTAGTTGCCTCTAATCAATAGGAAATTGACAGGAAATGGAGTGGAGAGAGAGCGAGGAGGAAGACATGTAGCAAATGACTTGAGACCGGGAATCGAACCCGGGATAATCGCGTTAAGGACCACAGCCTTCTGCACACGGTGCTCAACCAAGTTTGTTGAAGCATATCTGCAGTCTCCAGAAATTACAGGGGGACAAATGTCAACTTGCTTCCCAAATACAAAGGAAGACGAAAAGTCTCCTTATTTGTGAGTTGATTACTTGGAACACGGTCCCAAAACCTATGTCAAATTTAAGTTAAAATCTGAATTTTTTTAATGTGTAGCCTTCATGTGAAGCACATTAATATTATATTACAAAAATAACTGAATGGTTCTGGTGTTTGTCAATACAACCAGGGCTGTGTAATTTCATTGATTCAATGAATAAGTTTTTTTTTTTTATGGTTTTAATGGTTATGTTTGTAGTCTGTAGTTTTAGCTGTTGACATGCATTTAATATGTATTTATTGTTTTGGCAGCTGCTAATATAGTAGATTTAGTCTTAATCTACTATATTCTACTGTTTGATGTCAAACCTTTGAGTAGATTAGGTAGCCTGGCCTTCCTATTCACTTCTGCTAGATTTTCATTGATTGATTGCTTTTGATTGATTGATTACTATTGACTTTCTGTGCAGCTTTGGAACTGTAGTTGTACCTTGTCAATAGCAACAGAAGAAGTAGGGAAAGGCATTCAGTCCATATTGATCACTCTTCCAAATATTAAGCAATTAAAGTCAGAGCAAGAGGAATGTTTAAGACGTTTTATTCCTGACAAAAATATTGTGGTCCTGCTTCCAACGAGCTGCTTTACACACAAATTCTGGTTAAGCTTCGTCAAGCTGACGCATCGCGTACATTACAAGCATGAACGACTGGGTAATATTAGGTCGAAAAGTTTCAAATGTAAACTGAGTCCACACCTCCAGCAAGCGACTGTTTCTTGATTGTCGATGTGTTCTCTGTGAGAAGTGAAGTGCAGAACAAGGTGCTGGTTTTTACCTAATAAGCAAGCAATTTTAGACATAAAGCGCCTTTATTTAATTTTCAAACAAAAAATCTGCTCATTGTTCTGACCTTAAATTGACAGAATATTTAAAGCAAAAAAGTCTTGACAACCTTGCTATTTGGAATACACATAAAAACCGATTCTTATGTTGCAAATGCTAATATATTAAATTCTAAATTAAGATGGTAAGAGCAGTTGGAAATGGTTAAAATGCTCTTTTCTAATGAAAAAGAGCATTTTCATAAAAAAATCTTGTTTTTTATGGAAAAGCAAGATGAGCAGTGTTCGCTATCAAGTCTGTCATTTGTCATAATGTTATGACAAAGTGTTGAATTTTGGTGTTTAACACACATCCAAGTGTTTTAAAGAACAAACTTCTGAGTTGTGCTTGATGTCTAATTAAAGCATATAAAATGACACGGTGTGAAAGAAGACCCCGTTACAACGTAAAGCTGGAGTCTGACAGGCAGGCGAAGTGTACAGAAATTAATGGTCACATCAGGCGAGGATAACACATCACAGAAATTGCTTTTGCAACAACATAAAACATTGCTTGGCCAGCTGATAATATATTGACTTCTAGATTTTTTTGCAGATTACCAGCATTTCTCTTTTTTAACTTACCTTTTTTTCCCTTGTCATTCTTTCTCTTTCTGCCTCCACCCAGCACCAATCATTAATCACATCGGTTCTTTGTGATCACAAAATATTGAATTGTTGCCGTTGCTACGCACCGCTGTTAAGGAATTGGTTGGAGGCCTTTTTAAAATGATCCCTGAGCAAGACAATATATCTAAGTATATTGTTCTCTGAGAAGATGTGCTTGAGAGATGAATTCCTGGAATCTGTCAACAGGGGAATCAAAATGCTTTGTTATTTAATAATAATCATGCAAACCGTTTAGATTGTTTTTGTGTATTTTTGCTCTTTAACAATTGTGGCCGTACTTAGAGAGCCCTCGATAGCATATTAGCACGTTTTTCAAGAAGAAATCAGTAGGTATTCAGAAACAAAGTAGATATAAATGTTTCTCCAATGACGTGAATCATGACTGACGTCTCCCAATTCTTGTTAGAGCGCTTGTTCCTGCCGGCACTTCTCATTGACGTCAACAGAAAGCTGGTTGGATGGATGATGAACACACGAGGGACACGTTTCTTCTGGTTTGCAAAATAGTTATTCGCAGGGAGAAAAGTTGAGGAATTTACCATTCTTATCCTTGATGGAAACCCCCCCCCCCCATAAAACAATGAACTGAATTTGAATTAACTTGATCCCATAATACAGCAGAACAGCCAGAAAAAAGGAAAGAAAAAGAGTTGAGCACCGAGACAGACAAGCCTGATGTGGATGTAATTTTGTAGACATGCAAACCGTAAAATAGTTCCAGTTAAAGTCAGACATCATTCGTTCCTCTGGGATATTTAGGTTTAAAGTATTTCTCTAATTGGACCAACATGTTTCTGGTGGCTGAAAGTGATAATAATATTAGTGTTCTGGTCTGTAATGACCCGGTCAGAGTCCTGACCTCAACGAGCTCCACAGTGATACATTGTTGAAGAACCAATGGAAACATCACAAATTTGGTTAGCGACTATAAGAAGGGTTTCATATTATTCATTTTTGACTTGGGGCGGGATGTATTAATTACAATTCATTCATTCCAAAGATTTAGATGTGTTTAAAATGTTAAGGCAATTAATTGCATAATTAGAGAGCGCCGCTCTACTTTGCTTGATAAGCAATAAAAAAAAGTTGGTGTTGTCATGGATACTTCCAGCTCTATTACAAAATCAGTCCTCAACAGCCTGATGGACAAAATTAATGGTTTTCAATCAAAACATAAAATTTTTTTTATTTTCATTTTTAATAGCTTAGACGTAAAATGGGAGTCTATAAAAAAGTTGCAGCTGATCGAAAAAGGCTTCTGCAAGAGTCTGGGGAAATAAAAGGAAAATAGATCTTAAGGTCTTTCAACAAAGACAAAACAGAAATCGTACATTTGCTAAAATCTGATGCCTCTTCATTGAAGTTTACTTTTGAAGTTTTCTTGTTGTTTCCTCCAGTAGTTTATGGTGCAGCGCCACAATAGGTGAGGAGAGGAAGAGGTTTTTCAAAGGGTTTGGTTTGTTTGACACAGTGCAGTGTGAAAGTAAACTGCACCAGCTGAAAATGCAGCTTTGGTGCCCAATCGAACTGAGTCTACCGGACTATCAGGTGTGAAAACATCCTTAGAAATGTTGAGTATATGGAACGGAAAACTCTCGGGTCTAAATATGTTTGGCATTAATGTCTACACTCCTCAGCTCTGGAACAAACTCCCTGAAAACCTAAGATGTGCAAAACCTTCAAAGTGCATCCCATCCCCATGTGATGCTCAGAAGGACTTCATGTTTTAATGTAATGCTGTGGACTTTCCAGTAAACTCTGTGTAACAGTAACCTTAATAAAACACACCAGCCTCGTCTTACCCTGATTTCTGTTTGTTGTCTGGAGGCTTTCAGGTGGGTGCCACTCGCTCCAACATTTCTGGAACCTTTTCTTAGTCTGCAGCTCTACATTACTAAATAATGCTCCATGTATTAAAAAAAATATATATATATGTACATTTCAGGCGCAGAGCGCCCCAGCCACACCAATTTGTGCTGTTATTGAGTGAGCAGATTTACTCCTCCTCTGCATTTTGCTGATACCGTTTAACATTTGGGTATAAGTGCAACTCAGTGTTTATGAATACCACTGTTACAAACAGCCCGCAGACAAATGGGTTTGTGTTGCGACACCTCTTTCTTCAGGAAAGAATATTCTTCCTCATTCATCAATAAATAACGAGGTGGCAGGATGAAACTTTACAGAATATGCCAACTCTGTCACACAAACCCCCCACGCCTTGCTTTAAGCCGTCAGACAATCAGTTCAGGGCTGTTAAAAAGGTGTGTTTGGGTTTGCAGCAGGGGGTGTAGAATTTTGTTTATGTTGAGATTATAGATTCCTTCTATACACACACAGCAAAACTAATGAAGATGCAATCAATGTTCCTCTGGCTTATACGCTAATATGCACCACTGCAATGATTTTGAGGCTTAACTATAATTACTTCAGGCAAATTAAAGCTCTCTTTTGCTGCAGAGGGACCTTCCAGTAATATGTTACCTTTTTTTGATAATTCCTAGACTTTATTTTAAATGATAAATGTTCCTGTACTTTTAAAGCTTAAACTTGAGGCTGTGTTTTGTTCTGTGATGGCACACAGGCTCTCTTTTTTAAAGCTTGAGTTAACATGTGAAAGGGTCTACATTTTTCCTCTGTGGGCTTCATGTTACTTGGTAATGTGTGAAAACCACTTCTGTTTTCTTTAGGCATAACCCCCCGCTGAGGTCAGGCCAAACAGGACACACACGCACGCGCACACGCACACACATCTATCTGATACTGATGTTATTCCTGAATCTCCTCTCAACAGCATCCCCTTCTTCCTCAATCTCCTGTGATTAGCCTATCCCTCATTGATGACAGGAAAGAGCATGGCTGCATGCGGACGCGGGAGACTGATAAAGACAAATAATGAGTCAACACACACCAGAGACACTTTACCTTTCAACCTCCATCGGAGCGCAAACCTTTCTGCAGCCTTCTTTTGAAGACCTTGGAAAAATTGTTCATGTTTCTGGATCTGTTTGTAATATTGCAATCACTTATGGTGGGATTTTACTTGGTACTTTCAGCTAATAGTTTAGGAGAGACAGGGTTAGAAAAAAGACAGGGCCATGTGTATCATCTACCGGTGGAGAAAGTTAAGTTACTGCCAGCAGGACATTAGCCAATACCTGAAGGTGCTACAACTAAACAGAATGCTAACCCAGATTAGCTTCTATGAAGAGAAAGGGAAACATAAAGCTAAAAGCAGAAATAACAGCAAACGCTGTAAAATTGGAGAGTAGTAGGAGAATATAGCAGAATGAGAGAAGGTCGTCAGTATGATCTCCAGCAGCAATAGGAACATGACAACAGAGATAGCTCAATGTAACCGAAGCCACTTCAGCTATATGCTTTCCAGATCTGCCTCATGTTCTGCTTTAGGATGCTTTCATACCAGGTAATCTGGTATGAAACTGGTCTCCAGTCAAAGCAAACACACTAGTCTAGTACCAGCAGGAGAAATTGCTATGGTCTTTTGCCAAAGACAAAAGAGAACAAATTTTTCAGAAGTTGTGAAGCATTGTTTGTGAAGCATGTGTTGCCATGGAAGCGCACCCATGAGCAATGCTAACAAGGACCTGGTGTTTCCAATCAGCCTCATTGGGAAAATCCATTTTCTGAGAGGGAGGAGAGATGTATTTTGGATTTTGTTTGGGCCCAGATTGTTTTTGTTGTTAAGTTAATTAATTGTAATTGTGTAATTATTTTTTTAGGAACATAGTCTAGTACAAATGTGTTTTCCTATCTGGAGATGTAGATGTTGTCTCCACCCCCTTAATTGGTCCTGGATTCTGTCTGAGTTTTTCATTGCAAACCAACAGTCTACCAGACTGTCAGGTGTGAAAACAGCCTTAGAGGGAAGCCATAAAGCTTATGCTAGCTTTAGCTCTGGTAGCATGAAATGATTAGCCAGTCATGATATTCTTGCAATGATTAACACTTGCAGAAAGCTCTGAAGCAGATGCTAATGTTAGCATTTGTAGTCGTAATGGATAGTCAGATTCCTACAGTCATTTATATCTTGCTGCCTCTTTGTTAGCAATTATTTGTTTTAAAATGATACAATTCATGTATGTAACATGACAGGATTTATTTGCCAACTCTGTCAACACAAGGTGGCTTAAAGCCCTCATCATATCTGGGGTTCATAATAATAGCTTACAGACTAAAGGAACAAACTGACTTTATTTTGATGGAGAAATATCAAGGCGTTCTCTCATCTCTTCGTCAGCAGTGCCCTTGTGGCAAACTTGACATAAACATTAAAGTATCTCTGGACTGAATCTTGTGGTTTGTTTGTTCTCTGAGTAGGGAATTACTGTCCTACCAAGAGGGGATTCTGGATGGGATGCCAAAGAATTTTCAATGAGGTGATGAATCAGATGGACGCTGTGAGGTTCACATGTAGAGCAAACACCAGCGACAGTTTTCACACGCATTTAAAAGAAATGTAGGAACTCATTCGGGATAAAAAACTAGAAATGAAGGATTGTTCTTTGTTGAAAGAGCAACAAAAATGTCATCAAATTAAGAACGCAAAATACATTGAAGTCATGCTTTTAGCTGTTTTAGGATGAACAAGAGTATTTATCAAATCCAAGGACAATGAAAGAGTTTTTCTGATACTTTCTTCAAATAAGGAAGCATGGTGCACCTGTGGATGTATTGTAAGGCAGTCAATTAAAAAATAGTTGCATTTCCACTGGCTATATAAGTGCACAAATTACATCTGGAGACGAAATTTGCTTAATGAAAATTCCAATTTCAAAGTTTTTTGATAAAAAGTTTTGGCGCTAGGACGAGGTGTTCTTTTTGTTGTTGATTGTATCAATATTTGTTTATTTCATGAAACACGTTTTTTTTTATTTATTTTTTTTTTTGCATCACGCAAGTCACGTGACCAACGACCTGAAGCAGACACCATGAAGAACAAAACCATGCACGTGTTTTTTAATGCCTTATTGCATGAACAAACTTATTTATGTGTGATTTGAATTGTGTTTATTATTTAATGGAAACACTGCAATTGCCAAATTTAGTTGTTTTCTCTTGACATTGGTGGAATATTGACAAAGCTTTGCACACATTTGAAACGGGAATGCAGTCAGTGCTGGACCAGCTCCTGGAATTTCAAGGCACAAAATCCTGGAGGAATTTTGTGTTAGATAGAAGATTTCCATCAACTGCCTACTAAAAACACTTGTGCAACAGATCCAAAAATACAGCTAGTATAACTAAAGTTGGTGTGACTTTTTTTATCAACTTAGACTTTGAAGGCAGTTTGGCTCATATACTCAGTTTTAAAGACAAAAGCCTGCTGCTCTTTCTTCTCATGAGGCACCTACTCGATGGGCGCCACCTAATTGCCACTCCAGATGACTAGAATGAGAGTGCAAATTAGATGAAAGGGTTTGTTGACTTCAGCCTCAATTAATTTTTGAGGGTGAGTAATTCCAACTCTAGCACATTTCATCAAGAGTTGTGGAAAGTCAATGAGATCTCTCATGGATTAACATTTATTTTCAGGTGATAAGTAATTTAGGATGAATTAGCTTTTGATAACGGGGTTCTGAGCACGTGCATAATGTTTCAGCCCACCTCAGCAGAGCTGCGCTTTTTCCTGTGGGTGACAATTAGCTCACAACAAGCACTCGTACTGGTTGCTCGAGGGACAATTAGAGTACAGCAAGTTGGCGATTTGTCATGTTTGTCACACAATAGCATAAAACAGCCACCCACTGTGGAATTGGTTGAGTTATGAAGCTGCCATGTAGATTCTCTTAAGGACTCACACTTTTTCTGTCCTTTGACACTAACAGTGGCACAAATGAGCACATAAATAAAGTCGGCCATGGTTGGACGGGCCTGTCACCGGCAACTGGTCAGATGACAGGTCGATGTAAAACCATTAGAGTTTTCCTCTGAGTGTGAGGCCGGAACCTGGAGACAGAAAACACTGACTGTGGGAGAAAATCGGGCATTTTTAAACATTTAAAGAAATCGTTTTTGTGTCAGTATTCTCTGCAGGTTGCTTTAACAAAAGGTGAGTTAGCATTCATCTGTTTTCCCAGCAGTCACTTCCACAGAATGATTATTCATGTAAAATAATTTTCAGTGTTTTACTTTTTGAAAATTATGAAGTTTTTTTTGCAAGATCTCATTCCTGCTTTCAGAGTTGATTAACATCATTTTCTAATATATACTCAGCCTTATGTAAGAAGTTGCTGTTTTATGTTGTAACATCTGCCTCTTTTAAATGTCAGATTTAAAATGTACAAATAATTTAAAGAAGAGGGGTTTCATAAATTTTTTTTAGTAAATATTGGACATTTCAATGAAAGTGTGATTTGGCCATTTTATGACTATTTACCAGCATTTTTTATGTGACACAAAAATGGGGATATGAACTGGCCTTGAGGTGAATTGAGGTTTAAAGTCTTATTTAAATTTAACTATTTGAAAATAAGTTTTTCGTGTATCTAAAATTTTAAGATATTGGGTGCATTTCCATTAACCATAAAACTGCACAAATTGAAATGTCAAAGATGAATTTGTTCAATGGAAAAGCGCCAATCTTGACAAAAAAAACCAACATATTTTTGCTAAGATGTATTTAGTAAGACTATGATGGAAACAAGTTTTTCACATCACAAGTCACCCGATCAACACCCAGACGTTACTGCTGGAGAAAATGACAGAGACGTCTCCTTTGACCCCTGATAGACCATGAGCTCCAGCGCCATGGCTGAATTATGAGCTTATGTTATGTGAACATTTAAATCTGTCACTGCCAATCACTGTTCATGACTTCCCAAGTGAACTAGTGACCAGTCATTTCTTATTTAGTGGAAGCCTCATCATTTCTAAATTGTATTTCTTCGACTTGAGTAGAACAACGACAAAGATTTGCACACATTTGCAATGAAAACACAGGTAGAAGCAATCTCTTTCTGGGCTAATGTTACATTTTTATTCATGAACATATTTTTTTTTTTCTTTGACCCACAAACTGGCTTTTAGAAATGTAAATGTTTTCCTGCTGGCCAGCTGTAAAATCACACACACAGTCAGCCAAATCTTGAAGATCAGTCTAACAAAGGGAATTCATCGCTCTGTCTCTCTGCAGACACCAGCTGGAAAATGACTCCCAACTGAGAATTTATTCACCGCTTGGCCCTGATGAGAATCTTAGCATTTGTCTTCCTTATAGTGAAAAAGTTGTTGTTTGCGGGAAGGAATGTCCGACTGTAAATTCAAGGAGGACAGCATAAACAGTTTAGCTTCCCTCAGTTGCCTCTTTCATTGTTTTCCTCCAGTGAGGAACTTTAGCCAGTGTTTGGCTTTGTGCCTTTTCCCCAATCTCTGCCTCTCTTTCTCAGCCTCTCTCTATCCAAGCAGTTAGTAGCCCTTGACTCTGGCTGTATCTTTATATGTTTGGCCAGATCACTATCTTTATCTGTCAAGTGATGGATGGCTGGGGGTGAGGGCCACTGACTTGTGCTGGATGGAAAACAACTGGCTTTTCTCCGTCTCTCCCTCTCTCTCACACACACACACACACACGCACGCCCACGCACACACACACACTGGGAGATTGGCCCTGGGAGGTAGAGTGAGTGTTTGTAGACAGGCTGGTTATCTGAATGACTGGCAGCTGGCATCCAGCTGCTGGAGATAAAAACCAGGCGTGGAGCGAGACAGGCGGACGCATGCAGACTCTCAATCGGAGTAACCAGTGTGACATCCTTGTATGTAAATTCTTCTTTAAAATGTTCTGCTTCTGCGGCAGATTTTTAGAATAATTTATTTATTTTTTTTGTCAACCAACTGAGTTTGCTTCTGATTATAAATAGCGTAGAAAAGGTGTGTTTCCCTTCATTTTAGGCATTGGAGCTAAAACCTCACATACATTTGGTTTATTTTGCAATCAGCCAAATACTCTTTTTTTTTTTTCATTTTAGGTTCATATGATTAATTTAAATGTTGACTGTCTCAGTGGGGTGTTTTCAGTGATGACCTCATTTATTGAGTATTGTAATCAATAAGATACTTGTTTGTAAAAGGCTTTTAGAAGGAGAGACATATTGAACTAGCTCCATAAGTATTAATGCAGTTTTATTTTATTTTATTATTTTTTTTAGAATTAATCCTAAAACTCAGTAAGTGACTGTGATATCTGCCGGCCTCACATCTGACCGGTGTGTACACTGTGAAGATGCCAGGTCAAAATTGCAATCAGATTATATTATATACTTCATCAGTCTCTGCTCTATATGCACCGCCATCATTACTCTTATTACATAAGCAGGTGTTAGCATGCTGAGGATGACGCTCACACACACGCACACACACCCGCACACACACACACACACGCACCCACACACACACACACACACACACACGCACACACGCGCACACACACACACACACACACACACGCTGAAACACACAGACACACCATTTGAAATGAATTCAGCCTGACTTGCCTCTTCTGCTAACACATCCCGGCTTTAAGCTGATTGAATCTACAGCGGGATTTTGATCAGCGGTGCTTTAAATTCCTCTCACACCAAAAACCCCTTCATGCTTTCCCTCTACAGACGACTTGAAATTTCATCTTGTGAGGGACAAGTTCTGCACAAAGTTCACACGCACAATTCTGTATGCCAATATTTGTATTTGTATTGGCTTCAGATGACCAATACTGTCCTCCACACAGACACTGAAAAATGCTTCATTCTCCCCAAACAAAGTCAAACAAAAATGTAAGAGCAGCTCGGGTTCATAAAGTCTGTCTTTAAGTCATAATATGTGAACTAAATGAGTTTTGAAGTTCAACATGACACAAAAGTCTAAGAGTTTCTACGCCACTCTGCTCCGGAACCAACTCTCTGAAAACTTGAGGTGGAAACCGAGAACATTATTTTTCCAATCCATCCGACTGATGACACGTTTGCTTTGTCACTGATGAGTGTTTGAGACAAGACTGAAGATTCAATTTGCGTTTTAACTTTTTATTATTCAAAGCTATTCAGAGCCTGAAGGTTTTATTATTATCGTGTCTTTCATGTGCTGCACTCTGGATTATCTTGTGTGTGAATGGCGGCGTATAAATAAAGTTGCCTTGGTTTCACTTCAGCACTGGATGCTTTTATTTTACATTAAAAAAAAAAGTATTCTGAGTGAATTCTAATGCACCGCTATTGTGTTGGGTTTTATGAATTTTTTTTTTATTTTGTTTTGTTTTGTTTTCTTTTAAGTGAGAGCCAATCAAAAGTCTGTCATGTAAATATAAACAAATCTGCTAGGAAGCAGAAAACATTACATGACAACCTTTTAAAGCAAATTATAGTGCTGATATATTCAAAGAAAAACACCAAAGCAAATTATAATCATGTCAAAATCATAAGAAAACTTCTGTAAAATATCATTTTAAGAAAATATGTTTATATTCTTAAATGTGTGTTGAAAGAAGCTATTCTATGTAAAAAATAACTCCAGTGTTTGTTTATTAGTACAGGGAAAGATGTAAAATAACATTTAATGAATATGCTGCCTCTAGTGGTAGTGAGAGGCACTGCAGTTGCCTGTTTTTTAAAAGGGTAATTAATTATAACTTATTTAGTCAAAATTGACACTTTAGAGCCCCGGCCCATTAACAAAAATAGAAGCCGAGAATGAAGATGAACTGATTTGGTGGGGATCCTTATAGTGAATTTAAATGTATAAAGGTAACAGAAACTATGTGAAGGTCAATATATTTTCTTTATTTGTGTAAAAATGTTAGCTGAGATTTACATCAAGTTGTAATTATATTCCTTCATCTAAATCATACCTGGACTGTTGCCTTCATTCTTTATTTTCAACCAATAATCTGTGCAGAACCCCTGCACCCTGCAGGGTGTTAGCCAGCACCGCCTGCTTGGCGTCGCAGTTTTCGAACTTCCGGTTCTGTGCAGCTCTTCCCCGTGATTCCCCCACTCAGCCCCTTCAGACTAGCCAGCAGGAATTAGCAAACGCCTGGTGGAGATCTGCTGAGCTACTTCTCAGTGAAGGTCTGGTAAAAACATTGTTAAAGGTTAGTAGAGGAGCCATGTTGTGTGACTTTCTGAAGGTGGAGTTTCAGAGAGAGTGAGTTTCTTAAAGAGATTTCAGTCAATTGAAAAACAATGTCAATATTTTAAAGTCATGTTTGATATATACAGCAATTCTTTTAAAACAACTGTTAACATAGTTGATTATGCTATAAAACGGCACTGTGTGGCTGGAGAACACATAATACTACCCCTTTAAAGTCCTCCGTCTTCCACACACTTTCTGCTTGGCTACTTAAATGGCACACTTTGTCCTGCGCAATCTGCAATATGAATGTGATTCCCAGGGGCAACGGTGCTGCCAACCAAAAATTACCTACATGTTGCTGAGCGCATTTTTTGCTCTATTAGAGTATTATAGGCTCAACGTGAAACTAAAGTTGTTGGAGATGAATTTTACTGCAGGGACTTGAGCGTCCCACTACGTTTCAGAGGGGATTTTAAAGCAAGGAGAATTTGGGTTTTATTCGGCTGCAGCTCTGGCTTTACACACGCCTCACTTGGAGACGGGGATGAGGGGTGGGGGTCGGGTGCGGGAATGGGAGGATGAGGAGGAGTTTGAGGAGCGGAGGTTTGGAAATGTCAAGTCTGGAGAGATTAACAAGCTAGCGAAGGAGGACTGAGTTTGGTTTGAGTCTTCCTCCTCCGCTTCACCATCCTGTCTCTTTTGGCACACACATGCACCTCTTTCACACACAATTATAATCATTCACCCTTTTTGTTTTGCAGACTCTCCCTGTCACGCTGCTGCAACTTGCAACCAACATGCTGCTGCCTTGTGGGGATTTGGTGAATGAGCAGCAAAGAAGAAGAAGATGAAGCAGGAGAAGAAGAAAAACAATCTAGAGGTTGAATAAATTTCAGGAAAAGGGGGCTCATGGTGGAAACGGAGAAGTTGATGCTCATTTTTATGCATGAAAAGTCTGGCAGGCTGAGGAGACGGGAAAGCGGAGAGAACAGAGAGCGGCGTAGAGGAGGAAAGCAATAGCGGTGTTCTTTAATGCTGTCAGTTCAGAAAGAGTAAACACTTTCATATACACACCTTATTTCTTCATCACATCTGAATAAACGCTCTGATAAAAGAGACAGCGCGAGCCTTATGAACCGGGAGGGAAACAGTCAACATGGAGGAACGTTTAAGCAGGTGACTGTTTGATGGGAACCGATCAGAGTAAATCATTTTTTCCTTTCAACACTTCCAGCTTATCAGTTTTCACATTAATTCCATTTCTTGATGATGATTTAAGTGAAATCCACGGGATGTTCAGGGACTTGGAGAGAGTTTTGTCACCATGCCCTGACTGATACGTTCCAATCGCTTTTTCTCTGATTTTCTTGTAAAGTTCTTTAGCCTTCATCCTGTACTGTAAAAGCCAAGAACACTAAACAAGCAGTCGATGGACCTTCCAGACTCAGGTCGCTTCAATCACTTCAGAAACTGCGATTGGCTGGATCTCTGTTGAGTCAGGTCAGATGCTGTTTAGGTAGTAAGTATTTATTAAATCACTTTATTATTTTATATATTTCATTTAGTTGTTATTTTTGTTTTCACACTGAAGAGTAATTTTGTTCCATTTTTGGGGTCAAAAAGCCAAATTTTTGTTGATTTCTAACTGATTTGCAATCAAAATAAACATAGCTGCACTAATCCAATGTGAACATCTGTGTCAGTCCAGAAATTGAAAGAAATTCTAGGTCGGGTACTGGTGACATTGCGGCCAATCCATGAGGGCAGAGATATCAAATACATTTTTACAAACAATACATGTCTGTCTATGTTTTTTATAAAAGAAACATTTTAAGTCGATTCAACGCCGCTTTTCTGCATTGGATCATCATCGGCTGATACTAAACCTCAGATGTTGGTATCAGAAGTGAAAAAAGTGGATTGGTTCATCCCTAATAATAAGAGTTTAACATCCAAAGGAGTGAATACTTCAAATCAGCACTAAGTGCGGAATAACAGAGGATGCAAAATCCTATTCTAATCTTAATTGTGATTTTTTTTCAGCAAACTCTTCTACCTAAGAAATCCCTCATGTGGCCTAAACCTTTGCTCAGGAAGACAGCAGCCACCAAGATAAAGATAAAAACAAGACATTTGTCTAATTTTATCTTCAAAATAAGAGCGCTTGCTGTGATAAATGATACAAGTTGACTCATGTAGAGAAGCCTCTGCAGGTTATGACAGATCTGGTAAACATCTGTTTTTGTACAATTTGTACCTGTTTTGTGTCATAAATAAATGATGGATTGATCTGCAGCTGCAGAGTCACAGGGAGAAGAAACCCATGGACGGATGTGGAACACGCAAACTGCATTTCAAACACGAAAAGAAAAACACGCTGCAGGAAATCTAATGTACTTTATCAATTTTTGACCGAAAACATCATATACTTATGCAATGGTGGAGTTGTGCTGGTTTGTACAGAGCTGCACACATTATAAACCAACCCTGACTTTTCTTTCAGCACTTGGGCCGGTCAGTCTGGGACCGCTGTTGGAAAGCCGTCACAAGGTTTAAGAAACGTTTCTCATCTCTTCCTCACGACTTCATTCTTCAAATATAGTGAGTTGAATTTAGCATTTTTTTTTTAAAGTTAAAAACATTTTTTTTCCTAGAATAAAGTTGAAACCTTTGAAGCTCGTCTTCCAGTGAAGTCAAAGTGAGAGGACGGCTACTTTGAAGGAAGCGGCAGCGAAAAATCAAGCCAGGGAAGGTTTCTGCATTAGCAGAGTGTTGGGTCTTCACCAGGACAGAGGAAAACATCACCAGTCCAGCTGTGCTGGAAGTTTGTTCCAATTCCCTGGAACAAACTTCCAGGAAATTGCAAAACAGCTGAAACACGAGTTCCTTTAAATTAGAGCTAAAACCCCACCTGCACTCAAAAAAGTGTATTTAGGCTGCAGTTCATGGACTTCATTACATTAATCTCAATTCTTTTGGTTTGGTGATGACGACTTACTTTATGGCCACCTCGGCCGAAAAAAAAAACAAAAAAAACCCCAATAAATAAATAATACCCAATTGAAGCAACTTAATTAAGTTGGCTCAACCATTTTCTTTTTTTTTCAGTGTGTTCAAGGTTGCTTTTCAATCTCATTAAATGAAACACTGACACATCATCAATATTTGGTGTGCTTTGAGAATATTGATGAAATGTGATGTTTATTACTGGTTTTCTCAAATTGGTGACTTTTTGTTGATTTTATGACTTTAATTTTGTGTTTTTATGATGTAAAGCCCCTTTAATTGCCTTATTGCTGAAATGTGTTATGTGTTTTACAAATAAATTATTGATTGATTGATTAATTGATTGATTGATTGAAGAGCACACTGCTTTGTTTTTTGATTTTTCCAAATAGAAAGGTCAAAGTTAGAAAACTTTATGTAAATACCAGTATTTTTTCTTAGAAAATAAGGTTTCTTAATGCACAATTTACCTATCAGACAACCAGAACCAATATTGAGAGAGAGATTTAGTGTTCTATTCGGCTGCATTTTGCTCTTTTGGGGAAAAATAAAGAAAATTGCACGGTTTTAGCCTCTGCTGAGGCTGCCTTAGTATCTGTATTAAAAGCATCACACCCACATTTTCTGTTCATTGCTTTCACAGTGTTACTCTTTTCATCTACTGCAGGATGCAACTGTTTCTGACCTGAAACACATACATTGTGCAGAAAAACACGTTTTTTCAGATGAGCAGATATTACCCAGCTGAGGAGCTACAGAGGGCATGTGAGCTCGTTACTACATTTCTGAGCCGCTTTGAAGCAGAAACATGAGGCAGACAATAAGCTCAACACATGCTGCTTCACACGGCCCTCATAACCAGGACGATTGGTTAATAATTCATGCTACAACAACGACTGTTATCAAAGAGGGGCGCACCACTCTCACTGCGCATGTGGGTAAAAGTGATTGTGTGTGTTTGAGTCAGAGAGTCTTCCTTCATTTTTGCCTGTTTTTAAAGCAGGTAGGAAGGTTTTTTTTTCTGTGTTTTTTTCTCTCTTCTTTCTATGTTTGTGAAATTGTTACAAAAGCAGTAAAGATTTTCAGACACGTCAGTGTAAGCAGGGATTTTCCCGTTTTCTCTTTCCACTTAGGTATTGTTAATAGTGTCAGTATTTATTCTCCATCTCCTGCTAAAGACAGTTTTCTGTCTATTGTCGCCCTGTACTTGTTCAGGATGCGTCTCACCAAGTGAAAATCCGGTGCTGTTTTCTTTAGGTAGACAGATTTACTCTAAAATCTATTCATGATTGTGGCTGAACCTTTTTTTACTGTGTTAAAGTGGCAGTACGATATAAAATGGACATTTTTTTTAAAACTTCACATTATATTATAATGTTATTCCCCCCACTGTAAAACAGTGTTTGTAAAACTTTAGTTTGATCTATTTTCATTGCCCTCTGTGGAACCTAATTAAGATTTTTGTAGTCTAACCAGTGACCTTGTTGGGAGCAGAGGTCATTATTGGGGACTATTGACCGGTCCTGATGAGATGCAGAATCATCTCTGGGGTCCTGATGATGGTTAATGGTTTAGGTAGCAGAACTGGGTAAGAATTCATACTATAGTCCTATTGTCTGTTTTTAATGGGAGCAGCAGTAGCAATGCATGCATGCATGTGTGTGTGTGTGTTTGTGTGTTTACTGGTGATTCAGCATTCTCTTTTTACTTGCAGCTGTGTTAATCTGGGTTTTACTCGATCTCTGTCAAATATGCACAAACAAATATACTTTCTTGCCCCACATATGGGCAAATATTAAATATAGATTCGCCTATAGAGAAACTTTGATATAATCATAAAACAACTAACCTTGTAAAAATTCAGCCAACCATCAACCCATCCATTTCCAGCTCTCATATCAATCTTTTTTCTTTTTTTTTTTTTACCCTCAGTAATCTGAGAAGGGTTTTGTGTATTTGTATTCAGTCCCATGTTCCAGTTTCTAAAAAGCTCAGATTGAAAGAAGGGCGAATGTGAACAGCAATTTTCATGTCTCGCCTCATATTCTCAAAGGTATTTATGTCTGGACTTTTGCCTGGGCCGTTATAACACATTAATGTGCTGTGATCAAACTTTTATTTTTTTCACCAACGGCCTTTATGGTGGGTGGTGAACGGTGAACCTCAAACCTGTCCTCAAGTTGTCCTCTTTTCCTTTTTCTTCAGTACAGTTTCTCTTCCTGATTCCAGTGTTTACCTCTGACCCTCTTGACCAGGGTTCCTGTCTCTGCTAAAGAAAAGCCTGATTTAAGGTAGATTTAAGGTGTGTGTGATGTGATGGATATGTTTTATCCCAACACACAATGTTTAGCATGTCGGTTCAAACATTCAAAGTTGGTATAATGTGAACGTTGGTTTCGTAACCACTTTCAGAACTTTACATGACCTCCTCTTAAGAAGTTCAATTTTTTCCCTCTCTTTCTACTGATAACTCCTTCAGAGTTATTACGTGTGTCTTCACTGCATCTGTGAGTCATGCTGTGCTCGCTCAGTCTGGCTGTTTAGGCTCCAAGTTGCCCGTTAATCTTTAGATGATGGATTTATTGGTGCAATGTGAGATAAAAATTTGTGAAATTGTGCGATTGGCTACGCTGTCTTTATCTTGATTATATTAGATAGAAAGAGGAAAATGCCTGTCCTCCCACTATGAAAATGTGTGACTGTAATGTTTGTTGGTTGATCTAATTTGCCCTTGAAGGTCGCAGTGTGTGCTTGCACGGTTGTTTCTTTCTGTTGCTTGTCCCCCAATTGACCAATAGAGATTGGGACCAGCCCTTCCATTACCCATCAAGGACAAACGGGGTTTGGATGATTGATAGTTTGATCTGGCAGGTCATTTCAACCTTAAGGAGACACCTTGTCTGGTTCTGACTGTTGTCACTTCTCAGCAGGTCAAATGCCAACTGGCTTTAAGGAAAGAACCATATGATATGTTATCCTTTTGGTTCATTTTACATGACGGTGACATGACTGCATTCACACCTTCTGTAGTGCTTCTGACTCCTCAGATCTTCTCTATGCAGCTGCTTAGAGTTTGTAGGCAGTTTGAAAACAGGCATGCACTGATAAACCCCTGTTATATTATTGAAATCTTACTTTTTGTTTCATTGGTGTAGGAAAACTTTACGCTCTAGGAAAGTTAGCCTCTCGTCTTTTACTCCGCAGCTCTGGATCTGCCACCAGCACACACACTCTGACCACCAGGTGATCAGGCTGCCATGGATTTTATGGACATGTTGAAAGATTCCGCTGCATAAGTGAAGTGGCTGACCCACGATGGATGCAGCACTGCCACCCAATCGATGCAACTGCGACTCAAATTACTTTCTGTTTCATTTGGCTATTAGTCATCTAACTAATTGGGGGGCAGCCACAGAGCGCTGACCTTTCATCCGGTCAGTTGGTCCTTGCATTATTATTCTGACTTTGTTTTAGAGTTAGTCTGCTTTTAATCAACTATTCTCCTAAAAACCTGTCCAGGTCAACTCATTTGATTGTAGAGCATTTTCTGTTTGCCACCTACTTTAATGGAGATTTGAACGATGCCACTGATTAAACTTCACATCACTGCTGTTTTAAACTCCTCGTTCCATCCAGATGATGTTTCAGATACACAGAATCGGCTGCTAGTGTGTGTTCACTGGCAGAATTGTTAGTTTTCTTCTCCTCTTTTACGCTTGCAGGTTCATTATTTGAACTTGATGGAAAGACGACGAATGAACTGGCAGGTGGTTGATAAAGTGGATCACATTTAACAGAAACCTGACCTTGATCAACTCTGATGATCAGCAAACCGTCCCCACTCTCTTCTTCTTCTTTGTCACCCAAATAAGTTGCCTCTGTGTTGCATCCATTTAAACATTTGTAACCAAAAGGCAAACAACAGGATTTACAAAAATGTTCCAGTTCAGACTTAAGCGCTTAAAAATTTCACACAAAACATGTAGCATCTGGGCTTTATCATTTGCATGTTTCTCAGATTATAAAACAATCATTGTTTCTGATTCAGCAAGAGCTGCATCACTATTTTAAATGTTGGGTCGGTCAGGTATTGTTGTCAAAGCTGAACTAGATCATTCACAGTAATTATAGATTTTATTTTGTTTGTTAGCTGATCACTATTTTTTAGGATTTGGCATGAACCAAGTTTTTCCTCCTAACTGTCATCACAATGAATCATCAGAACCATCAGAATATATGAATACAAATAATAATAATAATAATAAATCACACCACATTTTTTCATATTTCAAAAAAAAAAAAAGAAAAACAATCATTGATATTTTCTCCTCTTTCATTTCATAATTGCTGTTGACATAAAAATCCCAATAAAACAGAATTGTGCTTTTGCAATGGGGCTACATGTGGAGAAGTTCAAGGCCAGTCGATAGTTTGAAAGCTCCTGTAGATCATAGATCAGTTTGCCCCAACTCAAAGACTTCATCTGAAAATATACTTAGAAACACGTCAAAAAATAGAACTTTCACTTGAATTCCTAAAGGTCAACTGACTAGATCTCTACGTAAGAAATGAAACAGGAAGAGGGAAAATAATAAATGATAATAATAATAAAAAAAAAACAGCTAGTGGCTTTAAATTGAAAAGCGGATTGCTGGGTTCTGAGAGTAAAATGATGAAATGAGAGAATATGGAATGTGCTGAGATTGAGCAAGTTTTATTCCCTCATCTTCACTGACATCATATTACATCATCAGCAAATGGGTATATTGAATCACGCTTTGCTCTCTCTCGCTCCCATCTGCGCTGGAGTCTGTCTCTTTCATTCATAATCAGTTTAGGACGTAAAGAGAGGGCGGTCTGAATGTAAAGTGGCATTAATCCTGAGTAACCTCTCTGCAGGTCTCGCCTGACAACATTAAATAGAACTGGGTCGCGTTGAGCAATATCTGTCGTCCCTCTGCCGTCTCGCGTTACATCAAACACTTCCGTATTGTTTTCTGCACCTGCTGACATGTCGGCGCCGGGCAGCACTTGTA
This sequence comes from Poeciliopsis turneri, assembly GCA_922788865.1. Classification (NCBI taxonomy): domain Eukaryota; kingdom Metazoa; phylum Chordata; class Actinopteri; order Cyprinodontiformes; family Poeciliidae; genus Poeciliopsis; species Poeciliopsis turneri. The sequence continues at coordinate 1,890,949 of CAKLNU010000908.1, read as the reverse complement.
CCGTGCTTAACCTTGTCTAACTAAAACCATACGGTTGTATTGACAGACCCTCTCTGGGTTCTGCACCTCAGTTCGCTCCCTTAGGCTGGACGGACAATGAGGACCAGACACCAATGATATTACATTTAACTAAAACTAACTAAATGACACAAATTGAAATTGTTTACTGAAATAATAAGAATAAAAAAAAACGTAACTGATGGGGGAAAGAAACTATAGCTAAATGAAACTAGACCAGGCATTTCGAAAATGAACTAAAACATAATGAAGGAACAGATTTCAGTTCTCCCTGCCCCTCTGGCTGATTGCTCATTATGCTCACCTGTTCTCTGCTGCTCCATGTTCCCAGAGACTAAACTTTTTTTTAAAGGTTTTATTGGCTCTGATGGCCTTTATTTGAGAGTGGTCAGACAGAAAAGTGGATAATGAGTGAGGAAGAAGACACGTGGCAAAGGTCATCAGCCTGGGACTCAATCCTGTGTCATCAAGGACTGAGGCCTCAATACATGGGTTGAGCTTCACTCCTTTGCCACTACAACAACACAGTTTATGAAAAAACAAGTTTGTTTGTTTTTTTCCCCCCAAGACAAACTTTGTTTCATTAAACAAATGTTACTGGAGAGGGAAAACAAAAGAGGAGGGATGTGTACAAAGAAAAGTTCTGGACCGGGTTTTACTCAGGACTTCCCTTCGTAAAACGTTAACATTCTTGTAATAAAGTACTGTTTTACGTTTGTGATCCCTATATAACCTTAAAGCTGCTTCATGCCACCTTTACAAAACTATTGTTTTTTCCACATTTGTTAGAACTGTCACCATGTTGTTAAAGCATGTTATGAAACAGACAATCTGAAAGATCCCCCATCTGCTCCCTGAGCACATGACTGAAAACAACCAATCGGAGCCAGGAGGCGGGTCTTAGCGCTGTCAATCAACTTCATGTAATGTGCTAATGGCAGAGAAACAACATATAGTGCCAGGAAAAGCATTTCTTTGCTGTCATCGGTGGCTATGCTGATTGGCTGTGCTCCCTTCTTCTGGCTCTGATTGGTTGTTTCTGACTGGTGTATTTTTGCAGTTTGTAATGGGAGCACTGGGAAACAGCAGAGGAGCTGATTTATCTGTCTTCTCCTATACAGTCTGAGCAGTATGGTAGAAGACTTGTGAATTCTTATCTAGTCACATACTTGGCAATAAATTAAGCGTGACATTTATTGTATGTCCAAAAAGCTTCATCTCAGTCACAGAAAGTCTGTTCCCATCAAAAACAAACTGCAAGAAATTTTTTGATTTTGACAAAAAAAAATTTCCTTGTCAAATTTCTTTGACTAACAGAGAATCCCTGCTGCACTTGGCCAGGTTAAATAAATAGCTGCACCCAAGTCTGACTTTGGGTAAAATGTCCCTGGAGGTTTTTGGCTCGAATTACTAAAATGAAAGCTGAAAAAGCAAGGCCAATGAAGGTAACTAACATTTTCTATTTAAGTCTCATTCTAAAAAATTACAAACTGTCCGTATGTGTCTGCTCTGTTTGCTGGATGGCCAAATTTGAACTCGGCGGAAAATTGGTCCGCACTTTGGACATTGCTGCTTTATGGCTGAGGTCATCACCGCGTAGGACCTAAAATAAGGCAGATCTTAAAACCAGACACAAAACGTTTGATCCTTGCTAACTATATCTGAAGTGTTATCACGGTTATGGTGCATGACTGTTGTGTCGCTTCGTTAATTAGACCTGTAACCTCGCCACAGTGCTCACAATCAGAAACGCTCACACAGTGTCGACGTATTCTCTACTGTCTAGACATCATCTTTACCTCCAACGCTCTTATTCTACTTAACTCCTGTTTTTTTAACTCCTGAAGCTCCAAAGCGTGAATCTTTCTCTCCGATCAAACGTGCTTTTCGTCTCGATAAGTCTGCTGTAATCTCCCTTACACACTGAACTCTGCCTCAGCCGTTTGTTTCTTCCTTTTAATTAAAACTGCGACGTCGTCTGAGGTTTTGTTGTTTTGCAACGACTCCCACTGGCTGTGATTCTGAACAACATCTTACTGTAAATGTACAGCCATTTTTTATTGACTGATCTCATAAAAACTAGTTTCTTGCAAAATTGGGGTTGTGGAAGTAGACAATGATCCCAAAACAGGACTGAATTCAGAAATGAATTCATGCTCAATTGAATGGAAATTGCTAAAAGTGGCCCAACTTTGTGGATCTTTGACTTTTCACATGTGTTTAAGTTGTTCTTAAAGGGGCAATATAAACTTATTTATAGCTTTATACCATGCTATTATGTTATTTCCTCATAAAAAACATACTTTGAGTGTTGCATTGAGATATTTGATAAATCCTTTCATCTCACATGGCAACCATTCAGCTGAGCAAAACACCTGGGTGGACCTAGCCCCGCCTTCAAGCTACTTCTCAGTGAAACGCTGAAAAAAACTTTGGTAAATGTAAAATAGAGGAGTGATGTGGTGAGTACGTCCTGAAGGCGGAGCCTCAGAAAGAGCTGGAGTTTCTTAAAGAAACAGAGGCCCAATTTCAAGGGCTAAAATAACAAAGTCAAATTTACTTTATGTTATATTTGAAATACACATAATTTTTTATAACAATTGAAGGTAACACAATCACTTGACTGAGCTGATGAATACTTAATAATGAACCTTTAGTTGTATACAATAGTGTTTTGTAAAAGCATCCCTGCCTTTTGAACAACTTTCACTTCTTTGACAAACACCAACCACAATCTGCTGTGTGTTTTATTAGACATTTTCAATGGCATACAATACAAAAGTGGTGCATCTGTGAACAGGAAACCAAATTATTTATTTTTGTTAATCATACCACTGTTTATAAATCACATCTGGAAACGTGGCTGAATTTGTTTTTTGCTGTCTTGAAAATCCTGTTTTGATTCAAATACAAATCTTTTGTTCTGAATAATGGGATTTTTCCATCAGCATAATACTGCCATTACCATGTTTCGGTCTTTGTGCAGCCTGAGTTTCCTATGAAATATAAGCTTTAGCCTCTTCTTCCACACCTTTGCTCTGAACTGCACTCGTGAGTTTACAAACCATTGAAATTGCTATGGTTATACATGAACTATCAGATCTAACTGATACTGTATGGGATGTATTTGTTGTTATTATGTTGTACAAAAAGTTATTTCACTAGAATAGAAATCCTTCTAAACTTTAAAAAGTACTTTGCCACAAGAATTTGAATTAGAAATTGCTGGGTTCAGCCTGTAATGGAAAGTTAACGACCTTCTTCTCCAACAAGATGGCAGCTTGACGTCTGTGCTGACTGTTGAAACTGAACTTCAGCTCTCCCAGATTTGCGAAGTAGGATAACTAATATTGTAGTTTTATTTGCTGAGGGATAGTGGGCTCCTGGGAACGTAAGAGGTACGAAATAAAACGCTGTGATATTAAAATGCCACTCTGCTTCTTGTCAAAGTGAACTCTGTCTTACAAAGTGTCTAGTTGCTGTCAGGGTTTAACTTTGTGAGGTGTATTAAGTTTATGCTTTTATTGAAGCCCCTGCTACGATGCAGAATATTTAAATGAAACATTTCAAGTTAAAAGAAGCAACTTTTGAGTTCAGCCACTTTTATTGATTTCTATTTTTTTTTCGTTTTATATTTGAGCTGCCTAAATATAACATACAGATGAAAACTGATCAATTTGTGCTTATTAAACCTGAAATGCTGATTATTGAAAAGAGGTTCTATGAAAAATCTTTTTTAATGGGCAGGATTTTTTATTTATTTATTTATTTTCAGATCTAGGAATATTACAATGCAAAATATTAAACCTATTATCATCATTTTGATATCATAAGCTAAATGCATTTCTTCCACCCTGGGGACAAATACAAAATCCTTGTATTCCAAAAATTATATTTATTAATTATTTCAATTTTGCAAACAGTGTATATTAAAAGTTTTCAAAGAAAAACACTTAGTATATTTTAAGTATACTGGGCAATCTTATGACATCAAACCATCCAGGCACAGTTGCTATCAATTTTTTTTTATCACATGCATTGAACATACATTTCATCTGTTTTGGAAAAATTCTATTGTCATGTGATCGTTTGAAAATCTGGATGCTAATTTTCTCCTGTTATGAAATCTATCGTAATTTACATGCAAAAAAAATAAACTTTTGCAAGTGCACTTAACCAAGACAATTCATAAAAAAAGAATCATTTTGTTCACTTATTGCTTAGTGAACTGGGTTGTACATCGCACCATGCTGTTGATTCCCTCTCGGCGTTTTGATGGTGACCTTTTCGGTCGTCAGCCTGTCCGCTCAGTTTCAGGGCTGGACGTTGGGAACTGGAGAGAAGACGAAGGTAAGATGACCCCGCGCCGTTCAGGTGTGTGTATTTCTGTGTGTCTTTCATAATGATCTATACCACAAGCTTTATTCCGGCGACAAGACAATGGCGATAAATCCTGCTTAAAGTTCGTCCTTCCTCTTTTCACAGTGAAACTATAGTGGATGATGGACTGTATCTTTTTTTTTTCTTTTGCAGTCCTACACTTGATAAGACTTCAATTCTTTTTTATTCTCACCATGCATCACTCAAGTTTACATCACTTCTCCATTTTTCTCACTGAAATCGCATTTATTGTCATTTTTCTCATTTAGATCTTTTAATCTCAGCCTCTTTTCCTCGGTGAAAAGAGGCTGATGCGATGACTATCTAAGCAGAGCTCTTCAGCCTATTAACCCCCTAATCCCCCCCCCCCCTTCTTTTTCCTCTTCTCCCTCGTACTGGGTTTGTAATGAGATCAAAATTCGAGGCAATTAGTTCCCTCTTCCATTTTCTTTGCTTCCCTTATCACTCACTTGTCACATCTATCCTGCTGCTCATCCATTCTCACAAAACAACAGAACCACATAATGAGAGAGTAAAAGCAACCAGTTGCTATGAGGATTTGTGAGAGCTTGCAACATTCTCGAACCATTAGCGTTCCACACAAGCTGAGCAGGCTTCAAACGTTTCAACAAAAATATTGGGATTCAGAGTCAAAAGAAAGATCCAGCAAAAGTCTAGCTTCATTTTCTCAAAACTGTGTTTCATGCAAACAACTATGACCTTAAGTCAGCTGTAAGGTGGGAAATATTCTAAATAAAATGATCTTAGCTAGTCGTAATCCAACTGCAACATTTGTAACGTTGCAGTTGGATTACAAGAGATTTTTCACCATTTTGTCAAAGCTAAACTTTTCATTTTATGTGACAGATCAACAACACAAAGTAGAGTCTGAGTGTGAAGAAGAAGAAAATGGGATACATTTTAGAGACATTGGCTGAATCCAGGAGTTGTTGTCAGGCGTTCTGTGATGTTGGTTAAAAATAAGATTCTTGTGCAAGGAACAATTACAGAGACAAGAAAGGTTTGAAAGGTTCATTGACGATGATGGACAAAGAGATGACTCTTCCGGGTTTCAGAGGAGACAGAGGACAGAACTGGAGAGGAGAGGTAAGTGGTTATTATCCGAGGTTGGAATGAATAAAACGTGCTGTTAAATGGACGGAGATGAATCCTTAGTGCTGACAGACGCAGTCAGGGGGCCGTTCCAGGGGACCGCGAGTATTTCCACTGACGCTAAGGGTTGGCAGGTGGTGGTGAATGTTGGTGTGCTGATTGTTTCCATTTGTCCTTCTTTCCAGGTTGGAGTTGTGGAAGTGGAGGGCTTGTCATTCAGATGAGTGAGCAGTGGGTTGTTTGAAGTGATCTGGTTTGCTCTAGGAGGGTGGCCAGAGGAGCTAATGAAGAGTTCTCATAAAGGCCAACACCAGTAACTGAGTAACCAGCATTGGAAAATGAGGAGCAGACAGGCTGGTGACCAGCATGCCTAGGCTGATTACCCGTTGGATTGCCTTCTTTCTCTGCCGTCCATTAGCATGGCTAGGCTAGTGTTAGCATTGGATATGCTGGTCTTCTGTAGAGGAGAGTACACTAACCGAAAAGGTTTGAAAAAAAAAAAAGCAAAACCCAAAAACAAAACAGCAAAAATCTACAACAGAAGTCATGCTGCCAAATTCATCATAACTTCCATTTTATAATGAATTTCTGTTTAGCATAGCTTATGTTTCGGTCTTCTGCATTTTGTTGACCTTTCTGTCTTAATGTTGGAGCTTACCTTTAAAAAGGTGTGCAAATATTTATCGATATTCTTATCAAGCCCAAAATCACAATTTCGCTACTGCTGGCATGAAATTAACATTACACTTGTGTAAGGTCACTCACATGGCAAGTCATTAAAGTCATGGGAACAATTTGGAGTTACTTGAAATATTCATTATTCAGCCACTTTGCTAGCACTCATCATCTATCAGCCATCAGAAAAGATATTAGCATCTTATTCAGGCGTCGGAGCAACAAGCCCCGCCTACTTCAGAGCAGCTATATGTGCAGCATTTTGGGGGAATTGTGGTTGGTGATTTTACAAAGATAATTTTGACGTCTTAGAATAACTTTGTTTCTACTGTGATGGTGGTGGAGGCAGCTGCACATTGAAAAAAATAAAAACAAAAAAATAAAAACATCCTCCTTCTACCACTTCCTGTCGTCTTCTTTGTGGTTTGCACCAGTAGTAACATTTGGCTGGTGATCACGTGACTCGTGTGAAGAAAAAGTTCCATTGCAGTTTAGTGAAATACATCTATTTCAATACAAATGACAAACCATTTGATCCTGACATTAAAACTTTTTATTGAAAAGAGTTCTGTGCTCAACCATAGAGAGCCTGGAATTAAAATCTGCACTTGAATCCAATTTCTAATCTGTGGAATGACTTTGATCTTCACAGATGTTCTCCATCAAGTCCGACTGAACTTCAGTTGGGTGAACCTTAATGGTTCTGATACGTTTGAAAATGAATCTTCGTTGGTGAATTCTGGTTTCCTACTGAAAAAGTCGCCACTGGATGGGAAACATTCTAAGCGTTGTTTTGGTTGTCTATCGTTCTTCTAATATTGATATTGTGTTTAGAGGTGGTGCACACACACAGAAATTTTGGTTACAGTCCAGCAACACTGCTGAAGGAGAATAGATGTGCAGCAAATGACAAAGGGTCATCAACAGAAAATAGCCCTAGCTGGACATGTGTGCGTGTGTGTGTGTGTGGGGTGTCTTGTTGTCAGAGTGAGTTTGGGGAAGTGGTCTGGCATGCTTGATTACACTTTAGCAGTCAGCCAGCCGCTACAGTCTAGAAGAGCTCGACCTTTCAGTGCCATCATATATATAGAGACAAAGCGCGGCGGGACGAGGCGATGGAAGACGACGGTGAGTCACCGTGAATGCACACAGGTCGGATGCCACTGATACCCACACGTCGCTTGTATCTCCAATTTGAAATTTTAGTCTGATGGCTGCCCTTTATTCTCACCTGTACAAAATGAAACTCCAGACCTCTGAACCATGTCAAGCCAATGAAGAAAATGTTCAGAAATAGACATTTGTATCAATCACACCGTGTGGAGATCCCTGACTTCATGACATGATGGACATGACCAGAAGAATTTCTGTCAGGGCTTTATTACCACTGCCTGCACAGGATAAATTATCTATTAGCTTTATCATTTTTAAACAAAAGTACAAATGTTTTAAATGCATGTTCAATAACAGAAAAAAAAAATACTAATAATCTTTCAGATCCTGAACAAACTTCATCACACACTGACAGTTCAAACAGTTCTAGCGGTTAATGTATTAGAGTGACTCCTTATAACACTTGTTTTCTAAGAAAGCGACAATATAATTTGTTGCTGCTTTAATTTTCAAGGATAAAATTTGGCGAAGCTAATGTGGCCTTCAGCGTCTTCTCGGAATCTGAACCACTGCAGTGCAAGTGCATCAAAGAAAAACACATAATGTTGAATTTTATATGTATCTAAGCAAAAAAAAGAGAGAAAAAAGTAGTGTAGAAGTAGCACAAATTTCCCTTTGAACAAATGAAGCCGAATACAGACGGAGGACCTATTGTAGAGGGCTTGAGCATCGAGAGAATCGCTGAAAACAAGAAAGCAGAACTCTGACACGGAACAAATGGAGATGGGCCTTCGCCTTCGCATTAATTGTCTTGAATTATTCAGCTGACTCTAGAGTGTGAGGACCACTTGAGCACTTCTGCTGTGTGTGTGCAAAACTGAGTGAATGGAAGATAAGTGGTTAAGAGCGTGTGCTACTTTAATGTTCATTCAGTATGTATATGCAGGCCTGTCTCATCAAAAACCGTCGGAATAACACGCCAAATCATAATTCATGTCATTGCAACATGTTTTGGCTTTAGTGCTACTAAATGCCAGGAACACTTATGCTTTACTATGGCATTGATATCGCATGAATATCACATTGATGGTCTTTTTTCCATGTTTTGGTGCATTTTTAATGTTTAATGTGATGCATTTTTCTACTTCTCTCAATGAGTTTGTGGTATCCAGTTAGTGACCTCCAGAAACAACTGCTCACTCTTCATTAGATAGAAATGCATCCATGTGTCAGGTTACATTATCCACACACACACACACACACACACACACCCACGCACGCACACGCACACGCACACGCACACACACACACACACACACACACACACGCACACACACAGACACACACACAGTGTGCAATCAGAGTCTTTATTACTCATCTCCAATGATCAGCTGCCTGCTGCATTTGCCCTTCAACGCCAGCTTAACTTAGATTTTCCATCCGTCTCCGTCCCTCCATCTCTGCACCTCTGTGTTTGCTTGCTGTAAACATGGTCTCAGTTTTACGTCTGTCAACTAAACCAGCATGTCTCCAAGCACTATTCCATCACCAGGCGGGGCATCGGGTTGAGAGCTAGAACCTCTAAATATTGGGTTTGTTCATTTTTAGGGGCAGTAGATCACAGGTTGTTCAGGTTAAGAGGAGGTCAGGGTCTACATGCTAACCTGTAGCCCACAACACTGATGCACCGATTGCAGTTTTCTGGCCAATCACTGATTACCCATCTATTAAAAAGCCTGACTTGCAGATTTCAATTTTGGCCGATACCAGTTTTTTTGTTTAAAATGTAGCAAAAAAGTTGCCAACAGTGAGATGACTATTATTAACTGCAAACATGTAGACCTGATCTGGTGGGTCAGTCTGATAATCACAGCAAAGCAGAAAAAGATACCAGTTGGTTTATAGATTTTTGCCAAGGTAGATAAAACTGGTGGTTAAAATCGGTGTCACATGTAAAAATCAAAGGTTAGGGAAATCAGCACCAATAAATGGGTACATCCCTAGCTCAGAACATTCATCCTTCCTCAAATCTACCCAGATCCCAACTCTATCAAGCATCAGTTGCCTGTATGAAACCTGATTCATAGAAACATTTCATGAAATAAAACTCCCTGAATGTCCTCCACACACCTAATAAAACACCCTGAATGTCCTCCACACCCCTGAAGTTGTTTCGTGGCTTGTAGGCAGGAGGTAAAAATGTGACATCAGTAACTGTATTGGAGTCACACTTCATCAAGCAACTTTTAAAAAACTATTTGTGCTCCTCATTTGTTCTGATGAGGAGTTCACTTTAACATCACAGACCTAATTGTGTCAGCTGGATTTGCACTATTGTGCTTTATTTTCAGCACCAGTAACACGGTCCCTTCAGCTCATTGAGCTTTTATTGTCTTCTTTCCATTATCTAATTTTGCTCAGTGCGCCTGTCACTCTGAAGGGCTTTTCTCCAACTTGATGTTGTCTTCAAGGTACAAATGGACCCTGCCCATGAGATGTGCGGCAGAGCAGCAGCATTAATAATTTGTAGCTAATATCTCTTGTCCTTGCAGCAATATAAACATGCTTTTTCTCAGTGTCTCACCTTTCTCCATTCTTCGTCCTCTCCCTCTGTTCTTCCCTCTTCTCTCTCTCACTCAGTCACTCCATCCGTCCCTCTTTCCTCCCGTCTCCCAGAACAAGCTCTGAATAAAAGTGTTTTTTTTTTAGCAGTCTGGGCCAAAAGCCAGGACTGTTGTGTGTGTGTGACACTCAAATATTAAAGAATCCCTCAGTCGTTTGGTGGACTTCAAGGTGTTCATCTATTTAAATGCTAAATCTCTGCTCTGCCACGGGGGATGTTTGAAGAATCATTCAGAGCTCAAGCCATGGGTCAGATTTTAACACTAGCGGAGCCACCCTGGATGTGTTGGAAGCACAGCGTGTTCTCCAGAGATCACACTGGGAGCACAGTGTCCCTGTTCCATCATGGATGAGCAGCTTCCATGTAGAACTTTTAATCAATAGATCTAATTTGCTTTTGATGTTTGAAAAGGACGTTACACGCACAAGAATGAGTTTTCACATCCTTTTCAGTGGCAGGACTCAATTAAAATGATGGAGTTATTGCAGGGTTTGTAATTAACAATCGATCACATTTTAATCATGTTACATATTGACAAGATAAGTTACATTCTCAATTCAAAAAGTATTTTTGTTGCTAAATTATTGACATATGAGCTCAACAAAAATATGTATTTTTTTTTTTTTATCTGTTATTTGGGTTCTCCAGCTAACACGTTGGTGCAAAGTGTTATTCTACCGATTCAACTTTCTAGTGTTTCAGTCAGTTCTGATCATTAATGGAACTTCTTTAGAAATGTGGACGGTGGAGTCTGACATTAGCGTCGGGGACGTCTGTGCTGGTGCTACATGTTTAGTATTGAGATGCTGTGATTAGCTTCTCTAAGAGGCTAACTCCTTTTAGCACAACTTGAACACAGGATTACTGTTTTCCAATATCTCATCAGATCAGTTTTTTGAAGCGTCTTCGTCATCCATCGCTGTTGTTTCCACATCCATCACTGTTCAGCTAATATTCTCTATATTGAACATTACATCAGATATATTCTCTATTGATATTGATCATATGTCTATCGCTATATATTGTTCTTCTTAGCTATTGGCAATTTTCTCAAAATTATTCATATACCTAAGAAATTCAGAGGTAAGATTGTTAGTTTGTTTCTGCTGTCAAAATATTGTGAAAGAAGTTTTAATTATGGAAAAATTACCACTGTATTTACATCTTAATAGAACATGTCAAAATAAATCCCTCTCTCCCACACACTCAATAATTTGTGTAATAATATGAAGGAAATGTTTCTTGTTTTGGTATGTTTAACTGCCATTTTGGTAATTTGTCTTTTGTGACAAATTTTCCACAAAAGCCATGAAACGCAACAGTCATTAGAGTCAGTGGATTTTAATGAAAAAGAGGCTTTGCAACTTTACCTCCGCTGCATAATGTCTGTATTTCTTGCCATGCCGCTCCACTCAGTCTGATCCCAGAAGGCAGAGATCGAGTGAAAAACAAAACCAGACAGAGACATTCTGGACTGGAAGCATGATTTTCGCCTGTTTGTTTTCTCATTTTGTCAGGATGTCTCTTGTCACCACAGATATTCTCCGGCTCTTCTCTGCAGTATTAACTTTCAGTCAGGTTTAGTTTCAAAAAGGCAGTTGCACTTCCACTGTGCTGCTCTCATCACTTCCTGGTGCTCTGTGGTCCCGGTCAAACATATGGGGACGCCTGTCTCATTTACCATCGGACACATTTCTTCGAGTACAACCATTCATCTAGTTAAGTCTAGATGCACTTGTCCCTGATAATAAAAAGTAATAGCACAGTGATCTGTCAGGGGAAATGCAATTTAATTAAATTATCTACTGTAGTCCTCAGTTGTTTTCCCCTTTATGATAGCCCCGGCACAAATCACTGGGATGAGACAAGAAAATCTTAACATCAGCCAGTAGATGCAGACACTTTAAACTCCCTCTGTGTGCGTGTGTGTGTGCGTGTGTGTGTGTGTGTGTGTTTTGGAGTCAAAATGCACTTAAGTGAGAAGTCCTTAGACACAAATTGAGGTTTTTATAAGTGTATACTAACAATATGAGTGCATGCATTCATTCCTGTCAGAAACTTAGATCAAAATTAGATGAGATATTTTAATAATCGGATGGTGTCGACCTGCCATGACTTTGCATAACAAAAATGTCTTGTTCTTTCATTGACTCACTTTCTTCTGGCAGAGGGATTTGAATCCTGCTCCATTTCTTTTAGTTCACATCAAGAACATGACAGTGTGTTAGAGGAAGAGAAGAGGAGGCTGGTGAACATACAGCTCATGCTGTCACCATTATTAGAGACGTTGCCATTTAAAATCCAATGTTATTTTTATTCCTGGATGGATGCTTTATGAAGGTATAGAGAATTAGTGTTGTCATAGTGGAGTTGAGAATTTTAAAGCCAGTTTTACACACTAATCAAGGCAACACCCGGTTTTGTGTGTCATACGGATAGAAGACGTGATGCAGGGGTTGTTTGGAGACAAATTAATACCAGTGTGATAAACGATCCAACATAGAAGGAAATAAATGTTTCTGATTCATCAGCGTGAGTATGATAATTACTGAAAACATGCCAACCAGAGTTTTGGTGTGGATGAAAAACAATAAACAACAAATAAGGAATCTCAAGACTACATGAACGTTGACTCAATATTAGACTGCTTCACCCGTTCAGAGTTTTTTTTTTATGCACTAGTATTAGCTCACATGTCAAACGCTAAATTCAGCTTTTTTGATTACATCCATAGCCACAGGCACAGAAAATAAGGTCAATAAAAACTGTGAACAATGGTTCTGTTAGAATAAAAAAAGGTTCTTCAGAACAGAGCAACAGATTTATTTCAAAAACTGCTTCTGATAACTGCTGCTCACATCACACTGATCAGGTTGGGACTGGATAACTTCATAGTTTTCATTGTCATCCTAGTATAACATTGATAGTAATTGCCCACACACAGTGTTAATGTCATCTTGGGTTCAGATAAAACATCTGCAGACCTATTCACTCCCGTTTCTGTTGCTAATTAGAGTACAGAGATGTTTTTTCGCCCGTAACGCCCCGTATAGCGATATAGGCGATATTGACAAAACTGCAATGGAAACACTTTCTTTGCATCACGGGATTACAGCCAGATGTTACTATTGGTGCAAAAAGACGACAGGAAGTGGTAGGGGGATGATGGTTTGTTTTTGGTTTCTCTGTCAAAGTCCAGCTGGCTGCACCAGAACTCTCACAGCATCACACGTTTCAGGATAAATTATAATGCCGATTCTGTTCTGTAAAATGGCAAGCTACAATTTTCCCAACATGTCGTGAATGTAGACGCGTTCCCAAACACAGCTGACGGTTGGCTGTGGAATATTTAGGAGTGAGGAAATTTCATGACTAGATTTGTTGCACAGGTGGCGTCTTCTCACAACTCCACGCTGGAATTCACTGAGCTCTATCTAGAGTGCGACCCATTCTGTAACAAATGTTTGTGGGAACAGTCTGCATGCCGAGGTTCTTCACTTCACGCTCCTGTGGCGTGGAAGTGATTCTGATTCTTTGAGCAAATACTTTTGGCAAAACAGTGTATCTCATGTAACTGTTTGCATCCGTCATTTACGGATGTCAAAGTTCGCTGGTCATGTGAACAAAGTTATCCATGTGTGATTTTAAATGATCGTCTTGTTTAAATGGAAACACCACAATTGCAAATTTCTGTATTTTTCACAGAAAATTTTTATAAATCTGCACAAACATTGATTTGTGCAGATTTATAATGGAATCGCAGCCAATGAGACACCCAGGAGTTAACTAGTCACAATGAATGAGCAGCAGACGTGGTTACTGCTGATACCATCTGGTAAATATGGAGGTCAGTGTTCGCCTGCAGCAGCAAAGTAACTCTGACAGCTCAGTTATTTTGACCACACTAATGATTACATGGATGGAAATATAGAAAAGAGCAAACTGGATACAAGAGATGATTAAGGGAAAGAGGGACATGTGCTTAGGATTATGGATGGATGAATGGAGGGATGGAAAGCACATGGCGGGCGGTGCGCAGTGGAGAGGGGCTTTAAGGACTTTGGAAAGCCGTGGAGCAGAGAGGGAAGACGAGGCACAGGCAAAGAGAAAGCTTTTTGCAACCTGCCACAAGAGACTACACAGTTTTTCTGCTCAGATGGTTTCCACTTGTTAGCTCAGTGAGTGTGTGTATGAGTGTGTTTGCACTAATCTAAGCCTCAACATGCCGGGCACCACTGGGAACGCCTTCCACTCTGTTGTCCTTCTCTGCACTGCACTCGGACTTTTATTTCTGTTTACATCAGTCGTCTGGTTTCCATTGTGCTTCTGGTTTACAGTTGGACATTGTGAATGGAAATAGTTCAGAATGAAACTTGATACCCATCAGAAGATTGGATACCCTAAACATAAACGCCATCTAAATTGTAGATGAAAAAAAAAGAAAGAATGAATAAATTTCCACCAAAAAAACAAAACAATTTTGAGAAAAATCTCAGACATTTTATAGCTAAAACAAGGTAATTGACTTGGAAATGTTGACATTAATCTCAGAAAGTTTCTAGAAACAACTTGGAAATTTACAAGTTTGAAAAGTCAAATATTTTCCAGAAAGAAAAACTTAGAAATTTAGAAACTAATAAATACTCAAGTTCTTACTAGAAAATGTTCTATTTTTTTTTTTTAGCAAAATGTAGACTTTTTGAAACTCTGAATCTCCTTTTTTCTCCATTTTTTAGCAGAAATGTCCTCCTTTCTTTCCCTATCTGCGACTCTCATAAATTATAGGTATGTGACACAAAGTTATATGGGAAAGGTCCTTCTCTATTTTATTCTAAAATAGCCAAAGCAAATTTCCTACTTTTGAAACTAAGGTTTTACTAAAACTTTTCTCAGATTAATTTCCAACATTCCAAATAACTCATGAATAGAATCCGTCTTTCTAATTATGGCAAAACTATTCCAGAAACAAAAAAATGTTAAGACATCCAAGGTGTCACCATCTGTTTATTCTGTGGTGTGAATCAACTAATTTTCACTGATTCCTTAATACAGGCCTGATCTGGGAGAACCTCCAAGTGTTTTGGTAGTGGCAAAAATATCAGAGTATTTTAATAAAATTTTTGTTATCATAATTTAACAATAATGGATTGTACAACAAATATCACCCAAAAAAAAGCTTAGTTTTAAAACCCTTTTTATTTTAGATATGGGCTTTATCATTCAACATCCTTTCTGATGAATTTCCAATATGTTGCAGTGGTTTGAATATATCAGTTGACTTGAAACAGTTCTTTATTCATTCAAACATTTGCTTTGGTTGCAGTAGATCCACTGCAACAAACCACAGCTTTACCCGATTCATATTGACTGTTTGCTTCAAAGTATCTCTTGAGGTCGGATTTGTCACCAGATACAAAGCGAGTCTTTCTTCCTTCTCAGTCTCTGACTTTCTCAACCAAAGTGGCTCTTTGTGTTTTGAAAGGGAAGAATTCAGAGTTTATTATTTATTGGCTGAGTGGCATTAGATCCATATCCCCTGCCCAAACACCTGGGCGTATGCGTTAGGCCGAGATCGCTCAAAGGAAAGCACCGCGGTCAATAATAGATTAAGCAACATGCAAAAAGCAGCAAAAGTAGAAGGTGTGTTAAATAAAAGAGTTTTCTTTACAATATTAAAAGTCACCAAAGACGAAAGAGGAAGCAAGACTGGAACTTTGCACAGTGAACGATTCACAAGCAAGGAAAAGCTGGAACCTGGAACAAAGAGGACTGGATGAGGAGTGACAATATAATCTAGTTATACAGCATAAAAATTTACAAAATTGTTCTAATCTCTTTTATTTTTTTTCAATCTCAACATGCAAAGTCCAATCTCATTGTGTTTGTCCTCAGTTTTAAATCTACTCAAACTACATCAGAATCTGCTCCTCCAGTTATCTTTAGCCCTTTTTCTTTCTACAAAAAAAAAGAAAAAGTCAAGTTAATATGTCAGACCATGGTGATTTATCACTACTGTTCTCTAAAGTCTCAGCCAACCTCAGCATGTTCATCCTCTCACCACTGTGTGAGGAAAAGACGGCAAACCCACAAGTCTGCGTCTTTCTATGTACAGTAATATTTACTTTAATTTGCAATTCAGTTTGCTTTGTGTGGTATTGATTCACAATAGCAATTTTAAGCCACCAAACAGACAAAAACAAGCAAATTGTTTCCTGTAAAATTCCAACCACTCATTTTAATCATTGGTTTATTGTTGTCTATAGACAATGTAAACATCAAAGCACAACCAGCTCATCAATTAGAGTATTTTTTTTAAGTCGGCAGCAAGAAGCGTTTCGCTCTGTTTAAACAACTTCATAACTTCCAATAACTCTTAAAGAATTTTGAAATAATTAGATACATGTAATTCCCCTTTTGGGACAAAGAATCCAGTTAATTCAAAAAAACCTTATTGATCCCAAACTGGATTATGCATCTTTTGTGAAATATGCCAATGCTTATGAGTGAGGTTTTTGAATTAAAAAAGAAAGCTTCCCATTATGTATATATTCCATAAATGTGAAAATAGCAAAAATATTTGTTATTTCCATTTGCCTTTGACGTGCCACATTTGTGAATTATTGCAAGGGCAAGGAGGCAAGTGAACAAAGCAGTTGAGTCCTTGTTGGCCAGGCTTCCAAATATTGAGCAATGAAAGTCGTAGTAAGAGGAATGATAAAGACATTTTATAGCTGGGTAAGACGTCTCCTCACCAGACTGCTTCCAACTGTTTCCAGTAATTTGGTAAAATCTGATTGAATCGTTAAATTTTAAACAGTCCTCACCTCTACCAAGGTCCAGACTCTCTGCAGAAAGTGAAGCATAGAACAAAGGCTTGGTTTTCACCAGGCTAGATCTGGACACATTCATTCATCTTAACATCTGTCTTAAGTTCACAAGTTAATAACTTTGCCTAATTTCTCCTATTACCTTCTGGCTGCCAGACATTCCCATAAACTTTCTCTAATATTCATGTAATGCATTTAATATGCACCATTCACTAATCTTTGGTGTTGTGGCAGTAATCCAAAATGAAGCAGACATCCTTTTCAAAGTGCTACCAATACACTGCAGCTTCAGTAAAAAGTGAGGTCCATTAAAGCAGGAGACGGAGTCGGTCTCTTCTGCGGTCGCAATTCGTTGTTGTTGTTTTTTTCCCAGGTTAGACAGATAACTTTTTGCCAGATCCGTATATCAGGACGTTCATGGACTCTTATTGTCATTTCGAGCTTTCATTGTCTTATTTGTTTATGGCTCAGGATGGCTGCACACAATATTGAATAACGTCCTTTCATTAGATCCTATAATGGTGCCTCTGAATAATGTGTTTTCCGACGAGGTAATAAGACCTGTGGGAGAGCATGTCGGCTGCGATGTTATTAGTAATATTGTTTTTCAGCAGAGTGAAATAAGAAGTTACTGCGATAGCATGCTTTGTGGTTACCGGTTTCATCACAGATAAGGAAAGATAATTACATAAATTGTGTTGCTGGGCCAATAGGGTTAATGCTATTGCTGTTTGCCTGTGTCATGCAGTGTGACATGCTACGAGCTCTGGAGGCTGTCTGGTTTTATGCTGCCCATTCAGTCAATCACAATAACAGAGTCTGTAAAGAGACTAGACCTTATACATGCTCCTGATTATTTCCCCAGGTTCCGGGCCCCCAAAACAGCGTCGCATAACAAGGACTTTTCCTTTTCGCAAAAAGGAGAAAGACGTACCAACTTACAGTCAAAATATGTTTATTTTTTTTTAGGGGCGTGCTGTGGTGGCGCAGGGGTTAGCACGCCCCACGTTTGGAGGCCTCAGTCCTCGACGCGGATGTCGCAGGTTTGACTCCCGGGCCCGGCGACCTTTGCTGCATGTCCTTCCCCCTCTCCTCGCCCTCCTTCCTGTCAGTCTACTGTCTAAAATGTGAGCCACTAGCGCCACAAAAACTCTTCGGAGGAAAAAAAAAATTTTTATTTTGGAGGTCAAACTGATGCTAAATTAAGCAGATGTTGTAAATGTCAACAGAGCACACAGCAAACATTGCTTACCTGCCAGAAATAGCAAATAAATTTAGGAGCTGTATCTTGTTTTATGAAACCTGTGTTTTATGTCTCATTGTTGATCCTTTGCCACTATGTCCTCTAATCATGCAGAGAGTATTTATGGTTTCCCCCACTTCTGCTGAGTGTCACTTAGTGTGGGTGAAGTTTGTCCACAGGAACAGAAAAGGTTCCCGTCAAAAGTTGTATGAACACCTGCTTTCTGGCAGTTTCCTGGTGAAGTAAAAAGAAGAGTGAGAAAGTGGGCTTGTGTGCGTGCATGTATGCATGTGGTGAGTGTGCGTGTGTGTGTGTGTGTGTGTGTGTGTGTGTGTGGTGAAATATGTCTCATAGTTGCAAGAAAACATATAGAATTGGATATTTACATTTTTTTTTTAACCTGCTGGGTCAAATTGACCCAACAGTGTCTACGTAAAATGTATACCCGGGGCGGAGAGGATGTGGGGGGAAGAGGTGTTGCAAATGTGTAAAATGAACCATTTTCAATTTATGCGTAGATTTATTAAGACAAATAGAAAAAGTTTCATCCATAAAAAATACTTATATTTAAAAAAAAAAAACAACAACTTTAAAACGGGTCAATTTGACCCACAACATAACAGGGGGGTCAATCATGAACTGAATATGTTTCAATCAGAATGGATCTTATCAAAAGCACAGATTAGATTTGTGTTGTCTTTTTTCTGTAAAAATAACATTTCCAGCAGCTTTACTTTAAAAAATAAATAAGATTACCTTTGTCTGAGACTAGCATTGAAACATAAAGTGGATTATCGCGCACTGAATACAGATTATTTAGACAGGTTGTTATCTTTGAAGTCTTGACCTTATTTGTGGAAACAGAAATTCTAATGTCCTTTAGCTAAAAGTATTGAAGGTACTGGATGCTTGGCGGTTAAAAAAAAAAAAGAAAAAAAAGATGTGTAGGCGATTAAAATAATTCTGGAAAGCCAAGATGAAATGTTACATGATAATACCCCAAGAGGTGTGAATGGTGTGATAGACGTAAGTGGGAGGATTAAATGGTCAAATGACGGAGAGCCAGACAGAGTGTAGACTCAGGCAAAGGGTGACAAAAAGAAAAGATGACATTCTGTGTTTGAAGAAATCAAAGCATGGATGGCAACTAAACAAAGTTTTTATTAAAAAAAAAAAATCCTTTCATGCTATTTAGTATTAGTCTTTGAAAATAATTTCTCTTCATATTTCCTCAGTATTCACCATTAAATTTACTGTGAATATAAAACACAAACATAGCTCTAAAATATTATCTGCATTTCGCAGCATTACTATGTCTGGTTTGATGTGGTATTGTGTCTTGAGATAAGCTTCAAGGCTTGCCAGCATTTATGTCATTGCACTGCTCCCCATTAAGCCACCTAGTATTATTTAGCTGGCAGTCGGTTAACAGGGTTTTTGATTAATTTTGTTTGACTAATTTCAAAACAAAAATCCTTTGTCAATATCTAGAGGCCAGGATGTCATTTCTAAGCATACTGTGTAAAAACACACGCTCACCAAATGTAAATATATATTGACCTACGAAGACTTCTAAGAACCTGCAGTCCATGCAAAAATGTTTGACCTGGATTGAGACCACAGAACTGCTTCAACACAGCACTGTGTGGCATCTTAGACATTCATTTTAATGATCTAAAGTCTGGCAGTCTGGAAAAAATAAAAACATAATAAATCTTTACAGGGATAAATGCTATTTCTCTGGACATTTTTTCCACATACATCAACTCTTGGAAGGTAATTGCAAAATAATACAAACCCAACGTCGCAATCTGGGTGATGAGTTTCAATTTTCTGCAAGTCCGGCCCAGTCCACCGTCACAGAACCGGGAGTTCACAGTGATCCGTCTTCATAGCGGCGGCATCTGCTCACGTCCGCGTCTGTCTGCTCGGTGTATGAGGGGGAGGTGAACGTGTTCTCCACACCACCACAAAGACATTAACGCATGATTGGGATTAAGTGCAGCAGAATACCTCTGAGTTATCATTATCCTGTTTTTTTTTCCTCCCTTTCTTGTCTGCAGCATATTAGAGGAGATATAGTTGTTTTTCTCACGCTGTTATTGTTTTCTCTCTCGATTTGTTTGCTGTCAGATGAATGCCGTCACTTGGGCCGCTACTTTCATGGTCCACTTGCATGATAACTAGTGCTATTATAAACACTGTCACCAGCTTTTCAAGATTATTGTCATATCCTGTCCGTTAGGAATCATATGCAGACAGCATAAAATATCACCAACTCTGAGGCTCCTGTCTTAGACCATAGGGATCTCTGGAGACATATATTTACTATATTATATGACAGAAATCTGAAGCAAGTATAATACGGAGATGAATCAGAGATAATACCTTTTCTTTACCTTTCAGTCCAAACGGTTCCTTTGCAGTGTGGAAAACGAAAATTTTGAGTTTGGTATTTGGCAAATTGGAATACCAATGGAAATACAATACGTATTTTATATTACTATAAATCAATAAAAAGTATTTAATTTAAAAAGCTTTGGCCATCCTTTTCATAATGTACCATGTTATCCATGCATCCTTAAAAAGTCTTATACAGTTTTATATTCATATATCTAAAAGTAAGGCCTTACAAATTCATTCAGATTGTAAGTTGGCTTAATGACAGGTCTTATATCATGGCAGGATGATTTATTCTCATATGTAGTTTTTTCATTTTTTTTCTCATGGGACGTTTCTGTTAGGCAAACGTTTGAGTCGCCTGCAAACAGAATCATTTCATCTACATGAGGTGTTTGCAGCCACTTCTGACTATCTGCTAACATATCTTTTCTAACTAGCTAGCATTTTTGCATTACAGATAAATTTATTTCCTGTTGCCTGGACAACATTCATCTTCACCATTGGCTCATTTTTTGTTGCAAACCTGTACGATGATGCATTCATTCTGCTACGCTACATATGAATAAAATATGCCATTTTCTACATTTCTGTTGTGATACAGCTCTTGAATTTCATTGTTAATGGTCTTAAAAAGTCTCACATTTCTGTTGGTAAACCTGCAGAAACCCTGTGTAAAAGTCCATCTGTCTTTTTAGTGCATGATGCATTGGAAACCTATACAACACAGCTCTGCAGTACTTCTTATTGGTCTGTTACATAAAATTCCACTTAAATATATTTAATCTTGGGGTTGGAGAAAGACGTGGAAAATTGCAATGCTTTTGAGGCGCTGTATGTATGCCTCCTGTAATCCAACATTAAAGCAGGTAGCAAGTTGCCGTTGTGCCTCAAAAATGCAAAGCATGTATTATTAAAGCTGCTTTGTGAGAATATTTCTACCCTGTCACATCTTTTCTTGTCCTGATACCAGACAATGACTCTATATTTTCCTCAGGCATCAGGAATCTGTGTGGATGTTAGTAACTAAGAGGTTGTCACTTTGTATTTTTGGCAACTAGATTGCTGTAATCCAGTTAAATTTTATTCCCCAAACTCCTCAAACTCTGAAGAATCATGGCTCCCTAGACTAAACAGTTGTACACGTTATCTTCTAAAGGCTTTTTATCTTGCTTTGCTTTCAGTCGGTTCCCTTATCTTCCTTGAAACCAGGTTTTACTCAGTGTTTTGCTCTCAGCCTTGTCTTGAGGATAAGATGGAGCATCTGTGTGAGGGTTTTTACTTATGACCCTGGCATTCCTGTAACAAAAAAAAATGATCATCTTACATTTAAACCAAGGTTTCCATTAACTTTCAGCCAGTGTTTGGAACAGCATATATCTTAGCTGTAACACAGTGAAGCCTGTAATGTGATTTTACAATTAGCTCGTCCCCATCTGACACAGAGGAATGCTTTACTCTGTTCGTTTTACGAGACCTTGTCTTGTTAGCCCCTGTAAACTCATCCCTTGTTATTATCATGTTCCTTTTGGTGCAACTTGCACTGTTTTCTTTCAGAGCTCTTTGGAACGAGCATATAAGGGTGCCGACTTCTTCTTTGTGTGTGTGTGTGTGTGTGTAGGGGTGTGTGTGCGTGTGCGTGTGTCTGCTGCTTTTCTAAAAGCTTAGCTTTTAATCTGTATAAGCATTGCACAGTGGTTAATTAAACATCTTCATTGCAGTCTTCTGGAAAGAACGGCTCAAAGCTACAAAACTGAGCATAAAACATTTAGTCAGTGTTTCCACTCAATGGCCAGAAAAAGTTAAGCTCCCAGCAGGAATGGTTCTGATTTGTTTGTAGTCTGGTGCATTTGCACAGCAGTGCTGGGATTTGCAGTGGTAGTGTTTTGTACGTCTCTGGTCCCATCTCTCAGGGTGATACAGTAAATATCACAATGCTGCTAAATTCAGCAGTTTTCAGAGGAGCCAAAGTGGAATTTGCTACAATGTGACAATGCGAATGAATGGGTAAACCTAACTGTCTATCTTAGAAAAATAGTCACCCAAAACTAGTTGGGAAGTTTTATAAAATTTCTCTTGCAATAGAAAAAAAAATGTTGGGAACTAATTAATAAATAGACTCATTGTTTTGGGTCCAGACCAGGCAATACTGGTTACAATAATGGGACAAAGCGAATCAAACAAACACTTCTAAAAATTTTAATCACACTTCAACAAAAAACCTTGTTTGGAAATTGCATTTTTAGCTAACAATGAAGGCGAAAATCTTTATCCATACCAAAATATTAAAAAAGAAAAGCTATTTTCAGATTACACATATTTAATGAGTTTTCCAGGCGATATTATCAATCGATTCTCTCAAAAACCTAAATTCAGTAACTGTCTGTAATGGACCAGCTTACAGCAACTTGAGGTTTGACAAGTTGTCTATGGTTTCCTATGGATTTATTTGCTCTGTAGAAAACAATAACGAAACGTGGATCAGCTGGGCTGCACAGTGGCGCAGTGGGTAGCGCTGTTGCCTTGCAGCAAGAAGGTCCTGGGTTCGATTCCCGGCCCGGGGTCTTTCTGCACGGAGTTTGCATGTTCTCCCTGTGCATGCGTGGGTTCTCTCCGGGTTCTCCGGCTTCCTCCCACAGTCCAAAAACATGACTGTCAGGTTAATTGGGCTTTCCAGATTCTCCCTAGGTGTGAGTGTGTGTGTGCATGGTTGTTTGTCCTGTTTGTCTCTGTGTTGCCCTGCGACAGACTGGCGACCTGTCCAGGGTGAACCCCGCCTCTCGCCCGGAACGCAGCTGGAGATAGGCACCGGCAACTCCCGACCCCGTTAGGGAGAAGGGTGACGGAAAATGGATGGATCAGCTGACTTATAGTTGTATGTGTAGTTCTGTCTCCCATAAAGCTTAACAGTTATGTGTGCCATGAATATTACCGTCATATTTCTTATACAATAAATAAATACACATAAATACATATGTACATGAAGACATAAATACAAATACACAAGTAAATATAAATACAATAATTTTCCATCACTAACTAAAATCTTACAAACAATAGGAAAATATTTTATTTCTGAAACCTTCCATATCATTTATGTCCCAGTACTGATCCATGGGGGACGCCACACACAGGGCTTATTTGAATGAAGCGCTTGACATAACCACATAGCAAAAGGAAGTCAAGTTATATTCACTCATGACTCATGTTTTTCAATCAAGTAAAACAATTCAATTTACAGTGTTGTTAGTGGACAAAGTAAAATCTGGCAACTTAAAATGGTAATAGTTACAGCTGAT
Organism: Poeciliopsis turneri; assembly: GCA_922788865.1. NCBI lineage: Eukaryota > Metazoa > Chordata > Actinopteri > Cyprinodontiformes > Poeciliidae > Poeciliopsis > Poeciliopsis turneri. Next base: position 1,867,258 of record CAKLNU010000908.1, on the reverse strand, counting down.
ACTTATGCAATTTTTTTTCTCGCTGTCTGAAGTGAAATCAGACCAAACTTTTCTTACTTTAGCTGAGTTAGAATGACCAAATTTATTTTAGTTTGCTAAATGCTAGAAAACTTTAAATTTCAATTTTTGTGTTTTTTCTTTTCTTTTCTCTAATCCAATTTTACACACACTATCGTTTACAAAACATATTGGCCCCCCTGCTTTGACTCATATATGAGCGTAAGTGACATCCCATCAGTTCCATGCTGGAATTCACTAAGCTCCTCAGAGCGAGTCATTCTGTCACAAATGTTCGTAAAAACAGTCTGCATGCCGAGGTGCTTCTCTTTATACACCTGCGGCCATGGAAGTGACAATGACACCTGATTCTGATCATTTGGATGGATGAGCAAATACTTCTGCCGGTATAGTTAGTGTATGTTTGTTCCGGATCCGGGGTGGCAGTCTTTTAAACTGCTTGGTGTGTTCGTGTCCTTCAGTTCAGTGTATGTAAATATCTGGTTTCAACTGTATATTTTCTGAATGTTTTTAAAACCCAACAGCATCCAGACATGTTTAGGGAATCCACAGATATTAGGGAAGTAAACATGAACACATGCCAAGTCAGAAAAGCCCAGATGTGTTTTAAAATGTAGCACCATCCTTGTGACATTTGAATCCGCCGGGGAGCCAGAATGTGTTGCTGCATCCGGGATTGGAACTATTTTTTTATTTATTTATTTTTTTGAACCTGCGTTTACTTGACACAGTTTGTGAAAAATATTCCGGTGTTTACAATTCCTGTTTGAGAATTTATCTCTCTCGGTGTGGAGAAAAAGAAGATAACGTAACAGTTTGATGTTGCAATGAACTTATTGACGATTACCCAAAATGTTTATGCGCCACATATTTTACTTCCCCACATCCCCAAGTGGTAGCTGTCTGTTGCTCACGTCAGCTGAGTACATGCAAACGGAGATAGGAAGCCGTGCAGATGGTCTCACCGTGCAGAAATACCTATGGGGGCGATGAGATCTAACAAGGCATGTAATCTGAAGATTTCCACCAGAGGAATATTCACTTTCCCATCAATCTGTTGCTCCATGCTCTGGTTATCACTGTTCTTCTGTCGTCCATTACTCCCCTCTTCTGCCTTGGCTCCCGGCAGACACAAATACTCCCACTTGCTAAAGTAAACATCACCAGATGGAAGTGGACTTATTGTGAATGTGTATTAGAGGTGTGCGCACTGTGAGCCACCATCTTCTCTGTGTGTAGAGGGGGGATTTATTTTTATTTTCTGTTCTGCGTCTAAAAGACTCTTCGTTAAATTTTCTTCTAAAAACAGCTGTATCTGTCTCTCTCACACACAAATGTAAAAAAAAAACAAAAAAAAAAAAACCTTTTGCACACTTTAATGGTCCAAAAAGCCTTGGATGTTCTCGATGGATGGAGAGGGGGGCTGGGGTTAGGGGGGAGAAAATTGTCCCTTTGTGGTTTTGCTCCTGGCTAAAAAATGGATGATAGGATATGATATAGAGCCGACATTAAAAATGCAGTGAATTAATCATGTGATTTTAAGAGCATTCAGTAACTTTTAATTACGTTTTTTGATCCTTTTAACCTCTCCTATTTATTTAGTGTGCAAAATAATTCATTCTCCTTTCATATCACAGCCCAAAACTTTAATTTAGTTTTCTGGAATGTTTTGTGGCCAACCACGTTTTTCAACTCTGCCTCAAAAATCGTTCAGTTTTCATTTGCTCTCAAATGAACATCTTTGCTCTGTGTTATTTTGACAAAATCCTCATGAGTCATCTTTTTATGTCACTGACGTCAGTGTTTTGTAGATGCCTACAGACTTTGTTGAACCAAATTCTTCACAGCAAAAACCACAAAAACAACAAAAAATATCAGTATCGCCAACACATGCGATACAGATATTGATCCTCTATTTTCTTGGTGTGAGATCAATACTGGGGGTTTGTTTGTAGAGCACTGAATGATTCTGTCTGCCTCAACCTGTTTTCACGATGCTGTTTGTTCGGTAGTGATTGCTAGCAACAAACAATTTATACTCTTAAATAAATTACAGACTGATGTACTCTGATTACTGATTTGATGACTTCTGAAGGTGATTGGCTGCACTGCATCCAAATTACAGATAATAAATGGACTGAATCAGAAAAACGCAACGCAATTGAAAGCTTTTCTTTTTTTTTAAATCATTTTGAAAATTACAGCAAATTTCTGTTTCATTTCACAATGATGTGCTACTGTTTGTTGGTAGGAAGAGAAAAGAGAAAAGAAAACAATCACATGGAAATGTGGTTGTAACGAGACAATAAGTGAAGAAAAATCCAATTAGCGTGAATGTTGTTGCAAGGCCCCGGCGTTTCTCTCCCAGTGTTTTGCGTTGCTGTTTGTTCAGCTTATTCTCGCCCCGATTCCCGTTTTATGCTGGGGTTATGATTCAGAAAACACCAGTTTATTCACTCGTGTCAGATTCCCACTGTCTGCTTCTGAAAAAAATAAATAAATAAAAAGATCATCAATATTTAATTAAATGATTATCTGTTTTTTTTTTTTTCAGGACAGAGCCTAGATAAGAAAGGGAAATAGGCTTAAAAGTTGCCTGTGGTTTGTGGATAATCCTCTTGTCAAAATGGCCACCCCTGCAACAGCGCTACTGCCCACCCACCTGGCTAAAAGAAATCCCACAGATGTAGGAAAATTTGGAACAGAATAGGAGCCGCATGGTTTTATTCCATTTTGTTTATCCTGGCTGGATTTCTGCGTTCCTTCAAACCTCTGCCTGCTTCCCCTCAGAGATGCCCGGCTGCTCCCGGCTCTCAGACCTTCAGTGTGCCGTTAGTTGCAAATGTGTAGCCTGTGACTGAGTTTTATAATAAGGAGGCCCCTCACTGTTCCTGTGGCTCCCCTCACATTTTGGCCCCAATACAAAAAGCAAACTCTGGAATGATGGGAAACAGGATTCTATACAATGAATAAAATAATAACCAGGACATGTTTAAAGAGGAGGATTACACATTTTCAACATTTACTAACCTGGACCCATTGAATGACATACAAATACAAAAAATACACATTTTCCACCTTTTTATTTTTCTTTACTTTTATCAGTGTCAGGAATCAGAGACAGTTTTGTGGTCATTTTTAGTCAATTTTGGCCCCACTATGGTACTATAAACTTAAATTGCTAGCTGTTCTAATTGATGTCAACTAATGCTCAGAGCAGTATTTACTACAGTATAATATTGATGAGATTTAAACAAGTTTGTGCGTAACGTTGGTGTGTGTATAGATACTAAGAAATAGATGCTTGTCTAAATGCTTCAGGCAAAAAGCCTTGTAGTTTTAATTTTCTGCGTCAAACTGAGCCGACAATCATAATAACGATGAGTGTAAATTTGAGAGGTGGTAAAAATATAAAGAATTTTCTAGATGAGCTTCACATTTATGAAGTTTGAGTTTTTCAGTTATTCCTACAATCTACTGAACAGTTTCAACGTCCTAGCATTTATAGGTTGAGGCAAAATTTGAAACCCTTTTTTCTCTCCCTGTAGGGACATGAGGGTTTCATATTGAACTATCATTCTCTCATATTGCTCTGAGACTCTGCAGGACTCTTTTCTTCGGCATCCAGGCCAAAACACTGGAGTCAGCAATTAAAAACAATCACCAAAGCCAACTGTTGCCACAAGTCCCCAAATTAACTAAGATGATCCTGCTGGAAATTGTGTTTCGTTTCTTTTTCAGTATAGATTAAAGTCCAACAGAAGCTCACAGCTTCTATTCTGCAGACTTTTGCTCTGAGTATTTGTGCAGTTGCATCAGGGCAGCGGGGTCACCGGGTCCCGTGGCAGCTCCTCTGCTGAGCTGCATTGAAAGCTTCCTGCTTTAAAAGTCTGCATGGCTAAGAAAGTTCTCGTGCAGCACAGCCGCCCATTAAGACAACGATTACATCCGTGTTGTTGGTGAGGGTGATAAATCAGCAGCTCTAAATAATTTACCAGCATAGAGAAGGAGTGCGGTAAGAGATTGAACAGCACTTCACAGGCAATAGAAAGACTCTTTATCGTTCTCCTTGTAACACTTCATGGCTCATGTGTTACATGTTTTTAATGACACTGACTGCAATCACAGTGTGTGATTAGGGAGCCGTTTCATTGACAAAATGAAACTGCTTCCGAACTTGTCATCTAAACTTTATTCATATGTTGTCAGGCATGACATAATACAGTGAGAACCCAGAAAGGCTGAGTTTGGGGTTTGAGAGGAACTCTATGCACATCAATCTGCGCCTGTGAATCCATCCACAGAAGGAACGCCCACTTGTCCAGGCAGGTACACGCAACTTACTTCCCAAAAGGAAATCATCCACTGAGGGCTCATTGGTCCCTTCCTCTAATCAAACCAGAAGAGTGTCGCAAGCAGCTGTGAGTAAAGAAGTCCTGAAAGTCATTGTCCAACCTGCTAACTGTAGAACAACATCAGGTGTGTGCATTGCTAACAATACCTGGCTCCCACACTGAGATGCATTGGATAAATGACCGACCTCAAGGCTGGAATATCATGTAATAACCAGATGGTGGGTTTAACTCTGGGAGTGGAAGTAATTAATCAGTTTGCAATTAATCAGTTGCAAACACAATGATGTGTTTGCAACACATCATTGCAAACTTACAGCTCTCAAGTGAACGTAGCTTAATGCTGTGGAATGTCCTTTAACAACTGGCACTTTGCCACCATGTTGGTTATTTTTTCTTTTACTGCATAACAAAAAGTAAGTCATAGAAAACTTCATATCATAATGAGCACATGTATATTTATGAACATGAAACCCAAAGCTCGATTTCTTCCATTATGAAAGTAACTTGTCTTATGTAATTTTAATTGGGTTCATGCTTATATATAACTACTGCAGTTATCTTGGTGATTAAACCGCTGACACTGTGGTTGTGGTTTGACGCTATCCCACTTTTCCACCCACTGTCTTCTGCTAATACAAGACAGTAAGAGAGGAAACAGGTCTGGGACAGAAATCCCTAAAGAGCTATAAACATTGTGTCGAGGGCTCTGGATGGTATAAGTTGTGTTAAAACATAGATTAACATTTTGAAATCTGTTATCTCACTTAGCTTCCTATGAAACTAGATCGTAATCATTTGGTCTAAAACTTGAGAATTTAACATCTTCATCTCATTGGAATCATTCAGTTACAACATTGTAACAACACAAAATTTTACAAAGTATTTCTTGTCTAGCTTCCAGTGCAAACATCTTAGTACTTAGTACTTAAAATAAGAAAAAACTTACAGCGATTTTGAAGCCACATTCCATATTTGCATTCAAAAGCTTTCTCAAGTCCAAACAGTGCAGATAATCAAGCGTATGCTCCACTTTGCCAGTGAAAGAGAGCAGCATGGAAAGTAATTAAGAACTGATAAATAAATGTTGCAACTGTTTTCATTTCGACCAATCTGGAAGTCTCTGTAATTATGCCAGTAAGATAATGAGTTCAGAAGGAGATTAAGTTTGTTCTGAAACAACCCAAAGTAATTCAATAACATGAAAATATCTCAGGAAATGCCCCCCAAAAATCCTATCATCATTGCTCAACGGGCTGTGAACATCCCTGGTTCATAAAACAAACACACCTCTTAACAGGAGGACCTGCTGATCAGCAGTTTGTCTTTTTCTGCATTTCTTTCTACCAGCCAGAGAAACAATCCAAACGAAGAGCCGCGTGGAAATCAATGACACTTAGTTTGACTTAACCACTAAAACCTTCTTTATGTCTTGTACATTACGCTTTAACTGTAACCAGTGTTCATGATCATAACAAGCTATTTCAAAGTCATGTGAGAGTGGCGGTTAATGACAAACTAAAACTTTCAATGACAATATTTTTATTGAAAAACGGACTTGATGTGAACGTGAGCGTTTTCATCTTTTCTTCAATCCCTGCTCTGAGCCCTGTGATGGAATCAGGTTGAGCGCTCCGTGTTTCCCTCTAAAGACAGAACAACAAATTAATTATCAAACGTCTCCGTGTGTAATTAGCTGTGAGGAAAAAAGCTGTGGGTAGAAGCATGTTAATTATAGCTGTGGTTGCTGATCATGAAGCAAGCCATTAAAATTCAGACATACAATTTTTGCCTAATCAGAAATGTTTATATTTAAAAGGCCTGTAAGCCAAAGGCTCATTCCTAAAGAAGAGCTTTTTGTTTTTGTTTATTTGTGGAAAATGATCCAAGTTATAAAACTAGCCAGTTATTAAAATATTGGTAGGTTGGTATGAGATTGTCACGCCGAGGCCCCTTTCTGCTGCCACCCCCTAGGATACTAATAATCACATTTAAATGTTTTTAAAAAGTTATGGTACATGTTGCTAATGTCTCAGCAACATGTAGAGAAGATCATCCATGAGTTTATCTTTAGTTGCCTTGATTACTACAAAAGTGTCTTAATAGGTCTGACTACAATATCAATCCTCCAACTGCTGCTGCTGCTGGTGTTCTGACTAAAACCAGGAAGACAAATCACTAATGGCTCACTGGAGCTCAGAGAATAGACTGTAAAATCCTACTGTCAGTTTAGCACCACAATATACTAAAGATCTACTGCTGTTGTATCAACCATCCAGACCTCTCAGGTCTTCTGGTTTTGGTTTTGGTTGTGCTTTGCATTCAGAACCAGAACCAAACATGGAGAAGCAGGATTTAGCTTCTATGCACCACAAATCTGGAACAAACTTCCAGAAAACTGCAAAACAGACAAAACACTGAATTCCTCAAAGTCTAAACTAAAACCCCACGTGTTCAGAGTTGTATTTGAATAGAAATAAATTGAATATTGATTAACTGGTTAATGTATTTGATGCGTTTTGGTGATTTTGATGATGACATTATGAGAAAATGTCATGTTTGTTGCTTGTTTCATACTTGGTGACTGTGTCATGATGTAAAGCACTTTGAACGGCCTTCATGCTGAAATGTGCAACAAATAAATTTGACTAACTCACTAAATTGCATCAGTTGGAAGCTTCATTTTACATTAATCCAGATCAAATCCTCATGCTGATCAGGAAGTATTTCCAAATATGTCGTAACAAAAATGAAAGAAAGTGATAGTCAGAAAGACTTATTCCCAGCACACCTGAATCAGATGGGAAATATGCTTTTTGCTTAAGTGGTGTGTGTTGTCACCTTATTTTTCTGAGAACTGGCCTTGCTTGACGGTTGTATTTCATTTTGATTGCAAGCCTATTTTAACTACTTATCTTTTATGAGCGCTGATGAAGTAGACTTAAATCTTTCCAGGAAAAAAACCCAACAGAAACACTGAGGGTTATTCAGATATAGAGTAAGATGCCCAGACAAATCAAGGATCAAAGTCAGCCTGATTGACTGAAGAGGCAATGATTACACAGCTGCTGTACAGTTTCCCTACTGTTAATCCTCCCTTTCACAGAACGCGGTCGTAGAAAGCCTATGTGGGTTCCATAAAAAATGCAAGACGTGTTTATATTTCTGAGGAAGTGTTTATTAAGCATCTTGACACTGTCCAACAGTAATCCGTCTCTCCTGTCAGGTTCCTCAACTGGAGGAGCGTCAGACGTGCTCCGAAATCAACAGCAACAATAAGCGGAGCTGGCAGATGCCAAACGCCAGCACTATGTTTGTTCATGCAGAAACACAGGTACGCCGCTCCGATTTCCGCAACCTCTCATCTCAACAGAACCCGTGTCGGGATCTGAGACGCAGCGGCGTAATGAAGCAGAAAGTTTAATAAGGGCTTCACAAGGCAGAGGTCTGACTCACTCGCTCGCCTCTTCCTCACCCGCTCATGCATACCTGCACAGGCCGTTTAATTTGAATCTCACCCAGGTTGAGCAGTCAAGGCCGGGGGAGGGATGTGTAATGAATATTGGAATATATATTAACTGTCACAATGGGATGTCCACTTTAACTTTTTCATCTCCTCCGCTGCCTTTCCTCGGCGGTCACTCAGGCCTCTGAGCGCCAATCTGGCTTTCACACCTTCATCTTTCCACTCACACTGTGACTAATGTGGATCTTGGAGACAGTGGGAGGAGAGCCGGCAACTGATGCAACCTGATGAAGGGAAATCAGGACAAAGAAGAGGAAAGTTTCACATATAATGTGTGGAATAGGAATAGGAACTGAGCTCTACGACACAGAATTTCATCAGGGTATTTCTAAAAAAATGTTGTTTCCATTTAGGTTAATGATTTTGTTTTTCTGAGGACGTTAATAAACAGGGAATATCCAGACTTAGGCTATGCAGCATCATTCCAGCAGCGAACAAGCGAGGGTCTTTTTTTCTCTGCACAGAGGCAGAGATCCCCATCTCAATGTTATACAGTTTCCCTCTTTTAAAAATCATAAATTAACTGTGTTTATTCACATTCTTAATTCTAACAAAACATAAAATGGAGGTCATTTTATTTGGACAAAATCATTTTCATGCTGGCCCTGAAACTATTCTTGATACCTGATCTGCATTTCACCACACAGTTGTACAAAACCTTGGCGCTGTCACTGACGACCATTCATCGCTGGATAAACAAGTGAGTCAGGAGGGTTTTTTTTTTTTTCATTTTCGTCTTTTAGCTAATGTTAAAAGTTCTGCTTTTATTAAAAATAGTGTATTTTGACATTGACATTTTTAGTAGAACAAGTTCAGTTTCCCCAACAACACACACTGCCAGACCTGCACACTCAAGCATCTGACAGCATGAAGCAGGCTAAAAGATCAATAGCAGCTCAGTTCACATTACGCTTAACTGTCCTACTTGAAAGACAGCCAGCCGCTCCAATGAACAGAAACATGCCGAAGTGAAGCAAAAAACTTTACAGAAAGTCTGCAGGTGAATTAGCCCAATATTTCCCTTAATTCTCATCTCACTTCAGTGCCTGAATTTGAACACTCCTGCCCTGGAAAAAAGTTTTTGGACTGACCAGACAAGAGATAAAATTTTTGGAAGATATGCATCCCGTCTGAAGCCAACAGCATTTCAGAAAATGTTTCTGTCCATCTGTGTTCATTGTTCCATGCCGTAATGGTTTAGGTCCCAAAACTCAAACATCAACCCCTGATTGAACTCCAACAATTAAGAAGAGTTGGATTCATCATCAGCAGGGTGAAAGACTCGTTGTCAGTTGTAAACCTTTACAGTGGCAGTATGAAACTTTCATGAAAAAACGTATTTAACATATTTGTTAAAACTGTCACCATGTCATGACAGCGTGTTATGAAACAGATAATCTGTGAAAACATCAAGCTCTTCTCTAAGCTGCTATCACCTTCTGATAAAACGCACGGCGACGACAAACAATCAGTCAGAGGCAGGAGGACTTTATAAGCACCGTCAATCAACCTCATGCACTCGGTGGTAAATGTGCTAATGGCAGAGAATCAACTTCTTGTTCCAGGAAAACTGTTCATCTGTTGTCCTTGGTCTCCATGCTAACTAGCTTTAGCATAAATCCAGCCTCCCGGCTCCCCTTGGTCGTCTCAGGTCAGGTTTATGGCGCAATTACTTTTTCAATTAGGGCCAGGTTGGTTTTGACAGCTTTCACCCTTCAAACATGAAAGAAGGCATTGAAAACTGCAATTTGCATTTACTTGACTCATAGTTGTCAAGTAATACAATTAGTTTGATGATCAGAAACATTTAAATATGACCAAATTACAAAAACTGAGACATTTGTAAAGGGGCAAATATTGTACACAGCACTGAATATGATCCAGAAAAAGATTTACTGCAAATATACAATGTAGACATGGGCATCATGCGCGTATGTATAATCCAATAAAAATCTTTCTTCTCCTCTGCGCTCTGAAGAAATTGCCAATATAAAAATGTATTCTTTTCTGATTATCAACATAGATTCTGCTTTCCCTGCAATATCACAGTTGTGTCAGTGCGGTAAACACCAAAAGGGAACTGGAAAAAAAAAACAAAAACATAATCCATGCACTGCCGTTGTATGATTGTGGCCCAGGAAATCAAAGAGATTGATATCTCAATACCTGTGCAAATAAAACTGCACATATGCAGTTGCTGGGTTTAGGGTTTTATTTTATGAGCCTAAAAATGTGATATTCCTCCTCGTCGCTGCCGCTTGCACATCGCACTCTCCTGGCAAGGATAAGCCAGCCACACAGAGTGGGAGAAAATAAAAGCAGACTTGGTGAGGATAGAAACCGCAGCAGGGACACTCGTCTGCTGTCTCTCACTGAGAAAACCTGCAAGAGAGATGAGGGGAGGTGTGGGAGGAGACCTGGAGGAGCGAGGCTTTCTTTAAGCTCGCTGAAGCAGCGATGTGCCTGTGTCCAGCTGAGAGCAAAGTCACACAAAGCCTATCTGCTGTAGCAGGGGGTCTGCGCAGAGACACTTGTAGTGGAGACAAACATGGGACAGAGAGATGAGGGTGAAGATGGGGAGAGCAGGAACCCGATGTGAGGATAAAGACCAGCAGAGAGAGGGAGCAGGATTAAAGCCAGACCGCTGAGATGATAATTGCCACCGTCATTGTTGATGGGCTGCTGAGGGTCCGTGTTTGATGGGGGGGGGGCCATCGGGCAGAAAACTGAGCAACCTTCCCGTTGAGGATCTGGTATTACTACATCACCCACACCTCGTCGCCACTAAATGATTTACACTGATTCAGCATTTGACCAGAACCATGTGAAAACCCTACACACACAGAGGCTGGTTTATTTATGGAAAATCAGTGGTCAGTGGTTTGTAGTTAAAGAATTCTGACACCACCACTTTCAACAGTGGCTCTGGTTGAGTGTGCATTCACACCAGCCCTGTTAGCCACTTTCATACAACTCTTTGTTTGCCTAGAAAGTCTGGTTCGTTTGGGGAGGTGTGAATCTGCAATCACACTCTGGTCCACCTGAAAACCCAGGCCTAGTGAACTCTGATGCTGCTTGAATACTTATGTAAACACCAAGCAGGATGGGATCAGCAGTGCAGGACATTCTGGGTAAATACAACCAAAACAAATGTGTAAGTTCAATGCTAATAGGAGAAACGTCTCCAGGTCTTTCACCAAAGATGAAGACATAATCTACAATTGATAAAATCTGACGCCACTTTTGTTTGCTTTTTGAGACAAAGGAAGTTGTCTTCTTCAAGATGTTGCCTCCTTTAGTGGTTGTTAGTGCAGCACCACCACAGGAAAGGAGGGGAACAGGTTTTTTAAAGGTGTTGGCTCATTTGGTACAGTGGAGTGTGAAAGTAAACCATGGAAATTTAACAACTGTTTGGTCCACGATCCGACAGAGTCTACTGCAACGTTAGGTGTCAAAACAGTTTAAGTCTGGATCTGTAATTACAGTAACACTGAAAAATGCTGAGCGAATTGATTTTGTTGAAACACAGAAATGTGTAATAGTTTATGCGTTTACTGTTAATGGCATAGACTCACATTCAGTTGGCATTGAAAAGCATTACATTTGATTACTGACCTCTACAGAAACCCTTTGCCAGTTTGTTAGTTTTCCATCCTTCTTCATCCAGACAGCGTCTCTCTGACTTCCTCCTCTTCACCGGACAAAGTTTCCTGCTGAAAATATTTTACTATTACCATTTTGTCTTGGATGCCTGTTGTATTGATACATGAATTCTATGATGCGTCATGTTTTCGTTCTTCTGGAAAGTTTTCCTGAGTTCTACTTGGTGTATGTTTCTGGATTTCAGACACTGAAAGGAATAAAACTATCCTGAGTTGAAAAGGCTTCCAAAGTCAAAGTTGTAAAAAATGCAAATACATGGCGTTACTTAATAATTTTTACAAAGAAAATAATTGCTTTGCCTTTTAATGACCATATAACCAAAGGAAAATAGTCTGTTGTCTTCAACTCGAGAAATGCTGCAGAAAATGGCTGAAATTCTTCATCTGGTTTTGTCCCATGTCGATGCAACTGTGTGTCCGACTGCACTTTGGATTAATGTACATTGTGAGCGAGGCCATTATTAAAACATGGAGATTACACATCCTGACTGAGCCCTCTATTCCTGGTTTTAAAAATTAATGTAGAGAGGAAGGGGAGGAGAAGTGGGGAGAGAAGGGAGAGTGGCAGCGGCAAGGGAGATGACTTCAAGATGCAGACACACAGAAAGAAGGAATTAGTTGTTGGTTTGTAAAACAGGAGGAAGAAAGTACATTAGAGATGCTGATAAATCAGGAAAATATTGCTTTAGAAACCAAGGGTGGAAGGTCTATATTTTATTTATTTTTTAATGAAGCTTCTGATCATTTTTCGGGAGTTACACCTCGCTTTACGCCAGCCTAACGTTGAACTTTGACATCCTTAACTGTTAAAGCACAGCTGATAACACCAAAAGTATTTATCCATCCAATGAGGAAGCTTAGCAGGCCCAAGCAGCATCTTAACTAACTAATCTGACAAAAAGTAAAAATGTAAACTTCAGCGTTTGAAGGAAATAAGATGACATAGTCAGACACTATTTAAAGTTCACTATACTCCATTTGACTTGTTATATTTTAATGTTTCTTTATATGATGTGAAGCCTGACGGGTTTCTGCTTGTTAATGTTATTAGAACCTCATGAACATAGAAAATAATTTGTCAGTAGCAGAGTTTAACTGAACTATTTTCAACAAGAGAAAGTCGTATCAGCTATTGAGATATTGAGAGATGTATTCTATAGGAGTCCAACATAAACCAATGTGAAGGTGAAATGATTATTTTCCTGACCTTTCCTATAACTTTATGTTAGCACTGCGAAGTATCTTTAATTATTTCACAACTTATCTGTCCTTGGTCTCTTCACTTTTCAGATTCTTTTCACCAAATAAGATTCCACTCTCATCAGTAAGGCGTTTTCATTTGCTCCTTAAGACTAGTCAGCAACAATTAGCAAACACCTGGTGGAACTGAACATCTGTTGAGCTCATTATAGGAGCTACGTCTCAGTAAAATGCTGGTAAAATAATTGTTAAAGGGTTAATTGAGGATCCATGATGTGATGACTTATTGAAGGCGGAGTTTTAGAAAGAGAAGGAATATCTTGAGATATTTTAGGGCTCTAAATTACAAAACCATATTTATTTTAAGTCATATTTGATATGTACAACATTTCATTAAAAACTGACATTAAGTTCTTTACCGGATTACGCAATAAAACAGCACTCTATGCCTGGAAAATACATTACAGTGCCCTTTGTAATTCATAAAATGTGAACATTGTACCTTATTTTATACATATGCAGATTACCTATAGTGTAAACGAGGATCTATGTCCCAGGTAGGGAAAGCGTGACACATATGTAACTTTTGTAAGATTTTCACAAACACTTCAGCGTCGACTGAAAGCCTTTCTGTGAAACAGCTGTCAAGCTGAAATGATTGGGTACAAACTGGTGAATCATTGAAGTTCTTACCTGAAATCCACCTGCTCTTTCCTCAAAGTACCAGCATAATGTACCTCCTACAAGACACATATCAATTATCTGACCGGAGAGTGGATGGATTGACAGAATCAATCCATCCACTCATTTTTTTTTCTCAATTTTAACAAATATGAGAAAAAGTACTTTTTTTAAGAGTTGCATAACGCAGCATGAGTCTGTAGATGAACATAATTATGGAGAAATGTGTATATGTATAAAAAAAATTCCCTTCTCACCCACCGCGGGTGGTTCTTATCCTCTGAGCTCGGGTCCTCTACCAGAGGCCTGGGAGCTTGAGGGTCCTGCGCAGTATCTTGGCTGTGCCAAGGACTGCACATTTCTGGACTGAGATGTCTGATGTTGTTCCTGGGATCTGTTGTAGCCACTGCTCCAGTTTGGGGGTGACTGCCCCGAGGGCCCCGATGACCACAGGCACCACTGTGGTCTTCACCTTCCAGGCCCTCTCCAGTTCCTCCCTGAGGCCCTGGTATTTCTCCAGTTTCTCGTGCTCCTTTTTCCTGATGTTGCAATCGCTTGGTATTGCTACATCTACCACAACGGCTTTCCTCTGTTGTTTATCCACTATGACAATGTCTGGTTGGTTCGCCATTACCATTCTGTCTGTCTGGATCTAGTGTCCATTCTGTCGTTTCCAGTCCATATTCTGCACAGATGTTTCTGTACACTATGCCTGCCACTTGGTTATGTCGTTCCATGTGCGCTTTCCCTGCCAGTATCTTGCACCCTGCTGTTATGTGCTGGACTGTCTCAGGAGCCTCCTTACACAACCTACACCTTGGGTCTTGTCTGGTGTGGTAGATCTGGGCCTCTATTGCTCTGGTGTTTAGGGCCTGTTCCTGGGCGGCCATGATGAGGGCCTCTGTGCTGTCCTTGAGCCATCCTACCAATGGCTGGTAAATCCTACCAGCCATTGGTAGGATTTACTGATATCAGCCACTTCGGTTATTTGCTGGTGGTACATCCCATGTAGGGGCTTGTCCTCCCATGATGGTATCTCTGGCACTTCAACCTCCGTTCCCTGTTGTCTGAGACATTCACTGAGCACATTGTCTGTTGAGGCTTTGTCCCTGATGTATTTATGGATCTTAGTTGTTTCGTCCTGGACAGTGGTTCTCACACTCACTAGTCCTCTGCCTCCTTCTTTGCGGCTCGTGTACAGTCTCAGGGTGCTGGATTTGGGATGGAACCCTCCATGCATTGTTAGTAGCTTTCTAGTCTTAATATCTGTGGCTTTTATCTCCTCCTTTGGCCAGCTAATTATTCCAGCAGTATATATATATATATATATATATATATATATATATATATATATATATATATATATATATGCTTTTAAAAAAGCAGAGTAAAGCATTTATAATATATGGGTTGTGTGTTGACGGCACATTTTTTAAAATGTTTTTTACTGACTTTTACTTTTTCATTGTGTTCAAATTTATGTGAGTTTTCCAAATAATTGCACATCAATATATTACATAATCCCCTGTTGTCTGTTTCTGAACTAGATGTAGAGGTCAGCTTTTAGTGCCTGGATAATAAAAACCTCGGCTTTGGCTGGAGGATGTTAAAAACGTTCTGATGTGAAGTAGTAATTCTAAATGGTTGACCCTAAAGCTTTGAGCTAGTCAGACTCCTTGAACTTATAAAACATGTCTTTTAATATCCGTTTAAATCTTCATTGAATGTATCAGATTCTGTATATTGTTTAAAGGCGACTAGCACTCAAAGGAAGAAAAAGACTGCAGCCAAGAGGCTTGAACAACAGTGCAGCCATTTCAAATTTTCAAGAGTCTATCCATATATATAATAACGTAAGATGTTTTTTCAACCCCTGGTAGATTATATCATGAATAGTCTGTGTACTGGACGTTTTCATGACACCAGACGTTTTCATAAGGTCTTCTATCAATCCATCCACTCTCCAGTCAGATAATTGATATGTGTCTTGTAGGAGGTACATTATGCTGGTACTTTGAGGAAAGAGCAGGTGGATTTCAGGTAAGAACTTCAGTGATTCACTAGTTTGTACTCAATCATTTCAGCTTGAAAGCTGTTTCACAGAAAGGCTTTCAAGGCTTTCAGTCTACGCTGAAGTGTTTGTGAAAATCCTACAAAAGTTACATATGTGTCACGCTTTCCCTACCTGGGACATAGATCCTTGTGAATCCCTCCCAGATGACCAAACGTTTTACCATTTCTCCCAGTTTTTCCCACTACTAACTACAAAAATGCATCACTTGGTATGGACCAGCCAATCACAGCCGAGGAGGGTTTTAGTGCCGTCAGTCAGGATTGTGTACTCGATGCTAAATGTGCCAAGAAAAACAACGTACTATTCCAGGAAAATTGTTTATCCACAATCATTGGTGTCCATGCTAACTAGCCTTAGCTTTCTTGCAGGCTCCACTATGAGGAAGAAGCTGCAGTGCAGCAGAGAGAAAGCTAGGGGGGCTTTTAATCTGAAAACCAGATTGTCTGATTTATCAGCCGCCTACTCCTGGTCATCAAAGAACCTGCCCTGCTGCACTGGGTCCTCCATTCAAGATGAATTGTAGAGCAATAGTCAGGCCTTCGTCTTCAAACGAAAAATCAAATTGAGGTTCAGATAAACAGGTTCAGATAATCTTTACCTCATCCTCAGTTTGACATCATCCGTCCACTTGAATTTTATGTAGAAGTCACCTTTAAATATTTTGAAACATTATAGATTCTTTTAAAATTTAAGACACCTGTAAAACAACATTTTACAAGAAGCCTAAGTGGCTGTGACCTCTACTTTACTTCAGAATATCTTTAAGATCCTGCACAATTCATAGGTTTTAAATAATCAACCACCTCCATCCAGTGATATAATTTACTGACATCACTGCAGAAAATCTGAACAACAAACTTACCCAACGTTGTTCTTGCTTCCTAAATAAATCCGTTTGAATATTATAAAGTGAAAGAAGCCAGAAAACTTTCTAGATGTATCCACTCAACTTACCAACAAGCTGGCAAATAACCTGTAAATCATAATTGCAATTTTCAAAACAGCTGACAGATGCTTGGCAGGTATGACCTTATGCTGAAAAAACAAACTTGGAAGAAAATAAATGTCTCTTCTCCTGCCAGAGTGACAGTTTGCTGTGTGATTTATGTTGTGGGGAAGAAGGCCTTTCCTATCCGTCAAAGTCTGTCTGCGTAGCCGGCTCCTGGTTTTGACAGCAGCAAACTGAACAGAGTAGCTGGGCCCGGCATGTTTGACTGGAGTTTGTTCTGGATCTGCTCTATGGGGTCTGATTTAAATGTGAATCCATGCAATGCCATTAACCTGAACAAGAATGTATTTCACTTGTTTAGTGCTGAAAATGTTTCTGTAGACAGTTAGTCAGATGTTTCCATACAGTCATTATGAGTATGAATGTTGGACAAATTTTGCGCTTGTAATCAGGACACTGATGTTTTACCCAAAATTCACATGTTGGATATTTTTGTACTTCCACTTTGCTTTCTACAGCTTCTATAAAATTTTCCAGCTGGTATTTGGCAATAAGTTCATGTTTTTTTGGTGTCTGTAAAAAACGTCAGGGATGTAACATCATAGATCAGCAGAAACTGCCGCTCACCTCACAGCCTGAGGGGAAGCCTAGCCCATCTCCTAGCAACACAAGTTGAGCTCCAGCATGTTTGGTCAGCTGCTTTTACTGCTGCATGTGTTGTAAAATGTCTACTGGAAAAGACAAGTCTTACATTGTTACTTACCATCCAGAAACTGGTTGCTGCATTCGTGTTGGTTGTGCAGAAGGCTCCACTTCTGCTTTTCAAAAATGTACATTGGACAGCTGTCTGCAGCCATTTTCACATGCAAGTGTAAATGCTGAGTTGGGGCATGGTGAGACCAGCATTAGCTTATTTGGATTAAAAGTGACAAGAGGCCCAAAAACAAAATAGGCAGAACTGAACAGACTAAAATCTCTCCAGGTTCAGGTCTGAGTCCATCACTAGACTCAGATTTCAGGCCTGATCACTCTAGCTGTAAAAACTGACTGAATCTTTCTTCCTTCGTTCCACAGATAATAACTTCAGTTTTAAAGCAATGTTATCCCATTAAACAACCCAAACAAAAATAGGAACCTTGGGCATGAAAAATGTGTGAAGAAAAGCTCTACACACAAATTACAGAGCACTAGCAAAAACACCTAGGAATCAAACTTCAATCATCCTCATTGTCATATGAAAAACAAAAGATAAAGTCATCCAAGATCCCCCACCTTTCAACCGAGCCCTTGCTGGCTCAGGAAAACCTTACTGCCCCATACCATGTAAGACTTCAAGGAAATAACATGGCATTTTTCACTCTAAAAAGTCACTTACTGTGCTCCAGCTGAAAGCACTGTGCTTTATCTGCTTCAAAGAATGCATGCAGGAAGACAAGGAGGGAAAATGCATGGAGGATGATTCAAATGTATTCAAATAAGCTCAAGACCCAGAGAAGCCGCACCTCAGAGGGAGTGGGCTGTGAAAATCTAATCAAAAGCTCAACGCAGTGGCATGGCAGATAGATATGCAGATATAATTTGTCTGATTTACTTTCGAGTCATTTGCAATTTCTTCTTTCCAGTCACAAGTAAATATGCATCATTCAACAAGCCCAGCGTGGAAGTTTGACAAAATTATTTGCCATGACTTCGCTACTTTTAGAGTAGAATGGTTCAAAAACTCTTTAAGTGGCATGAGTTCTACAAGAATCAAACCATGGACACTGTTTCCACTGATGGTAATATATATATATATATATGACTGTGTCAATTCAAACCATTTGCTGAGTTGATACTGAATCATTGCCATAAAAATTCTCTGGAATCACTCGAAGTGAGTCAAGAGGGGAGTTAAATTTATTGAAGCATTCTGTTGCTGGAGCTTGTTTAAGGGTCCCATGCCATTTTGATTCTAGTCCATTTGGCTAGAAAACCTCCAAACTGAAGGACCCAGTTGAGTTCTTGATCAGATGTCCGAACTACCTCAACTACAGGGGAACCCCAAAGCGCTCTGGGGCCAAACAAGAAACATTGTCCTTCTGTGGGTCTATTGATGTGGAGAAGCTGCGTGATGTCATCCCTTGCGAACGACCAAATGTTTTATCGTATTTCTATGGTCATGTTTACATGAAAACGCTCCCTGGAAGCTGCAGGTATTTTCTGATGTTGATTGGAAAATAGTTCCACATTTAGGTGACACTGCCAACGCACTTTGAGTCGGGTGTAGTCGTCACGTCAGGGAACAAGATGACCTTTTGACCCTTAGCTTCCACTTCATTGTAAACAATAACTCATCTTCGTCTTCATGAACAAAGTTCTCATGTAATCAATATCCGGAGCTTGTGGAACCTTGACTGACTGGTTCATCTCTCTTCACCACGACAGACCCATATACTGCTTCCGTCAATGCAAGCAGTATTTGGGTCACCAGTCATATTTGCAAGGAGAAAATATGACTGGTGACATATTTGTCACTAGTCAGATATGCCTGACTGGTGACATACAGTGTATGTCTGTATGTCATCAGACGTTTACTATTCTAGTATAGTAAATGTTATACTAGTACAACGTTTACTAGTATACGTTATACTAGTAACGTATTACTAGTCGAATACGTTAGACTATTCGACTAGTAATCCCCTAGTTGAATAGCACCATTCCTTCCTTGTTTGACTCACCTCTTTCTTTACCAAAGCAGACCAGATCAGTGCTGTAATTACTGCAGCTAAGAATGAAATTCCTTCAGACTTCATATTCTCTTTATACTTACAGCTTTTTAGACAGAAGTGTGCTCATACTTTAAGGAAACAAAAAAATTTCATCCTATTTTCTACATTTCAGAAAATGTTGTAACAAAATGTAAGATTCCATTAAGAGAAAATTCCAGCTCGTCTTCCTCAGGTGAGCTCCTCGCAAATATGACTCGTGATGCCTCTGGCAAAAATGAATGTTCCACAAACTTATTTCTGTGTTTATTCAGAGAGACAAGCGTTTGAAGTGACTCATGTAAAATTCATGTTCATTTGGATAACTGTAGGGGTCTCCCACTGTCTGCTCTCACATCATCCACTGATATGTGAGGAACCCTGTCCTACTAAACCCCCTTCCAACAAGAAGACCTGTATAACAACCAAAGTGTCCACTTTCTATGAAAATTTGTGTTTTTATTGGACAAAAAATTAGGTGTTTATAGTAATTACTTGACTTTTAAGTCAATGTAGTGTTGTTTGTGTTACCTCATCATTCTATGTACTTATTTAACTCAATTAAAGATGCATAGCATCTCACTACACTGCCCTGACTATCCTCCCTTCATACGATCTCTTTTCTTATCTCTTCTATGTGAAGGAAATGCCATCTACAAATGCCAGCATTATAATTTCAACACTGACCTCCACTCCCCTCTGGTTTATTGTAGGATGGCTTACTGATTGTGTTAGAAGTAAGAACTGACATTTTCAGCCAAGTAAGGAAGTAATGTGCTGTCAATTCAACTTATTTATGTAGCAGCAATTTATAAGAAAAAAAAATATATGTGATGATCGCTTAAGGGTTGAGTACCATGGACTTTCCTTCCCAGGTTTAGGTAACTACTGTTTTATAAGGCTTTATAGTATTACAGTTGCATTGGTGGCACAGAAGCTAAAAGTTAAATTGCTTCAGGAAAAACATGGAGAAACTCTTCAGGGTCAGAAAGCTTGACACTGCCAGTGTTGGTAAATCGTGAGACGTTGACCCTTCCTTATATCCAGCAGCATGCTAAAGAACAACTGTCTGCAGCTGGCAGCTCTCAACAGCAAAGATTCTAAAAGGAACAGGAGGTCTTACATGTACACACAGAAACTCAAGCAGCAGATCCCAGCACTGACGAAAGGGCCAGACGAATATTCCAGTTCACAACTAGAAGAAAATGAAAAAAAAAAAAAAAAAAAAAAAAAAAACATTCGTAGAATTTTACTTGAAATTAATTGTCCTACACAAAAAGAAAGCATCATAGAAATCTACTCAGTAGGGTTCCATTATACTGCTGTCAGGTAGTTTGTTACTTTACCATATTTTACATCAGAGTTTATCTAATCTGAAATGCTTTGCATGCCAATCTGCAGAATAGAAATCAGCACACAGTCTGAATGTTCATTCATTGTTCTGCAAACTTACTATGCAATTAGTAAAGTAAGTGTCATCATATTGCTAAATATGATGTTATTTGCATCATATTGCTATAGATGTTTTTAAATCAGTATCCAATTTTCAAGATACAGAAATATGAGTAAAACTTATTGCAACACACTCTCAAATTCATCAAAGAAAATGATTTAATCTGCTTTGATTTTGGCCTCTCTGTGACCTGCAGCCTTTGGAAACAACAAATTTTCATTTTCACAAAACACAGGAACTAACAGGTAACATATTAGCTGCCTATAGACAAAACCTACTCTATACCTTTAAAAACAAAAGAGTTCCAACACTGGCTGATAACTGCTGGAAACATTCAGTTTTCTTGAATGTCTTCTCAGCACAGACGCTAAAAATAAAACCATTGAAGCACATTAAACACATATTTATGAGACAGATTTGTTTGCAAAAACAAGCCACACACGTGTTCATTCAGACTGTGTGCTGATTTCTATTCTGGTTGAGTGTCTGGTAATATCATTAGAATTTCAATTCTTCTCTGCAGACACAGAATGATTGACAGTTTTCTGGGGTTTTTTTATTTTTTTTTTTTATAAATTTTTTTTTATCATATTTTCACGTTGCAATTCCCCAGCTGTCTTTGCCTTTACTCATCACCCTCAGTTCTCTGTGTCGGCATCTAGCTACCTGCCTCTCCCTCTCACATCCGCCCGGCTGCCTTGTTGCCTACCACAGAAAGAGTTTTGTAAAATTACTCACCGACTGTGTGTTGACGTGTCAAAAGAGGTTTTTCTATGCATTAAAAATGTCTGTAACTGAGCACACAGTGTGGTTTGCTAAATTTACTGTTTGCAGAAGCGTGATGGCTTATTGCAAATATGCCTAAGGGTGAAGGTCTTCAAAGCTCTACAGTCTACAGAGACCAAACACAAAACGCACAAGTTTGGCTCCAAGAGTTAGAATATAGATGGACTGAGGTAGGAATATAGGTAGAACTGAGTGAAGTTAGAATCCCTTAACTAGCCATCTTACCATCTTACAGAAACATAATGTCCATAGCTTCCACTGACCATAAAATTGTGCAGAATTACAAAAATAATTTTGCTTAATAAAAACATAAATAAAAAAACAAATATTGAAAGTTTTTGCACTAGGATAAGGTAGTTTTTTAGTTGTGTCAAAATTAAATTACTTCACAAAACTCAGATGGAAACACTTCCATCCCGTCACACTAGTCATGTGACCGATGACTAATTCTTACTACTGGCAGAAACAATGAAGAAGAAGACAGGAAGTGGAAGTGTTTTTTTTTTAATGATTTCATGCATGAACAAACTCATACATGTGTGATTTTAATCACGCACACATTTTCATTGGAAGCGAAGCTAGAGACGAGTCCTGGAACAGAGTTTGCCAAATTTAGGAAAGCAGATCTTTGAACTATGTTCTTATCCATAAAGGAGCGCTTCAGGGTGGAGAGTTAAGCCCTGTGTGTAAGGGTTCTATTGGGTCCCAATTGTTTATATTAAATGTCACAGTGTTAAGAACAGATACTTATTATTAGCCCGAATTCTTAAAGAGACAGAGCCCCAATTCCAAGGAGTTAAATTGGGAAGTGAAATTTTTGTATTTTATACATGAAGAATTTTTATAACAATTGAAGTTAACTTAGTTGCTTGATTGTGTTATAAAATGATACTATGTGCTTAAAATTACATAATTTTTCCTCTTTACCATAATATTCATGTCTAGTCAAAGATAAACACCATGGTAATCTGTTAGGAATTCAGAGAGTAAATGAATTATATGTTTTGAAGTCAGGGTTAAAGGTCAACCGTTTGGGGAGGGAAAGTGAGTTAGGGAGTATCAGAGAAAAATGTTGGAGTTGCAAAAAGCTCATGGTGGGAAGACATCACTGCTGGTGATAAGGATGAGCTGGAAACATCAAGTTCTAAGTAAAGAATCAGAGAAGGTCTGAAAGGATTGTTGGCTTTGAGAGGGAAAAATAGAAATGAATAATCGATCTTGCTTTTCTTTTTTCAAGTGTCTGGCCCAACTTCATGGTTTGTTTGGAATCTTCCATAAGGGGGGGACTGTCTTCTCCAAAACTGAATGTAGACAACAACAAAAAAGGAAAACGCAGAAAAAAAATAAGTAAAAGCAGAGAGAGAAAAAGGGAGCAAAAGGAAAGCATGGACATGTTTACTTTGACGAATTGGCCTGTCAGACCCTCACAGACTGTTTCAATCTAATGTTGACTCTGTGTTGAAATGTTAAAGGGAAGCGTCCAAGTAGAACACGCTCTTTGCCAACATAACGTCTAACATTCTTTTTTTATTGCTGTCCGCTGCCTTTCAGAGCAGCAGGAATCTAAAAGGTCAGACACTCGATTTTAATCTTTATTTTATATTCAATGGCATTTTGCCACAAGCAGTGAGTATTTGCAATGCAACAAAAAAGAAAAAAAAAAGTCAAAAGCAGATATGATTAAACAAATAAACCCAAACAGGGACTATGGAGGTTCATTTCAGGACGGCTGAGGAGATAAAGAGGAGAGCCGTTCACAGCCTGGCAGGACCGAACACTGCAATCCCATCTAGCAGAATGATTCTCTAAAATAACACAGAGTCCAGCTACTGTCCCTAAAAGCTACCAAAATATATATATAAAAAATATCTGATTGAAATTAAATCTTAGAAATCAGTGAAAGTCTCACTATTTGAACATGAAAAAACTGGAAAAAAGCCTGCAAGACTGGAAGTTCAATTCAATTCAATTAAAAAAAAAGAAAAAGAAAAGATTTATCCCAAAGGGAAATTATATATTTTCAAAACACATTTCATCTGAATATCTCATGCTGAAAAGTTTGGGGTCATTCATCAGGTTTTATCAGAGCTCTGAGATGCTGACCCGCTGTGAAAACAAGACCCTGTTTCCACGGCGT
Organism: Poeciliopsis turneri; assembly: GCA_922788865.1. Lineage (NCBI taxonomy): Eukaryota > Metazoa > Chordata > Actinopteri > Cyprinodontiformes > Poeciliidae > Poeciliopsis > Poeciliopsis turneri. The sequence goes on along the minus strand of CAKLNU010000908.1, from coordinate 1,843,676 downwards.
CGTAGCAGTTGTAAGAGCTGCACAGACCCATAATTAATCATCCAAATATGCAAAAGGACTTGGACCAATATTACAATACAATATATTAATGTCTCAAATTGCCATGTGACAGAACATATTGTAAGGAAGGTCGCATCGCGAGATTGTTGTTTTAAGTCTGTTTATTCTGTTCTTGACAGCTGGGGTTGCCTTAGCAACCAGTTCTAACAGCTGATCCATTATGTTTTTACTGTTGTTGGATATGGCACTCACCGCTCGCTGCCCGGACATCGCTGAACGCTGTCCGTGCCAGAGCTAGAGGCCAGAAGCCGCACAGTTCATTGTGAGAACAGCTCAGTTTTTGTTGTAATTCCTCCGTGTGCTGGAAGGAGTAAAGTTTCTGCAAGAGACCCTTCGTTTTTGTCGTGTATCTTCAAGTACCGACACGCCTCCCTAACAACGGAAACCCAAAAGCACGACAATATGTAATACATCCTTTAGTAACGCGCTGTAATTTACTGTATCATGAACAAGTGATCAATTGATATTATCATGGCTGCAGTGGATCTTTTTCCTTGCAGGGTGTGTAGTCAGGCCTCCTGCAAGTGTTATGTTTTGCCCTGATTGGTGCTCTGCTGCTTTAAAGCTGCCATGCATGCAGCAGTCAGGAGGCTTTTCCCTCTCCCCCCTCAGAACCCCGCTTGGTTTGTTTGTATCTTATGGTTGGGTTTTGTTGGGTTTGTTTTACATTTGCTTATTTATGCTTATCTATGGGTTTTTTGCATTAATCTATTTTGGTTTCTCATTTCAGGTATTCCTTTTTTCAGGTTTAGTTTCTATAGAATAATTGAATAAATTAAATTTTCATTTAATCAGAGAATCCTTGTGTGTTCTCCTTTAATGTTATCCCACCGGAAGAGCCTGGTGGACATAACCGCATATTCATATTTAAACTGAGAATTTTGACACTAGTTGAGATTTAGAAACTTTTTTTGAATAATTTTTTTCTTCTTTTAACTTTGATAACAAAAGCACGAAGGATCCCAAGATATAACAAAAAACAGACAAACAAAACCATGTTTTTAGGTAGATGTCTTGTTTTTCCAGACCCAATTCTTCGTTTCTCTCCTGAACTGGTACAAGAGAAAAGATCAGAGTTCCATCTGTTTAAGGAATCTCCTTTTAAAGTTTATTTTAGATTCAACTAAAGGGAAACAAAAAGAATCCACAGCTCATGATCAAAACTGTCTTTTTTTATTGACCTTCTGCATCAAACTGACTACGCTGTTTGATAAGCAAGGACTTTCAGCTGACCGGAGTCACATTAAATTTGACAGTTGCTCTATTAAATCTCAAGGTTATGCACATGTTTTGTGCACCGTTTATTTTCTTGCAACTCCAAAGAGAAACGGTCATGAGAGAAAATGCGCTGTCTTCCATTTTTCCTCCACTGGCCATCATAAAAATAATTCTGACCTTGTTCAGAGGATTGTTTTAATCTGTAAGGGGAAAAAAAAATCCTAGATAGAAGAGATACAATGAAGACTTAGACTTAGACTTAGACTTCCTTTATTGTCATTGTACAAAGAGAACACAAGGTGAATCTTGACAACGAAATGTCGTTACTTGGCTACAAGTGCAACAGAGCTAAAACCTTATACTACACAATAAATACAATATGGCTGAAAATATATAAGAGCTGAGATAGAATAAGAATAAGGTGCTATAGAATCCACAAGTTCAGTATTGTAAACAAAGCTAAAAAAAAAAGCTAAAAGTGCGTGTGTTGACCATGTCCATGGGGGGGTGGTTTGGTTTGGTTTCAAATGGAGTGAGAATCAAATTCATTGGCCAAAAACTTTTACACTAAACTACTTTTGACATGTTGAGGTTCACAATATTCAATGTAAGCAGGTGTGTTTAGTTATTTTCCCCCTTAACAATGAAGCATGATTGTTTTATTATATTTTTATCATCTCCGGCATATAACCGCCACAAAAAAGAAAAAAAAAATTCTGCAAAAGGCTAAGTAGGATTTCAAGATATTATACGTGAAAACACACATTGTAGCAGAAAGTGAGCCTGATTAGTGCGATGGGAGAAGAACAATCTGGCAAACTGTCACAGGCCTGGCTGGTCCTCCTACACTACACAGAGATAAGCTGGTGGAAAACAGCTGGACCCATTCAGCCCAACTCTTTGTGGAGATCACATGGCAGGCAAGAAAAAAGGAAAACGTTCTGCACACACAACCAATTCAAGATCATGGCAAAACCTGCTGCCACTGCTGCAATGCCTCTAGAACAAATTCATCCCCTTGGATGTTTCTCCCTCTTTATTACTTATACAGTTTATCAATCTTTAATTTACATTCCATGGTATCATGTTAGGTATTTGTTACTGTCCATATAAGCAGAAGTACAAGACAGGCTGTTGTTATTAACTGATATGGTCAATATCGCCTTGGCCCTATGAACCTGTGGTCTCATCTCCATCCCGTCCCTCCTGGAGGTGGGGGTGGACCTTGAACACAACCCAGTGTTTATATCAGCAGGTTGATAGCAGAGCTGGCAGAGACAGAGACATTCCTAATGTGTCAGAGAAGAAGAATCCCATCGGTGCTGTCAGGCGCTGGTACACACGCGAGTCAAAGAAACGTCTCAGCTTTTATACAGGAGTCACATTTAAAACATCAATGTTCCTCTAGAGCTTTTAAGATGCATTTCAGATTCTGACATGCCTTCCAGAATGCATTGTGATGTTTCATCAAGAAAGTATAAACTTACATAACGTTTGAAAAAGAAAATCAGTTTAATAAGCGCCAGTTATAGCTACAGCGTCTGCAACTAAACAGCCAAAATCACATCCATTTTGGCACAGAGGTTGCCAAATCACATCAGCAAGCTAAATCCTGTGCCAAGTATTTAGATTGGGATGCTAACCTAAATGTAGGTAAATACTTGGCTTGCTAAATATTAAACTTCATGTTAGCTTGCTAAATATTTGCAACACATTCAGCAAGCTAAATTACTTGAGCTTACTTTTATTGTTTTCCCTACTTGGAGACCGACGATGCCGTTGCCATGCAGACGGCTGTCCTGCAGCGTCTCTCCGTTGTCCTCGAGGACAATGAAAGAGTTCTACAATGTCTCTTCCATGTGTTGTAATTCCGTTTGTCGGAGGTTGTGCACAAGACAATCAAAACATTCAAAATTGAATCCCCATTTTTGTTGCTCCTATGACATGCCAAAGAACCCAAGTTACTATTACCTTTTGACTGTGTAACTTCATAAACGGCACCCCATGGTGTGCTTTTTGCTCTTTGTATTCTGCATCACACTCATCCTGATATGAACATGCAGACTGTCACATCAGAAAAAAAAATGACAGTTGCCTCGCTTTCCTTTCCAGTAAAAGCTTTTTAATGCTCCTCCGAGATCAATAACATTGAACAACATCTTTAATGACAGAGTGTTAGCATAATGATTATTTGAGGATTGAGCTAAAGCTCTGCCAATGATTGTGTACAAAGAACATTTTTATTGTAGCACCACAAGGCTTTGGGTTACTGAAATAGTTGACTATGAGGATGCTGGGATGTGTAATGGGTGGTGAGGCAATTTCAGCAGACAAAAGGCATGAGGCTGGTGCCATTATTTGAGAGGGAAAACCTGAGGTAGGCAGTGGAAAACAGGGCAAGAAGGACATTCAGAGACAGACAGTCAGAGACAGTAGGTGATTAGGGTTAGACATGGTGCCACAGCGAGGCCCAATCTATGGAAAGAGCCTCTTAGCATGATGTATGAGGTATACAAAAATTACACTTGGAGCTAATGATAGTGGTCTTGTGCTGCCAGTGAGGCTGGAGGAACAGTAACTCCAGTAAGTAGTTCAGGCAGTTTTATAAATCTCATGTCACTTATCTGCTTATGGCAGTACTGAAGACAAACGCTGGCTAGCTGAGTTATCAGCAAACCACAACTGGTATTTGGTCAGGTCTCTGCTCTGTTTTGCCTTTTAGGCATCAGATGTTCAAAAACCGAAAAAAAAATAAACTAAAGTCTTTATATCCCTGGGTCTATGCTTTCAACGTTGCTGCTTATTTACCATTATTTAGACTAAATCCATGTTTTAAGCAGGTGTTTCCACCTGATAGTATCCATTATTGTGTACTAACAACACCATTGTCTAAACTCTAAAGCAAAGGTAACAACTAAAAACCCAATGATTTTCATCTTTTTGCTTTGTCAGCAAAAACCCCACAAGGTAAAATTCTTCCCCAGTGAATATGTACTGGGACTGTGACTGGATTCTCTGCCTGTAGTTTCAAATTGGTCAAATGAACAGCTCTGAAATGAAAGTATAAAACGTTAGGTTTGTATCAAATTATTTTGTATTTTTATCTTATTTCTTCGCCTTGTAGCAGTGGAGTTTGTGAAGCACCTACATATGTTAGCTTGTGCAAATAGAGGCATTTTGCCAGGTCAATCCCCCAATCTTTGAAATACAAAGATGTAGCCTGGATTATATTGTCTCATTAAAATCGAAAACATTTGTTTCGTTTTGGAATATTTGGAAAAAAAATGTTTTACCTACACTTATTCTTTGGGATGGTTTTTTATGAGTTTAGTGGTCAGAAAGTTGCAACTAATCTTCACACAGTACTTCATGCATCAGAGGAAAATGGTGGAAGTAACTTTCTGAAAACTTTGTATTTCAACCTATTTTCTCTTACTTCCTGTTAGGAAGTAAGAGAAAATTAAATTATGACCAATTTAGTTTCATCAGACAACAACAAATGGGTCTTTTGTCAATGAAAACATTTACAAACTGTGACATTTTAATGTTATTTTCGGAGTTCTGACTTGTCTTTTATAGACTGACCTTTCACCCCAGTCGCACAGGACTTGCTTCACTATGGATACGCTCTCTTCCCAGCTTCAGCCAGTGTCTTCTCCTTCTTTTCAGAACATTTCAGAGCAAACTATTATCCTCTCTGGGACACAGAGTTTCCTGAAACAGTATGAAGAATACATTCTGTCCACATTTCTATGTAAATAAGAAAATAATCTTTCTCATTATTCTAACGTTCAGTGACTGTAATTTTAGTCTGAAATATAGCGGATGTCTCTGCTGCACCAGACAACTGCTGTCTCTCAATGTCTACAGTAGATTTAGTCAGTGAAACTTGAATAGTTTCACTGACAGGCTAAGTCCTTTCAGCACAACTTTCCAGCATCCCAGCAAAATCGTTTCTGAAGCAAAAATTGACACCCAGTGGAGCAAGAGAAACAAAGTTGTTGTCCATCCTCATTGATGCCTGCATCAGAAACATGCAAATTAAAAAGGTTCTGGTTACAACCTTAACTTATGGAGAAAAAAAAAAGAAGGAAGATAAATTAAGTTAACATTAGTGCATCCTGCCCAAGTTCATATTTAAAACAAGCAGAAAATAACTCCATCTGCTAGATAATAACTGGTGTCACAAACATTATGCAGAATGTAAGGGGTGGGGATACATAAACATACATTCACTTTGGTTTTCAAGGAAAATCATGCATAATCTTCTTTTAGTTTAAAATTATACTCTACTTTCTGAAGGTCTTTTACCTCGAATCAAAACTAAAATAAATGAAATATTGTATCGCAACAAAGTACAACAAAGTTCAGAGGAGTGAATACTTATACAAAGGTTAAATTTGTCTTTCTCTTTGGATGGTCTTTTATTTTTTATTATTAACCTAAAGATTCACTTCCTCTTTCAACATCTGGTTACTGGAACATTTCAGTTCAATTTAATCTAAATCTATTTGAGTAATTCTCAACCAGAACTAGTCAAATATCTTGACAGGGTTGAAAATTTAATGTTACAGCAGCAATCAGTCAGTGGCTTCCATCTTAGCACAGCGAAACAGGTTTACTCTTTACCTAGTGTGTTGCAAGCTGACAATAAAGGTACCATCTGCATCGATTGGTGACACCAGGGAGTCCCGACTGTTGTGGTTGCACACCATGTGCAACATGCACCAACTGCTTTAAGCAAAAAGACTCTGAAACAGAGATGGGTGCTGCACACAGTGTACATGAAATCCAATAAAAAAGGTGAAGCGAAGACAGCAGGGGCCGAGAAGAGGAAAAATAAAGACTACAGAAAGTAAAACTCAGGCGCAGAACGCACAGAGAGAGAGAGAGGACAACAGGAAAATGAAAATAAAGCAGAAGGAGGTTGCAAGCTTCTGAAAGATGGGTGAGAATTTCAATTTCTTTAGATGAGATCCAGATCTTATTTATTGTGGTCCAGATCATGGCTTTCAATAATCCCATCCATGCTTATGTAAGGTTATTAAAACTGTCAGAAAACCTCTAAAACGTATCAAATACTCAAAAACACTTTGGAAAGTTGAAACTCCAAATGAAGCCAAGTGGCCTTTTTCTCCACACATAAAATGTTATTCTTGATGTACAATGTCATAACAATACAAGCACAACATGTGAGCGTAAATTAAATAATGGGAGCAAAAAACTAATCAGATTATGTATTTGTGCTGGGTGTAATCTTTTAATCCATGAGCCAGATAAAGGACAGTCAATCTGATAGAGAATCCCTCTCCCTGTTGTTGTGTCATCATCAGATAACAGTGAGAAAACAGACAGAAGCTGTTCGTTTGAGTTCACAGAGTGTTTGAGAGAGTCCAACACTGCACACTCAATGCAACCGATATGGACTGAAAAGGTTTTAAATCTTTAGTTTTTATTCATAAATATTGTGGACATGGATAACAAAATGGAAATTTTGGGAAGATGCACCGTCATATTTAAAATATGTTTTTGGATAGATAAAAACATAACAGGTTTTTCATGGGTTCTAACCCAAATATGCATATTTCCTTTTGAATGCAGAGAGAAATAATATTAATATCAAAAAGATAATAACAAAAGTTTTTTTTTCTTCAAAATTTGTAAAATAATATTATTCATATTTAACTAATTCTCATTTTTAAGATGACCAAAGCTGATCTAAGTCCAGTTTTTGAACTTAATTAGTCAGTTAAGCTAACTGACTAATTAAAAGATCCACATTGGTATACTTATTATTGTCCTTTCATAGATAATTACTGTAAAAGGGGAGTTTTTGTTTTGTTGTTAATGAATGGGAGAAGATTAAATATTATGGAGGACCAACAGCTGTCAAACAGGAAAAAGTGCAAGGCCTCCATCACAAAATTAGACATCACATTTTAGGAAGCAACACCTCAAAACTGAACTGAAAATTAAATTCAGTGTAAAACGTCCTACTGGGATGATAATTGACTGACAAATATCTCTTAGGGTTCAGAGAACGGAGGTGTGCTGATGAGAAAAGTGAACAAGCAAAAGGTATTTCAGTTGAATCCCTTCAAACAGAGTTTGGTAAATGTTTTAAAGGACATAACTTGTAGATCTGTGTTAAAACACCCAGAGCAACTTTTCTCCATCAGCTTGCAGTAACATTTGTCATTGCAGTTCCAAAATTAGAAATATCACATTGTAAAATTTGCATTGCAGGACCTGCTCTGTGATCAAAATGGTGTTGCAGTTGTAAGAACATCACAAATGAAGCAAGCAGAACTTCGGTGCCTGTGTTTTGCCCTGTTATTTGTGGACACTGTCCAATGGGAGCGACGACCGTCACCTGCGTGGCTTTGTTTTTGTAAGTGATAGTCTACTTGGTAAAGCAGCATATTGTGAAAGCAAGTGCACCAATAGAGAAAAATAAAATCTGCTTTTGGTCCAGACCAAAAAGAAACACAAGACCAAAGGACTTTCCTGGTTTGAACGGGATAAACACGGACCATAAAGATGCCACTTAAAGTTCTTAAAGGTGCAATCATAATGCTGTTTATTATTTGTACTGATCCAATTAAGTCAGTGGAGGTTGTTTTTTCCTTACATCTTTAAGGATCTAAGAGTTCCACACTGTCTTACATGAAAACAAATCATTATCTGCATACAGTAGGCACTTCACTGTTGCAACTGTCCTTATAACATCATGTGGGTTTTAAAACACCATAAATTCACTTCTCATAACAAAATGACATGTTTTTCTTCTGTGTTTAAGGATTTTCTCAGCCTGTAGTTCCTCTCTATTACCAATTAGCTGGAAAAAAGAAGGAGGAAGAGAGATAAGAATGAGCCTTGTTGCCCTTGAGCTTTTCAAATGAAACTAATTACTTAAAAATTCTGTGACGGCAACCTTGTAATGCACTCACCCTTCTGGTGATTTGTTCCCTTGGCTTTTCACCACATGACAGTCATCAAAGCATCTGAGTCACGGACCACTTAGATTTTTCAGAGAAAAGAAAATGAGGAAAGAGTAGCTCTTTCTCTTCCCCTCTTCTTGTTTAGGTAATCCCATGCTACCGTCTATTTGTCTTTCATCTTCTCCCCTCCTCATCTGTTTACTGGTCCTCATTCAGACCCGTTTGTCCGGTCATTATTTTTTCTTGTCCTTTGCCCTGGTTCATTATTGACTCATAAAGCCAGAGGTCTTTAGTTAGAACCCATGGCATTGGCTAGTTGGATGTCGCTATGAATAGCTGTAAGAGCCACATTTTCTTTCTTTTTTTTTTTTTTTGGCTTTCATCACTTGATTAATTAACTCACAGTAAGAGAAGCCTTCGGACATCTTGGCTGTAATACTGCCAGCTGATAACATGATGAAATGGGGCACAGTTAAGTTTATGGGCTTTCAGTTTTTAATTATTGGAGATAAAATGCCATGGTAAATGGAATGAAACAATATTTAATCCACATGTAGATGAGGTGGAGGAGAGCGGCATAACAGTAAATAGATTGTTGGTACCTGTAAAAGAAGCAGCTTTGATGCTAGATGTGTTTCGTTTACTCCTATAGCGCCTGCTGAGCTCCTGCTGCGCTGCACAGCATGGAAACAACATCAACTAAAGGTACATGACACTGGAGGGTATTTTTCTATTAACTATATTAAATATTTACAATTTATGATTTTTATTTTTCCCCACTTCAGTCTTTGTTCAGTGTTGGACTTATTTGTACTGCTTTTATTTCAAACACAAACCGTATTATGAGCAGATTGAGTGTGTAGGCTGGACTCTTCTTGAAAGCAGCTTTCAGACACGGAAAGAGCTGAAAGATCAATTTTAACCTGAAGGTGGTTTTACAAATTAAGTGAGATAAGCACTTTGTTAGTTGCTAAAGATTAAATGTACTTAATTATTTGCACATGAGGCATAGAAAGCAGTATTATTTTTAAAGTACGATAACCTTCAATAAAAACCAAAAAAAATCCTGCATTATTACAGAATCATCAGAATAGTTTAAGCATAATCCAATCTCGTTAGCTCAAAACTGAAAAGCAACATTGTTTTTTATTCCGACAGCTACAAAAAAGTAATTGCTGTAAGGATCTGAGTGAGTTGTTGCATTTGCATAAATGTGAGCAAAAATGATCATATTTTGCTGATGTCGGAAAAACGCAGTTTCACAATTATGTTCCATTAAATAAGACAGTAAATGAAAATAACTTGTGAATAAGATTGTTCTCAAATATATCATTCAAAAAAACATGCTGCGCCATCACCATCTGACCTGTTGTCGTCTTTATTGTTTTGACCTGAAAACCCACACAGAAACAGTATTGCCTATAAATACTGCTTAGATTTTAATTTCTCAAAGTACATTTCCTCATAAAGTACCAGCACTCTCTGTGAGATCTTTTTACTAGGCTCACAAATAAAGTTTGACTCAACACTTGATTTCACACGGACATCTTCCTTCAAAAGGCAAAAGGAAAGTTAAAAAATCTCCTTGTTCATCTTCCTTTGCCCTGAGATTCTGGCAGAACTCGCGGCTTGTTGGTTCTGGAACATCCTCCGCTGACAGGAAGAGATGATTGCCACATTTCTATCCCCAATCTGTTGCATCTTACAATGCAGTTGAGCTAATTAAATGTTTACTAGCTATCATTTTATCACCCAGTAATTAAAAGCTCAAGTAAGAGACCTACTGGAGGAAAAATAACACGTTGCAACTAGACTAGAGCTACTGAAGTCATTTTTACTAACTGCCTTTTAAATCCTCGAACTCAAAATACTTCATGTGGGAAAACTAGTGTTTAAAATTGATTAAATTCACAAATTTTTTAGGACAGCCTTATTGTTCTATCAGCGCCGGAAATGAATATTGTAGAATTTTATTGATCGTCACAAGCAGTGCAGCGTGCAACTGTGTAATACTTTTATTGCTGAACTAGGAAAGGCCTCGTGAATAACACAACAGGCCAACTGAGCAGGCCAAAGCAATCATAAAATGACTAAAACCTGCTCAGTGGAAGGCATCATGCTCGCCAGGATGAATAGAAGGAAAGCCGGCGCTCAAGGAAACACGAGGTCAGAACAATTTGCTGCTTTTACAGACATTTTTCTCTCTTTTCAGCGATCATATCTACAGGCAAGGTCACTTTGGTACGCATAATTATATTTATTATTTGCATTATCATCAACTAAGAAAACTATTTAAAGGCTCTTCAATAGTAATTGAGTACATGGGGATTTCTTTTGTGAAGACCAGATTTTTCACTGTTACAGTATGTTAGCGCTAATTTGAGTCAATGTTCTGCCATTGTCAAACAGAAAAATATATTTCACAAATGTTTCCATTAGATAAAAAAAATAAAAATATTAAAAACACACGTGAATAAGCTTCTTCATGTCATTACAAATTGTGGCATCAATGGATGTAAACACAACAGTTTTCAAGATTTCTTGCAGGAGCAAGTAAGTGTTACCGTAAGTGCAAAACTTTGTACAATGTGGAGTAAATCAAGACTATATATATATATATTATTAATGACTATGTCAAGATAAGGGACACACACGCCATCTTTGCAGCTGCCATTTAACAGCAAATTGCTTCCTGTCCTGCTTCCCCTAATAAACTAGAGTTGAATTGAAGTAGAAGAAACAGGGCCAGAGTGAATGCATCCTAAATACAAGTCCATCTTTGATAAGTGGAGATAAGTTGCATGCAACCCCTGGGTTGGGAAAATGCAGTGTTGTATAGTAACGAAGTAAAAATACTTCACTACTTTACTTAAGTATATTTTGGAGTACTTCATACTTTCCTCGAGTAAGAAAATTTTTGATAACTTTCACTTTTACTTCACTACATTTCCGAACTTAATTGCATACTTTTACTCCGATACATTTTCAATGGTGGTTTAGTTACTCATTACAAAAAAGCGAGAGAGAAACGCAAATGTTTTGATCCACCTACTGATTGACTGCAACAAAGTCGGTAGCCTGCTTGCCTGGGCTTGTTCATCACCACCAATAGGATACACAGGTTTCACCTCCCCACTACGTCAGAAAGTCCAGCAAACAGTCTGATTGGTTAGTGCTCCGTTTGTGTAGGTTTGTGCAGCTTTGCTTTCCGAGATATTAAAATGATTTTTTAGGCCATCCAGAGTTCACCATCCCCACATTTTGCTCCAAAACAAAGCAAAGTGGGCTGGTTCGTTAATGCTTCGTTTGTGCATGTCTGTGCCGTTAAAACAAACGCAGCAAAGTTGTTTTCAATTTGGATTTTGGCTGTTCCGATATCCAGTGTGAGCGGCGTCTAACTCAAGGTTGATCCGATTCATGAACGCTAATTTCGGCCAGCCGTTCTCAAGGTCTCCCCTTCCTCAAGAGCTCGGAGGTTCACTCAGGGAGAGTCAACAAATTTTACATCCAAACTCCTGAGAAACTAATGGAAATAGATTTCTTGCCTTGTGACCAACTGACACAAAATTTATGACACAAAATATTGAGTATGAAGCAGTCATACTCAATATTTTCAGTAATTGTAATCTTAAAAAGTATATATTTTGGATGGCCTAAAAAATAATTTTTAATATCTTGGAAACCAAAGCTGCACAAACGGAGCTCTAACCAATCAGACTATTTGCTGGATTATTTGAGTAGGTGGGTGTCAGCATCACGGAGGTCTGTTTTGCTTCTCCCATTAAACACCAAGTTCACAAAAAGCTCTCCCTCTTCAGATGCCAATAAGCTGCATTTCCATCCCAATTCTTTTTTTCTTTTGCATAATGACCAGTTGTGCACCTATAGTTTGTGAAGTAGAGTAATCGTAACCGCTTTTTTTTTCTTCATGTTGGCCGCATTTTCTGTACTATTTTTCTCATTTTCATCACTGACCTTACTGAAAGGGAAAACTTAAGGCTTACAAAAACTTTATTTTCTGTCCTGGAGGGTTTACTAAGAAGCTGGTTCAGTTGTAAAGCAGGTTAAGTTAACCTTGTAGTTTCGGTAAAGCACTTAATTTTCTTAACTAAATGATGCCTGCAGGTTTATCTATTAGCAGGTTTCATTTTGCCTGCACTTGGTTGTGTTCATTATTTTAAGTGTATTTTACAAGTTTACCAAAATATAAAAAATGTAATTCAAACTGCATTTGCCTTGTTTTACTTTTTACTTGTACTTTTCATTACATTACTTGAGTACATTAATTTTTTCAGTACTTTCTATACTTAAGTACAAGACGTTTCAGATACTTTAATATTTTAACTCAAGTAACATTTCAATCAGTGACTTTTACTTTTACCAAAGTCATATTTTGGAGCGGTACCTATACTTTTACTTGACTCTGAGATTTCAGTACTTTATACAACACTGGGAAAATGTCTCAGAAATACTCCAGTGTTTGAAAGTGTAACAGCAAAACTGTACTCTCAAGAACCGAAATAAATAAATAAAGTAAATATTAGCTTGCAATAGCGTATATGAAAGTATATTTTGTGAATGAACTATTGAAATAGTTATTTTCAGAGGTGGTCTGAGGTATTTGAAGATGTTAAACGGGGGTCTGCCTTACCTACCTTTAGATGCTAGTAGCACCGTGGCGTGGGGGTGTTTACAGATTTTGATAGTAAATTATGGAACTATGACTTCTGCTATGTTGATTTAAAAATCCTAAAGGGAAATGTATGGTCATCACTTTGTTACCGAATATTTTAGGGTGTGGCTGCTTGGATCATCAATATGGCTCAAAAGAAGAAAGTGTTTCTCATGTGACATAGTCCAAGTCTCTCTTATCTTTGTCTGATTTACATACAAAATCTACAAAGGGGCCAAAAGTTTTTATTGTTTTGTCTTTTATTTTCTTTGTATTATTTACTGAATCCTCTTGGAGATGCTACCGGTATGCATAGGGCTGTCACTGCAACGTTTGCTTCCACCTGGATCTACTTTATGTGCTACTGGTCAAAGGCAGCTCTTTTGGACTTATTAAAAATTAAAAGCAGCCTAGGGGACGAGGAAGAGACACGGGCAGAGAGTGTGAAGTGAGAAAAAGAAGGAGAGGTAAAGGATTTGGCGTATATTTATAAAAATATATAGATACGGTAAAAACGGGAGCAGGCAGGACTGGGTGCAAATCTTAGTCATTAAAAAATGAAAAAATGAAATGAATAAAGAAAAATAGAAGAAAGCGGGGGGGGGGGGGGGTCAGATTAAAAAAAAACATTCTGCTGTTCAGGAGCTTAAAAATGACTTCATGTTTTTTCTGCTGAGGTCAGCAGGTGTGTTTGAGCCTCAACGTTTGCAGCATTGCAACAGAAAAAAGCTCGCCACAGACAATTTCAAGAGCATGCTATGCTCAATGAAAGACTCTTAGTTCAAAGTAATGTCAAATGAATACACTGTGGGTGAGCGTGGTAAAGGCTTTACATCGATGCATAACTAAGTATCTTTGAGGTCAATGTTTCTGTGGTCTGTGATTTCCTTTAGGTAGATTTATATGGAGCACTTCTGGTGCTATGAGTTGCCATAGTTAAGTTGTTCCCACAAAATAGGTTGTTTGCACAGGATAATCATGTCCAATTTAAACTTATTTCCGATGATCTTAAGGATTTGTTCTTCTAAATCTCCTTCTGAGACTGACCTCTCATAAGCATTTAATTAAAAAAGCTGTATAAAATAAGATTAATGAAGAAAAAGACACTTACCCCGAAGTCATTCTAATGCCATTTCATATTGCAAAAATTCACTGTGAAGCTTATCAGTAGAAATATATTATTTTAATTTCCCCAAATTTAATATATCTTTATCTTTTCGTGTTTTATTGTTTTATTTCCTTTTCAATATATTCCTCTGAGCCCTATTAAAACCTCGACTATAAGGGACTTTTTTATTTTTAGCATTTAAATTTATATTAATTTTGGCTCAAATATCCCTGTACTGTAATAGATGATAAAGAGAATAATGATGGGCTACTCGCAGTAGCCCATCATAGTATATGTTCTTTAAAATCTTAAAAAATCAGTGAACGAGGAAGTCAGTCCAGCAGTAAAGTAATGTTGAATAGAAACTCGAGGCCTTGATCAGATTAAGAAGAACCAACCAAAACTAAGACATCGATCAAAAACATCCCCACTAAATGGACACTGGTCATTTTTTAATTCACTGTCAGACTAAAGGTTGAGTTAAACACAGTCTCAGAGGCAACACATTGTCGAGTCTGGGTGCCGTATCTAGGCCATCATATAGAACCATTAAGCTGGGCTAATAAAGGGGTTTCTCTGGGCCCAGAAAATGAAGCCATCATCGCAGATAGAGGATGTCCTGAGGCGGGGATGTGAAAGAGACGATACAATAAGGGTGGTTAGAAAATGAGAAAAAGCAAATCAGACGAGAACCAGAGCTACGGACTGGGTGGAAAACGCCGTCTGAGCTGCACAGTAGAAAAAAGAAAAAAAAGAATGAAAGAACGAGAACAAACTGTCCCAGAGGAGCACTCATCCAGTATCTAATATAGTCGTATTCCCTCTGTATATCTGTTAATTACGTCCTCTGTATCCATAACAGTAAAAAGCTTGGGCAAGTAGGAACACCTGGAATATGAACTGCTAAGCAGAACTACTCCTATCTGGGGTAATTACTCTTCCTGCTGTTGCTAAGAATGGGCAGAGTTTCTTGCTGACTGCCTCAAGTGTCTGGTGAGTGTGTCAAAGAATTTCAGACAACAAGCACAAACTCACAATCACAAACTCGATGCTTCCTGGTTGCATTATTACACTTCATTCTGGTTCTGGGAACACTTATAAAGTGGCCATTACTCTGGAATCTTTTCACATTTTAACAAACTTCCTTTTACTTTATTGTTTCATGCGATAGCTCAACTGACTTCCAAGACTTTTACTTCTTGAGCACAAGGACCTAGAAGTAAAGAGAAACCTCCAGTGTACAGCATGGAGATTTATGGTGCAATCACACTCAAGCAAGCAATGGCTTGGATGAGTTGGATAAAAGTGGACTGTTTAGCTTTCATCCAACTCTATTTGTTTGCTGAGAAAGTCCATTTCGCTCACTATGAAAGTTTGGTTCATTTGCTTAGAAAGTCCAGTTTGTTTGCGTAGTAAGTGCACTTCATTTGGAGAGGTGAGTACATCAAATGATATTCTGATGTGGACCATAAAAGCTAACTCTGGTCTGCCTACAAACTTAGTTCGATTGAAATGATCTCCGGTGCGATTTGAATCCATATGTGAACACAAAGCAGACCAGAGACACTCCAGAAACAGAAAGCAGACTTTGCTTTAACGCATTCTAGGTAAACTCGACCAAAACAAGCGCGTGCCTCTGGGTTTAACCTCATCTGTCCAGTGAAGCGTTTTTGGCCAGAATTTGAATCTAGGACCCAAACCTTTTCACTTTGAGTTGTTTTAAATTTCTAAAATGAGCTAAATCAATAATCATATGTCTGGCTAGTTTATTAGCCTTCCACTGAACCCAGCATGTATTTACTTTTCTTCACGCTCACAGTGATACTTCTCTCTTCTTCTGGATTTTATGAACTTTTTTTTCAAGTTACCCACTGTTTTATTGATACTAATTTGATTTCATTCATCCCATCTTGTGTTTAACATAGAATCTGTTTGGGTTATTAGCTTTTATCATGTTTATTCTGGCCTGCCTCACGCTCTACTCCAGCTTTATCACCTGTCTACCTCTGCTCTCATCAGTCACGCATGATTTGCTTCCCCTCATACCTCCCCGTCTCTGTATGTAACCCTCTTCAAAGTGTCTTGCTGCCTACCCTCGTCTGACTTTCCTCTCTTTGCTTCTCGCTGTCAGTGAGAGCTGTGTATCCAGCAATAGGCTGACGACAATCTCTGTGGAGCCCGACATAAAAGCGGAGCATGAGCATGAAAGAGCGAGGTGCGACAGAGGAAGAGTGGGAGTGTGCTCTAACAATACAGTGCCTTATTAAAATGTCAAACACAAAGGGCTACAGAAAAAAGGGATATTACTAGTACCAAAAGCACATTAGTCAGAAGTAGATTTCTTGGAGTGGGAGGAAAATGTCAGCAGAGCTTAATTTATTCTAACCTCAAACATCTGAGGTGACTGCTGCACTTTGCTACCTTGTGTATAACAAAGCTGAATAAATACAGGAAGTCCTGTAAACAAAATATTGAAAACAATAAATTCTACTATGTTTTGGGTTATTGTATTATTAGAATTTACTTCCATAAAAGGTATATTTCTTGTAAGTTGTCTAGGAATTTTTTTTTATTTTTTAGAATTTTAATGATTGTGGCTTAGAGGTATACTAATGTAAAATAATACGCATCTATGTGTTGCTTGCAATCCGGCAACGTAGAAAAGAAGAAAACGCTCTTTGTTAGCTCCTCTTGTTATGCCACCAGCTGAGGTCCTTGTGCTTTGTGCATTTTTTGATTTATTTTTATTTCACGTAGCGTGTTTATTTTTCATCACCAAGTCCTATTAAAAGAAAATACACTTAAACCACTGTTGCAACACCATAAACACTCCTCTGGTTCCTTCAGAGTGAATAATTTTATTCTCCTGGCTATCTGTCAAAATCACTGACTCATCTTGTCCAAGGGAATCCCATACGTTGCTCTAAATTGTTCCAACACAAGTGAATTATAGTCATTTTACTTGGCTCCATAAAGGAGTTCACCATGACATTTGTAGTTAGACAATGGGTCAAAATTCAAATCATTGTTGATGACCATCATGTGATCCAATGGTTTTAAAGTAGGTACCATAAGTCAGTTTTTTTTGGTACTCTAAATGTATTTTTCTTTAAAGAGTTTTACCAGAAAAGAGCAGAGGAAATTTAAACGCATTGTCTAATAATTTTTGAGATATTTTTGTAACAAAACCTCCTCTAAATTGACAACAATGGGATATTTGAAAGCCTATTACTCAGAAATGTAATCAATTTGACACTTATTTGTGATGAAATGCATTAATATTTACAGTATATTACAAAGGAAAATGCGCTTTACAATTACTTTACAATTACTTTGTACAATACTTTTGTACAATACTTTTGTCAAACACAAAAGTTTATTATGAAGGTTTATTATGAAAAATTAAAATAAATTTTAATATTGACCCTAACAATATTATGCAAATGCATTTTTGGAATACCATATTAAAAAAGTAGGTTGAAACCAAGACCCAAAAGCTGTTTTCACCAGCTTAGTTTTTCTTTGGGTCTAAGACTGTTAAAAAGATTTATGAGGCTGCAGAAATGCTTTAGATTATTTATGGCTATTTTCAACAGTTTTCTTGATTCTGTTTGTAGAAAATTATTTATTTTTTCATGGAAAATTGCTTATTACCAACCATCTGAAAAAATGCCACAGGAAGTTAAGTTTTTCTGTTTTTTATAAATACCCAGAATTTATTCTTTTATTCATACAGTCACTTCATCAGAAAAAGTGGTCAGTTTTACAAAATAGTTGAGTGGAACCAATGGATTCTGGAACAAAAGCTGGGTAAACATCTTGTGAAATTTACCTAACAATATCTACCTAACATGCACAATCTCTCACAGTTTTTGACAGAAATGTCTCATAATTTTGTCCTTCTTTTGTTGTCTTGAATGCTTGTTTCAAACATTTTTCTACACAGAGCATAGGACTTGCTTTCTTTTTCACAATAAGCGTTGTTGAAGAGACTCAACGTATCTGCCCATGATGCATCGGTTTTGATGTAGAGGAGAACAAATTGTAGGTCAGTACCAAATGTCCGACGCAAGGAAGGTGGTTTTAGTCAATACCCTTTTGCAGTAGAAAAGATACTTCACTCAAGTATGACTTACCCAGGAATGAAATGAATGCATCCAGTACAATGGTCCAGACAGCCAGCAGGGTCCACAATAGGCGGCTCCATTTCGAAAGCTACCGGGGTGAGAGCTGTTCATCTGTTGATTTTAATGGCACGTGATGCATGTTGATTCTGTAGGTTTGGTGCCAGGATAATACTAAAAGTCACAAACAAATCTTCAGCTCTCCATGTTAACCTTTTATTTTCATTATGTGCACAAAACTGTAAATCAAATAAGCACCAAGGAAAATGAATGAGTTACATTCCACAGAAAAATCTGCAAATACTGAATCGCCAGTAGGAGGAGTTCCACTGTCACTTCAGCACAAACAGCCTCCACAATGTGATCACAATGTGATCAGTGGGATTAATGTCAGAACTGCAGACTCCATCAATTCTGTTCCTATATTCTGGGTCGTCTACAATAAACCCCACTCTATGGGACCGAGAATTGACCTGTTGGAAGATGAAGTTTGATCCATTTGAACAAAGATATAGCATTGCCACTGGTGACATAATATCACCTCAGTTAGTGTCTGGATTAAGATTTCTTCCAATAAGCCTTGGTATTAGTAGAGATGTTTGGAAAGTTGAGCAACTTTTGCCCAAAGAAAAAAAACAAACAAACACATATTTCACACAGTTTATCTGGCTGAAAGTTGAACACTACTGATTTTCCCAAGAAGGCATTGATCCTAATTCAATGCCTTCTTGGGAAAAGCTTTTTCCTTTTTTTAAATGGCATTACATATGAAATGGCTCTGGCTTTAATCCTCCTGAAAACACAAGAACTAATGATGTCTAAAAGTCTGCGCCCAGAAACCAATCAATTATAATGCTTTAGTTCAATTCTGGAGGTTTGAAATACCAGCTCCATGAATGAGTGAAGGCAATATTCTCACATGGAGGTTGACTATGTGTAAAATGATAGGTTAGGTTTCATGCAGGTTTCAATATGAAGCACATCATCACTCGCTACAATGTGAAATATTCAACAAAAACAAACTGCAAGAGGTGTGAAATTGAAAATGTCAAACCCTGACTCAAGATGAGTTCACTTTAATCTCTGTGGAAGGGGCAGAGGACTACTGGATCTCCAAAAGCAGCACTATTTAAACTCCTGATAGAAATGTATTCACAGTTCACACACATGGGCTCATTTTATCTCAAAGGGAAATTGTTCTAAAGGTCAGAATTTTGCTTTCTTGTACAATATAGAAAATGCTGAAATAGTTTCTTTAGCACAGTGAAAGAGAGTGTTCCAGCTCGCTCTCTCTCTTGAGTCATAAAGGGTTATAGCTGGGACTTGAATGCATACAACTGATTTCAATTCAAATATTATTATGTCTTTTTGTACATACACTCACCAGCCACTTTATTAGGTACACCTGCCCATCTGCTCATTACCGCCAATGTTAAATCAGCAAATCACATGGTAGCAACTCAATGCTTTCAGGCATGTAAATATGGCCAAGACGATCTACTGAGCATCAGAATGTGGAAGAAAGGTGATTTAAGAGACTTTGAACATGGTGCCAGACGGGCTGGACTGAGTATTTCAGAAACTGCCGATTTACTGGGATTTTCACACACAACCATCTCTAGGGTTTATAGAGAATGGTTCGAAAAAGAGAAAATATCCAGTGAGGGGCAGTTCTGTGGACTCAAATGCCTTGATGATGCCGGAGGTCAGAGGAGAATGGTCAGACTGGTTCAACCTGATAAAACAGCAAGAGTGACTCTAAGTCATTACAACCGAGGTATGCAGAAGAGGATCCCTGAGCACACAATATATTGAACCTTGAGGAGGATGGGCTACAGCAGCAGAAGACCACACCGGATACCACTCCTGTCAGCTAAGAACAGGAAACTGAGGCTGCAGTTCACACAGGCTCACAACAAACATCGACAATAGAAGGTTGGAAAAATGATGCCTGGTCTGTGGAGTCTTGATTTCTGACATTTAGATGGTCCGGTCAGAATTTGGCATCAACAACATGAAAGCACGGATCCATCCTGCCTTGAATCAATGGTTCAGCCTGGTGGTGGTGGAATGGTGTGGGGGATATTTTCCTTGCACGCTTTGGGCACATTAGTACCATCTGAGCACCGTGTCAATGCCAAAACCTACCTGAGTATTGTTGCTGACCATATCCATCTCTTTATGACCACAGCGTATCCATCTTCTGATGGCTACTTCCAGAAGGACAATGCACCGTGTTATAAAGCGTCAATCGTCTCACACTGATCTATTGAACATGGCAATGAATTCACTGAACTCGAATGTCATCAGATCTCAGCCCAATAGAAAACCTGTAGAACAGGAGATTCGCATCATGGATGTGCAGCTGAGAAATCTGCAGCAACTGCATGATGTTATCATGTCACTATGGACCAGACTCTTAGAGGAATGTTTCCAGTACCTTGTTGAATCTATGCCACAAAGGATTAAGGCAGTTCTGAAAGTAAAAGGGGGTCCAAGGTGTACCTAATAAAGTGGCCGGTGAGTGTAAAAATTCAAGACTGTTTGTTTTGTAAAGTACCTTGAGAAAACGTTTAAGTGTTAACTAAATAAACTGAATTGCATTTGCAAAAATGATTTAAAAGAGTTTAAAGCACCTATTTGCATTTACAATTATTCTTATTGCAGGGAGGAAATGAGGCTTAGATATAGTGTGTAATGTGTTTTCACACTATCGGTGAGTGTCCGTCTAATTACTCCTCAAACATCGAAGAATAGCTTCAAGGTGGACGCTGATTGACTGAGGGCAGTCCAGAGATCTTCAATATTCTTTTCTGAGTGAAAGGAGGAAAACATTCTTGTGGTCCTGCATGATAAAAGTGAAAACAAATCTACCAGACCTTGATAACTTGTTTTTTTGTTTTTTGCTATAAAGTAAAGACAGGTGTTGAGGGTATGAAATCTCTCCAAATCATGATCATTATCAAGAAAACATGAGGTGTACGGGGGGGAAAAGAACTTTAACAGAAAGTAAGTGGGAGAATGGAAATGGGTGAAAACATTGTGAAAGATGAGAATTCTTTTTGTATTTTTGAACTTTTCTTCCCTTCTGATTTGCTGCCAGCAGAAAACACAGCAGCCAGAAACTTCAACTCAGCGATGAAAGAAACCTGACTGGAACCGGGTAGATATTTTCTTTTGGTCAGATGGCAGATTCTCACAGCTGATCCAACTGAAAGGGACCAAGTTCTTGGTCTGCTGGTTAAACGCATCAAACTGCCTAACGCCAGGTAAAGTCTATTGAAAGTAATGATCTCGTTGGAATGAAGTGTGAAAAAAGCAAAAACAAAATGTCAAAAAAAATGAAGCGTCAAACTGTCACCTTCTCTCTTGGTCTTTGTTTCTTATTTTATCTTCCCCCCTGCTTGCTGAGCCTCTCTTCTTATCTCCATCTTCATGCTGTTGTGGAGAGTGCTGATGTTCATAAAGCAAAGGCTCTGTATCGCTAAGGTAACCGAAATCTATAAAACCTACTGCAGCTGAACCATGGCACTGCTCACTTTTGAAGCAAAAGGTGAAAAGGTTTTATCAAATTAGTCTAAAGCTGAAGTAATATTTTAGACATCAATATATAGATCAAGTATCACCAGCAGCTGAGTAGTTTAAAGGGGCAGTATCATGTATTTTAAAGATCTTTGCTGCCATCTTATAGCATAATCAAGTAACTATGGTACCTTCAGTTGTTATGAAAATCTTGTATGTATTAAATATGCATTAAAAGAAACGTGACTTCAAAACTCAATGCTTTGAAATTAGGCCTCTGTCTCTTTAAAAACTCCTGCTCTTTCTGAACCGCTGCCTTCAGGAAATCATCAGGTCATTGCTCCTCTATTAACACTTTAGCAACTTTTTTTTTGCACATTTTGAAAAATTGAGAAAGTTATTTAGAATGTTGATGGAAACACGACTAATGTGGTGAGTTGGAGATTTAATGACTTAGATGTGGATTGTGGACATCAAATCTCTCCCTTTTTGGCCCGTTAATGATTTGCTTGACTGTAACATGAAAACAATTCAGTGCTGGAACAACTACTTCACATGTACTTCCTCAAACTTTTCTCAGTTAACCACACAATTCATCTACCAGAAAACATGCATTTTTTTTTTTTTTACTCTAAAAATCCTAAAAAAACACACAAAAAAAAGGTAGAAGCCCGTTTTATCAACTTGTTTTCTACCAAGCAGCCAAGGCAGCGCTGTATGGACAACACAGCCTTCTGTGAAGCTGAACCGAACCTGATATTGCATGGCTCTCATTAAATGAGTGGGCTTTGGGTTGAAAGACAAAGAACAATAGAGTCATAGAGCTGTGGGTGAGAGAGCTGGGATTTTCCTGACCAACAACCTCAGACCCATTGTGCTGTTTCATGCTAGCTAGATGTGTGTGTGTGGTAACTGTGACAGGAATGACTGTTTTTCTATTTTATTTTTCCACCGGTAACCATGTTGAAACAAGACTGAATCATGAAAGTGGTGGTAATAAATCTTGATTGGTTACGTTCAAGCCTATAACCCGGAGTTGGATTTTGTCCAACAGAAATAGTCTTTGTTTACATATGTATGATTTAAAGGACACATCTACAGGTCATGATCCGAGTTTGTTACACTCCAGCCACAAACCTCAATGGATTTTGAGAAGAACTGATGGAATAGACCAGCAAAAAGTAGTACAAATAAAAACCCCAGAAATGAGGTCTTAATCTCAGAGGATTCAATATATTTAAGGTTTGTGTCTCTGAAGAGGTTTACTTCCTGTTTGATCTCACAGTTACTCAATCTCCAGAGTCTCACCTGAAAGCCAATATTTGATTGAGCATCTGTCAGAGTAAAGAGGAATATTTCACAAGTTTCTATTTTTGAAAAACTCTACAACACTTTTCATTAGTTTTATACGAGCTGCATTTCCATTGACCATAGAACTGCGCAAAATTGGAATTCTGAAGATAAATTTGCTTAATGGAAACATACTAATTTAGGAAAAACATGTTTTTGCTGTAGGCTGTGGTGGTTTTTCAGCTGTTCAGTGTATTTTGCAAAACTCCAGTAGAAAACACATGTCATGTGATCCTGAACCAGATATTACCACTGGGGGAAAAGATGAAGAAGATGACAAGAAGTGGTAAGAGGGTTATGTTTTTTTAGTGACTCACTGCATGAACACACTTGTTCATGTGTGATTTTAATTGGGTTTCTAACATTGAAATTGTAAAATTGTACTTTTTCTATACTAGCAGAATCTCAACAACATTTTGTGTGCATTTGTAATGGAAATGCAGCTCGTGATAAACAACTCTGCTTTAATCTAGCACATGGATCTTGAATAAAATTCATTAATGGTTGTAGCTGGAAAGTAAGAAAACATGAAAAAGTTCCAGGAGTGTAAAAGCGTTTGCCAGGTCGAGCATCGTCCTGCTGTTTATTTAGCTTTTTCCTTGGGAGTTCTTGGTGCCAACTGAAGACAGAGAAACTGGCGTGAAAGAGACACAGAAAGGGAGACGTCAAACAAAGAAGTTGATGAGGGACGTGGAAAAAGGCATGAATAAAAAGGGCAGTAATGAGGAAGCCATTATTTGTTTTGAATTGAGGTCAGAAGGGTGAAACATAAAATTGCCCCTTGAGCAGCCGGCATCAAATGTTCATTTATTCATGTCACATCATTAAGAATAACAAGCATTCATTGAGAAAACACACAGGATTCAGGGCAGTGTGGCACATTTGTTCCTTTAGACTCACCAAGGTTTTTTTAGCTTTATATTTTACAATAAACAACAAATTGATTCAGCTGGTGGTCTTATTTTATAATAATCTTTTGTCTCTGAAGTCCCTGAGCCTTGTGTATTTTCTACACACGCATCTACCTAATAGTAGGTCTAATTTGCTGGCTTCTTATTATTTTAGAAACTCTCTGATGTGATTTTTTATTTTTTCCAACTACCAGAGAGTTAACAACACAAAGATAGGAACCATGAGTGCAATTACAGTATTAGCATGAGCGGAAAGCAAAGAGATTATCAAGGCTATTATTTCCACTGTCGAGGTCACAGAGAATAAGATTCAATGGGAGAATGAAAAGTCGCCTTCAAAGGGCAGAGAAGACTTCAGTATTATTCTCCATCTGGAAAGTGACACTCGACTCTAAGTGTTCTGCCTCAGGACGGCCTTGGGAGGTTAGTAGCATGAATGTCAAAGTTGATTTCACACTCTACGACTCTCTTATGTGATAGATGTGGCTGCTGTGAACGGAACACACCAGTACACGCACGCAGGCATGTATGGACAAAGTGAATTTACTCTTGTGTAAGAGGTACCAAACACAAACACTTTCCATTGATGGTAAAATTGTACAAATTGGAATTATGAAAATAAATTAGCTTAGTGGCAATGAAGCAAGTTTAAAAAACAACTAGCTTTTTTTGATAAAAAATGTTTTTGCGCTGGGTTTGTTTGGCCATAACGAAATTAGTGTATTTCGCAGAACCGCAATGGAAAGACTTTATTCGCATCACGCGAATCACATGATCAGCAACCAGATATTACTCCGGACAGAAACAACAAAGAAATCTGGGATTTGACATATTTGGACACATTAACAGTTTTTTATCATAGCATAAAATTATAGAAGTTCACTAAAATTTTTATTTGTTCATTTTTGCGTTGCAGTGCATTTATATTTGTGTTGATATTAAATAGCGAAAAGTAGGTTTTTGTAAAACATGGTATATGTTCCATTGTGACCAAACCCATCCAGTTTCTTTGGTTAATCCAGACATGCTTTAAAACCCTTATTAAGACGCAGTTAAACAAATATGAGAAGAACTGCAGTGTGTTTTTTTTCCAGAGAGCAGAGTTTCCTCTGGGACCCCGTCCATGCAAGCTCCTCTGAGTCCTTGTTTTCCTGATTGTACTGCAGTGACCCTTAACATTTACAAATAATAACTTAAAGATGAAGCGTCTGCGATGGAGTGGTTGGGTTTATTCTAATTTCCCCAAAGATCCTACAGTCTCATTTCACTATCTGAACTTTCCCACTTAGAAATCTTCCTTCTCACCGCATGCTAATATATTCTACAACCCGTTCCAGGCTGATTGGGTAACAACAGTTGTTTTTCAAAGATCGGTGCTGATGTGTCAATACTAAATAACCCCCTGTAAAAATGCTCATTTTATTAGTGTAAACACCAAATATACCTAAAAATACATTAATAAGCACAGTAATCGTCTTTATTTCCTTCCTTTTGACGGCACAGTCAATCATCAGCAAGGAAAAAAAAAAAAGACGCTCCTGGATTGGCTGCTTTGCAAACGCCAGTCAATAGCGTCCCAAGTAGCGCTTTAGCGCTGTGTTTCAGCTTTGCACGTTTTATATTTGAAAAATGTGTGAATAGACACATTTGCCCGTTGTTAGCACATTGTGTGGTTTTCACCCAACCACTGGCTTTGGGATGAATGGTGTAGTCTCTCACTACCCCATTGTGAAACCTGATCATTGAATTGGTGTGAGATTCTGGGCTCCTTCCTGTTTCCAGTGTTTTCCTTCACATGATCCCGTGGGTGAAACAGTCCCTCAGAAAAAGGACATTACAATATCCAACTGTTGAGAATTCAAGTTAGTTAAGGTCCAAGTATCAGAAGAGCACTTCCAGATTGTTCAATACTTCCTGTCTGTCAGTCACTCACATTCCTGTCTTTTTAACAGAGTCTGACCAGAAACGAAGTCGCTGTCCATCTTACGCTTTATATTTTTTAATCAGTAAAATTTGTTTAGCCTTTCCAGGTCTCTGGTCTAAGATTATTATTATTGTCATTATTAAGGGCCATTGTAGATTTAGATTTTTTATTTATTTTTATTTATTTCTTTCGAACATATTAGTAGTATAAAATGGCAGACATAAACAAGGAATACAATAAGCTCAACATGCTTGAAAATGAGTAGAAGAAGTAAGAAAAATTATGAACCCCTACCACATAAACTCATACCATATTTTCTGATTGACCCTCACTATTAAATAAAAAGAGGAAAATATTAAATTAAAATAATTTTCCATTTTATCTGGTTCTGTTTTTTTTTTTTTGCCATGGACTCACCAAACACACATAGCTACCTTGAAAAAGCAGAGAATGTCCACTTAAAAAACTTAGTAATTTTGAGAATAATCTCAGAAACGTCTCAGAAAAAACTGGAATTTTGTTGAGGAATTTTGACCCACTCACTTTGCAAAGACTTTACGATACCGTAGTTGCAAACGGTGGAGCAACGCAGTATTATCTCTAGGACATTAATTATGCAAAAAAACACAAAAAGAAGAGTAAAACTGGAAATATATTTTCATGGCACTCTAAAATGCTGTGAATAACACAATTCTGTCTTTGGACGCTGGGAGAAAAGAAAAATAAGAGCTGAAAAAAAAAAATTTTGAAGCTACAAGATGTGGTAGTTCTTAATAAAAAGCTAATCAGATTGCAGCAGTGTTATTGAAACAGTCCAGCCAAGACGTGGAGCCTCCTTCAATCTGTCTGAACGGGGCAATCAACTGATGAAACATGCAGAAAGACGGAGAGATGCAAGAAGGACCACTTCCACTCTGATTTTCTCACATCGCCCCTATCTCTGTGGCCCTTCTCTACCTCCAGCTGTCCTTTCTCGAGGCTGCTCTCCTCCTTCTAATCATCTCCCTCTCTCTACTCATCTCTCATGTGAACTGAAGGCGGGGAGGGAAAAAAAATGCAGAGTGGGAGCTGCTCAATGAAAAGGGACAGTCACACAGCAGACTACTCTATTACTGAAAACAAGCAGGATGGCATTGTGCTTATGAATGACAGAGGTGACGGCTGGAGTGAAGAAAAGGGAGTAGGAGGAGAGGGAAGAGAGGCAAAGGAGGATTGTAGCAGGGTGGGTGCTAGTGGGAAACAGAACAGAGGAATTTGAGGTGGAAATCAGAGCAGATGGTGGGAGGGGGGATAAATGTAGGAGGAGAGACTGAGAGAATCACATTGAAACTTGGATAACAGTCTGCAAGCACTAATGATGACCTCTGTCTGAGACTGTGTGAGTAAAACCTGGTGAGGTAATAAGAATAATACACACTCAGATGGAAACATGTTAAAGCTAAATTTGGATTCAATGTTTGCTGTGACCTTTTCCCAGTTTGGTAACAACTTTATGTTCCCCTACTGGATAGAAACTATGCAGTTTTATGAAATATATATATATATATATATATATATATATTTACTACGTGTTTTCTCATATTATACTTATGAGGTTACCATACGAGGTTGTGAGAAGCACATACGTGAGGATAATTGACTAATATACTCCTGGCTCTGAGTCGTTGCTTGTTATTAGCATTAGGAGAACTGGGAGAAGGTAGAAGAGCTCAATGTTTAAAGGGTACCTGTCTCATATCACACTGTCATGACATGGTAACAGTTTTAACAAATATTTAAATATATATATATTATTCTAATATTGCATTTGAAATAATTAAATGAAGCAGGTTGTGCCATTGTTTTTGTCTGAATGAAGTAATGGATTAATCCTCAGACT
Organism: Poeciliopsis turneri; assembly: GCA_922788865.1. Taxonomy (NCBI): domain Eukaryota; kingdom Metazoa; phylum Chordata; class Actinopteri; order Cyprinodontiformes; family Poeciliidae; genus Poeciliopsis; species Poeciliopsis turneri. Next base: position 1,815,967 of record CAKLNU010000908.1, on the reverse strand, counting down.
AATCGATGGAATAAGCCACTCCTAAAATAGTTGTTAATCGTAATCCTATTAACAATTAACCATTAATTAACCATTTTCCATTAACCTTTATTGAACAGTAATTTGACAGGAAAGAAGGAAGAAAACATGTAGCAAGATGGTAAACTGAGTCCATGACGGCGGCAAATTGCCTCTTACACCTGAACCTACAAACTGGGCCACTCAGCACTTTAGACTAATGTTAACACCAGAATAAATGCAAAATATAATTCTAAGATCAAACTTTTATTCAATGATGGAAAAAAACAAAATATTCAAACCAACCCAGAATTAAAAAGAAAGCAGCTGGAAATGTTTTTAGCTGTATATTTTCTCAAGTTATCTTTTTCAAATAATAATTTGCTTGATCAAACATGTAAGTGTGACTAAGAAGCAAAAAGCAGAAAACCTGCAAATACTTTTTCACAACACTGAAGAACTGCATTTGTAGCCATTTCCATTATTCTTCTTTGACTAAATGCCGGCGCTTGCATGGCGGTATCTGTAATTTTAGGCTAAGGCTAATTCTGGAATATTCTGCGGAGCGCCTGAAGCAGGATGTGAATTGGGGTTTAAAATGCTGGCTGCATGCTGGTGTTTCCTGGAGGAATTAGAATTAATGTATCTTCAGAAACAGCTTATGCCTCTCACTGTCGTGGCCCTTAGTCAGCAAGCCGCCAAGTGCATCCCTCCACCACGTGATGCCGTCCTGAGATGCTATCTGCGCTGCGAGACTTTATAAATTGTCTCACCTGGAAAATGTCAAATGCAGCCATGTTTTCTGTGTCAGCAGGAAGTAGCTTGCCTTGAGTGCTTTTCATTATGTTTCTGTGTTGCTTTTTAGCTCCTCCCTGTAAATGCTCATGAGTTGAAGAGAAAGTGCAACAAGGAAGAAGCTGAAACTGAGAGGTTCCATCAGCCGGGAGCGACATGTGGACCTACATTTTTAAAATCATCGACAAAAAAATAAATAAATAAAAATAATTGAAGGACTGGCTTATTATGAACAAAGCTGAACTATTGGGTAAGAAAACTGTCAAGAGTGAAAAACTGGAGCTCCACAAACCTCCTACTGATGTACTCATAGAAATATCATAATACATCACCTGGAATGTATTATACATATATTTTTTTTGTTTTCCAATCATTACTTCATTTTTTTCTGTCTGCACTTTTGAAAAATTTAATAAATAAATCTCTGACAATGTTCTAACATTTTTGTTGCATTTAGGAAATAGAAATATTTTTGATAATTCCAGCTGATCTAAAACAAGAGACGTTTGCTCTGATTTAACTATATAATGAGAGAAAAAATGGTTTTATTCTTTATATGTCAACTTGTGGTTTTAACTGTAACTTCACAGTTGAGTATGAAGATGATGAATTTGACCAAAATCGCAAAGTTTGAAAGAACTCTGAAATTAAGAAGAATAGTTGTGAAGGTTTACGTCAATTTTCTACCATAGAAACATTGACTATCCTATGCTAAAATAGTCCACAGTCTTCCAATTTTCTGTCATTATCAAGCTGCAGATTGTATGAAGTCCTCAGTAGGAACTGACAGTAAACATCTGTGCATTTCCTCCCAAAAACATGGAACTTTTTCAAGAAAACATACTTTCTGACCTGACATGCACAGTGTGACAGTTCGTCAGCAGCAGCTGGTAACATTTTGCCAAGTATGTTGATCACCCAGATGTTGGTGCTGCCCATGTTTTTTGTGGTTGATAATATCTTTCCTGCCTTTTCATGGATGTTTTCTGCACATATTCTGGTAGGCTTTGAATTAGGTGTGGCTAGAGCTCTACAGTACCTTCAGTGAGCTACTGGAGATCGGAATAAGCAAGTTAAATGGTGAATTCATCCATCCAACCACTATCTTACACGCTTATCCCTACTGCGATTCTGAGGGGAGCTGGTGAGGATCTCCAGCGTTCAAAGGATGATCCTGAACAGGTCGCCAGTCCATTGCAGAATGGTGAATCGAATCTATAAGCTACAGATATTATAGCATAATGTTGATTTTATAGCTATATAGATAGGAATATCTATATAGAGCTATAGACTTAAAAAAAGAGACTTATTTTAATATGTTATTAAAATTTTAGTTTCTCAAGATGTCCAGTCACTCTGATAAAGCAGATCAGGCTGAAGTGGGTTAAATGTTCTGGAGAAATCAAAGAACTTCTAATGCTGCTTGCTTTGTCCTGAGGACAGAGGGTTTTACTCTATAAAGTAGAGAAAAACCATACAGCGTTTTTCTCTATAAAGAAAAACCCTATAAAAAAAAACAAAACAACAACAATAAGACGTCAAAACAACAACGTCTTGTTTTCATAGATTTCTTCATAGAACTTGAACTGAGTATTAGTGAAGATGTACATATTCAGTATTGTTAAGAATACATTAAAACACTTTATTTCTGAAATGAGTCTCCTTTATTCTAGGGTAATGGATAACTTTGGGCATTTCATTGTGACACGTACACAAGAAAGAATATTCACTTCAGGCCTCGGAGATTTTTAATACTCACATACAGTTATTGCTTATGGAGGTTTTACAATGGGGATCAAATTCTAGTTACACACAGGGACACCAGATATTGAACTTCAATATGAAAAACGTGAAGAGAACCAGAGATTGAGCGATGTGAGACTCAAGTGGAGCGAGAAAAAAAATGGCCCCTCACAATATGAGGCGGGCGGCTGGCTGCTTTACTCAGTCTGGTGTGGATGAGAAGCGGCGTAACTCAAATGAAAAGTCCTTTTATTGGATGTTTAATTGGAAAGTTGTTTCTCATTCCCCAAATGTCTTTTTATCACCAAGACAATGAGAAAATGACTCAGCAGTGACTGAGACTTGCTGACACTAACCTAATGGAGTTTCTCCCATTGTCAAGCTGCAAATACAAATTATATACATATATATAAACTGGTTTCATTTTCATACCCAACTTATCAGGTTTCTCTTCCGACAATTGGAACCTTCTCACACTGCTTATGTAGAGGTGAAGTCCCCGTGTGTGTTAGTGAGTGTGTGTATGTTGGCAATGAATCACAGGGCTTTGTGAGAGGATGACAGTTTGGGAGCTTAGAAGAGGAAGAGGAAACAAGGGATGAAGAGAAGGAGCAGAGAGAGAGAAGAAGCCTCTGGACACACAAGGAGCAATATCTTTCCTTCATTTAGTCCTGCTCCCTTACTTTTGTCACACACGCACACGCACGCACACACACACACACACACGCACACACACGCGCACACGCCCACACGCACACACACACACACACACGCCAACACACACACGCCAACACACAGGCATGGAAACGCAGTCAGTCCCACCAGACACTCTCCAGGGGAGATAAGACTGAAAGACAGATGGGGTCACACTGCATTAGCTTGCCACTGACAAATGTGTGTGTGTGTGTGTGTATTGTGTGTTTTCTTGTTTTGTTTTGTTTTTCAGAACAACAGGGTAACTCTGTAATGGGTATTAATGGCTTTGTTTTATGATATTATAATAGAAAGAGTACACAAGTGGACACAGGCAAAGTGAAATGAGTTGACTCCAAAATGACCCACATCACAGTTTTGCAATTGACCTTCATTAGCGTCGCCTTCGCTGACACCTTCGTGTTTAAGGTTTGATTAAGTCCGGGCTCATTAAACTACTGAGGGGATTATTGCTTATTTGGTTAAGTGACAGTTATGGGACGCGGTGTCCTCCGGCGAGCGCCTTGCGCTGCTCTCAGCCGTCCATCAGCACAGAGTAATTTTCTGTCTTGCGTCACACTGATAAACCACCAATAAATGCTCCGACTAAATATAAATCTTGCGGCCCAGAACGTGGCGGTGTTTTGGATGCGGCGCAGTCACCTCCAAGAATTCCCACTGCAAAACCCCCCCAAAAGTACTTCTAGTGCAAATACCTTCATATGCTTAAATAAGACAAAGCTAGCTTTAAATGTAGCTTTTCAACAAGACAGAGGAGCTTGTTTTGGAGTAGACAATTCATTATTATTGATTTTAAAAAAAGTGCTGGTTCCACTGGCAGATTAATTCCTCATAATAAGGAAAAAGCACATTTCTAAGTAACTCTGTGGTTGGAGTCATGGATGGTTTGACTAGATTCTTGTGCTCTGAGAGAATGATCAATGCGTTCAGATTGTCCGTTTAATAGCAACAAGTCAAATTCACACAGCACCTATAAAACAGGGAGCTTTTATATTACGTTATATTCTTCCCCAGTTTCTCACAATGCAGCACCACTGCGATTAAAAATGAAAGGCCTACGGTGCACATTTAACTTCTATCTCACCTCATCAGTCACACCTGTCTTAATTCATGCTGAGTCAGAGCTTGATGTGTGAAAAACTGTTTATTCTGAGAGCAAAAAGAATTACTGGAGAAAAAATCTTTAGAAAAAAAAAACAACCTTTCTTAAACATTCCTCTGTTCTGCTTAAAACAGCTTTAAATAACAGGAAACAGTAAGTACATTTTGGGAGTGGTGCATTAAGTGCAAACATAAAAATCTGTAGGAAATTTGTAAGCCAACACATTGTACCTAAAAGGCCATCACTTCCCACTTTTAGTTAAAAAGAAAAAATGGTAAACTAAAAAGTGCACTACGGAGACTCAATCTATTTCCTCCATTTGTATTTCAGCTAAACTCGTCTTGTCCTGTCTGCTGGCTGTTGTCATAAGCAACAGTAGCTTGAGCAATGAGATGAGCCTGATTCTGTGGTTTCCTTCTCATGTGTAAGAGGATCACTGGTCATAGAGAATTTACAAACTCTACTGACAAACTCTTGGACAAAGTGCGTCCCACATCGCAGCTCAATTTTGTTTCACAATACAGGATGATTCTGTTTTTCACGGGACGGTCGGGAACCCTGGTCCAATCGTCTTCCAGCTCCCACGACTCGACTGCCAGTGAGGTGAACTTCATGACTGATGGCCGTCAGGTCAGCTCCGATGTTGCGCCCAATGTGGGAGGTTGGTGGTCAGACATAAATACATAGACGCCTCATTGGCTTGTTGCAAATATACTGCATGTTAAAATGCTTCCAGTGCCAAATGGGACAGCAGGTAGAAAATAACATTAGAAACACAAATCTCATCTATAAACAATAAGTCTCACTTTAGCCTAAACTGTCAGTGTGTCTGGAGCTGACACATTTAGTTTTTTCTTCATTAAGTGAAGTTTTCCACACTCCAGAGAAGACCCAGAAATTTTAATCAAGAGCAGCAACACTTTATAAAAATATGAGTAAAGTAAAAGTTAAAAAGTACAGTGTATCAAAACTACTCCTAAAATCTTTTTTTATTTTTTTTTTCCAAAAAGTTGCTTCTTAATTCTGATGTTCCCCACAGAAGGAACAATGGCACTACATTTGAAAGAGCAGAGAGCCTTTCACCCAATCCCAACGGCTCTGGGTTAACTTTATAATCAGTGTTGTGGTATGAAAGTAAAAAGTTTCAGGAAAGAAGCACTTTGTAAAATTAAAGGCTGAGGTTGGGAATGGACCTTTGCCTTGCTTTGCATTAAACCTTTGTCTCTGTCCAATAATGCTGGAGCAGCAGAACCCCCCGCCCAGGACCTTGGGGAGGACCAGGACTCTTCTAATGGGGGAGGGTGTAAACATACTGCTCTTGCCAACTGAAACCTGAGTTTTCATCATTCCTGCAGAAGTTTTAATTGTGCAATTCAGTCAATACATCACCATTCACTCGAAAGGTAAAGGTAATTTTATTTATATAGCACATTTTCAGCAACATGAAATAAAAGGAAATATAAAAAAATAACAAACCAAAGGAAAGAGCAAAAGAAGAAGAAGAAAAAAAACTAATAATGTTGTTCCAAAGTAAATAAACTAGATATTCAGGGTTGGTTGATAGGTATAAGTATGTATCTTCTGGTCTAACTCCTTTTCTGGGTTGGGAGAATAATAGGAGCCTAAAAAGTAGTTTTTTAAGGTGTGAAATATTCATGAGACCAGCGTGTGAGTATTTTTTACATTTGTGACACGGTCTATTTGTCTGTTTACAGTCATCTTCAGAAGACAGGTAATGTTCGAAAATGTTCAAATTTGAATATTTTACATGTGAAAAGAATCAGCAAATTTTTTCAGTCAAATATTTGTTTTTTCATTTTTTCCAGAAAAACGTGTGAACAGGAGAACACTGAGAGGTGCACTGTAGGTAACACACCAAAGAAAAATTCACATCTCTGTTTTTATTCCTTTCTTTCTCCCGCTTCATGTTTAAAACCAACCCAATCTATTTCTTCACGTAAACGTTGAGAATTAGTAGGACACGTCGTTTGTTTACATCTAAACCCAGAACTGGAGGATCGTCAGCTGAAACTGCAGCATGAAGTGGATCCTACAACATTTGAGTCAGAGGAGCTGAATACAAATTTATGCCACAACCTTTTTATTAGCAAATAAATGTTGACAAATTAAATAAAATCTCTCGACATTTACGGAAAAGGTGAAATGAGATGGAGCTTCTCTTGTCTGTAACCTTTCCAAACTCTCAGTCACATTGAAGAACAAGTTATTGTTTCTATCTAACAACACATGGACAATGACAAACAGAAGCAAGGCAGCGGGGAACCAGGGCGCTCACCTCACCCCTGGGAACAATTTGGGTTCAATTGAACGTCTCAAGGACGCTCCGACACCAGGCAGGAGGAACTTGTTGAACATGTGGGTTTGCTGTCGAATCTTGGCCTCTCACCGCATGAATTCAGCCTCTCTGTTTCTGATGTGCCGTGCTCTGGGTGCGTGCGTGTGTGCGCGTGTGTGTGTGTGTGTCCATCAGTTTTTCTTGGTAGCCTGAGCTGATACTGTCAGTAATGATTGTGTATATACAGCTCAACAAGCGATACCATCAGCTTTCTTGCCTGTCAGAATCATAGCAGGCTTTCTTCTCTTCCTTATCAAACACACACACGCAACCGTACGCTCCGTCACGTCGACACAGGGACGGCGGCTACTGCGTGCGTGTTTCTGTTTTTACCTACTTTGGTAAGACACCAGTCATTGTGGGGAACAAAACAAAAGCTTCTCCAGTCTCTGAACAGATTCTTCTTGCCTTTATCACAGCTTCTTCATCACACTCCAACATAAATGTGTGCATACGCAGTTGCAAATCTCATACACCCAGGATGTGTGTGTGTAGATAGGGTCTGTTGGGTACTATTTCACAAAACTGCAATAGAAACACTTTTTTTCTGCATCACTGCTGCCACACATCACGCCAAAGAAGACACCAGGAAGTAACTGGAGGATGGTAGCATGGCTACGGGAAATTGTATTTTTTTTATTTCAGCAGAATATCAATAAAGTTTTGCATACATTTGTAATGGAAACACAGCTAGTGAGACTCAGCAGAACACCAAAGTGCTGCGGTTTATGGACGACAAACTCATTGTTTTGGAATGACAATAACAAAGTCTGATCTGAGTCCTGAGGAAAATCTGTGCAGGGCTAAAAAGTCTTGCAGGAAGGGCTGGACCAAAGCATGAGCAAACTTAGCGGGCCCCAGGCCCACTAGGGTTTCCAATAATCAACTAATAACTCTGAATGAGTTGTCCTGATGGAGCTATTTTTAACATCTAAAATTTCATCTAAGCTCTTTTGGGCAGATGGTTTAAAAATCCCGGAGCTCTGTTCAGCTGGGTTTAAAAAAAAAAAAAAACTGTCCAAAAACATGAGACATGATTTTTGTCTTGAATTTCAAAATTAATCAACCTGCCTTCACTAAACACAACATTTTTATATTCTCTAGGGTTCTGGAGCACACGCAGCTATTTAGATTTGTCTCTTCGAAAGGCACAGCAGAGATATTACAGCAATCTCTGCTTTCCATTAAATGAACTCAAACAAATACGTCCCAGAAATGACTTGAAATGTGCACCACGCCTCCATTTATCTCTCCACAGCTCCGGAAATCAGGTTAGAGCTTTTCAGCATCACCTCATCAAAGATTTAATCTTGTATATCAAGTCATTTAGACGCTGTTGATACATTGAAATAAGAAAGTTATCCTCCCAAAAGCAGCATTTCCTACCATGTCAGGAAGCTCCTGCTATTTTATTTTTCGAGTAATTGTTTTGAAATTAAGGCCAAAGGTCAAATGAAAGCATTTTTACAAAAAGTTCAAAGTGGTTATTTTAAACTCTAGCGTTTGTTACATGGAGTTTGGGTTTGCATTACCCATAAGTCATAATCACCAAAATCACAAAAAATAAAGTCTTGGAAAATATCAATATGTGTAATGATTCTAGCTGATATGACTTTTGCTTTCTGACTGGCAAGATATATTTCACTTTTATGCAGCTTTCTAATATTCTCATAACTCCTTCCAGGACTAATTGTCAAGGTTCTGTTTGTTGCATTCATTCTCTCCATTTTGTCATCACTTCACAGTACAGAGAAAATATCCATCGAATCCGTTTAAAAGCATGTCTGCGCTGTGGAAGAAAAACTGCACTGTTGCTGTTATTTCATCATTTCTGCACAACCAGGGATGCAAATACAACTGAGCTTAGAACACAGCAGGATTTCATTTCTGTAGTCTCTGAATAACAATACAGCATTTTACTGAATGCTGAATTGTTATACAGGCTTAATGTTGACCATCTACAGCAATGACAATGTGTATGAGCCACCAGACTTGTTTTAACCTCCTCAATTCTTTACCACATTTCTAATATGAATAAATTTAATAACCTGCTTCTCATGTCCAAACTTACATTGTGCTGTATGTATATTATGTGAAAGATGTGCATGAAGCTGTTTTTTGTGTGTGTGTGTTTTGCAACATTTTAAAAGAATCATTGAGATTGATGAGCAAAAAAATTTACTCAAAAAATGTTCTCATGTGCAAAATTCTATGGAAAACAGAAACTCCTGTTTGAATCCAACAGGATTACATGTGATTCCCATGTGAAACTATTGGAACTTCATGTGATATGCCTATGTGAAACCTATGACATAATGTGATACTACAGTGAGACCAGCAGGATTAGATGTGGTGTCCATATCAAACCTATGTGTGATGCTCATGTGAATGGTACAACGATTCCATGTGAAACCTGTGGAATTACAAGTGGTGTTTGTTGTACCCTGGTAAAAACCAGCTGACTACCCACAGCTCCTGAGAAACGATTTCTTGTGTGAACCTTGTCGAAGTTTTAAAGGAGTTTAAAATGTCTGGTTCTACCCAGTCGCTAACGGTTGGTCATGGTGTGTGCAATGCGCCAGGTTGGCCGGTAATTCCAACCATCCCCCACTGAGAAAAGAGTAGTGCTAAGCCGAACACAATATTTTTCAGCAATAATAATAATAGAGATAATTCCTCTTGTTCAGTATTGTGACGCGTTGCTAACTTACACCGGATGGTTTTGTTCACTGTTGCCACTGGTAAAGCTGCATCTTTTAGACCACAGCAATGCAGAAACTCAACATCACCGTTCACAACTTCTGCTTCTGTTTGCTGATTGGCTAGATGAAGCTAATGATGAGAAACTGAGCTCAATGGGACATGTGATAAATCTGGTAACGCTCAGATGCCTATTTTTTTCTTCTGCCTTGAATGCATCTCGTGTTTCAATATCATGCAGTGATAAAGTCTCAAAAGTCAAAAGTGCAGGCAAACTGATCCATGCTCTCATGTTGACTAATATGTAGACATATTTGCTATGTGTAGTGTATTTGTAGTGTAGTGTATGTGTAGTGTATTTGTGCAGTTTGAAACCGTTAAATTTGAGAAACCGCTTACCCATGTGTGTCTAAGGGATGCATTTATGTTTTGTGTTGTACACATTTGTGAATTATGTTGTACACTTACAAATCTTGTGTGTTTGTGGGTCTTATTGCACATGTTGTTTTACACTTTGTGAATCGTTTTAAGACCAATTAGCTCCATAGAGGAAAGTCCAGGAAGTCCACAGTAACTGTTCTTGTTTAAACATCGGGCAATGAGATAAAGTGATCTTTGTGTCAAATCAAGCCTACACTGTTTAGAATAGAGACAATTTAAGGATAACACTGGACATTTTCAGACTCTGTTAAATCTTGAGCGCAGTCAATCAAAAATTAAACACTGGAAATCTAAGAAAAACCCGCAATCTGGCAAAGCGTCATCATCATCAACTCTGTTCGATGGTGGCTGTTTCAGCAATAATAAGACAGGCGTCAAGCTGAATTGTCGAATAGAGCAAATAATCTAATTTGACCACTTGTCCCATCCAGCACAAATTAGATCCTTCTCAAAACGTTTATTGATCCCTTCAAGCAATAAAAGAGAATCAGATTATTTGTGGTGAAGTTGATGAAGCCGTTTGATGTTGGCTACATGAGAACCCCAAACGATTAAACCCAGTTAAGACACATTTATTATAACTGCACTCTCTGCATCAAACTCTCCAAACAGATACATATATTCAGGTTCATACCCTCATACTCTTGCACAGTTGCTCAATAATTTCTAAGTTTATAACATCAACACCTACTGGACTAAATTATTTGTATGTTATGTAAGGATTTAGAAAGAAAAGCTGCCATTGTTGGACAATGTTTAGAAGTAAACATAGTAAGCTTTCCTCTTCATTGTGGTTGATCTTAATTTACAAAACTCATAAAGCAGCTCATTATTATTGAGTATCTGTGACAGACTGGCGGTGTACCCCGCCTCTCGCCAGGAACGCAGCTGGAGATAGGCACCAGCAACTCCCGACCCCGTTAGGGAGAAGGGTGACGGAAAATGGATGGATGGATGGATATTATTGAGTATAATTTTCAATGTAAGGTTAAGTTGAACTAGATCTATTTAAGGAAACTGAACAGGTTGAACCTGGTTCATATTATGTAAGTAATCACTTAACAGAGAGAATATTGTTTCCTTTTCATGATTTCTTTGTCAGATACATTACAGTAACATCTGTTTATTGAGATTATCAATGATGCTAATTTTGATTTAATGGTTTCAGTAGACATAAATTTAACAATTGTACATTGTTTAACACTTATTTGTAATATTTTAAGGAGGTGGCAAGTTACTTTGTAAAAGTTCAAAGAACAATATTCATAGTTCTGTGATTATTATAATAGTCAAATAATTATAATTCATAGATTATTTTGTTACCATAGCAACAATCTGATGCTATGAGTTTAATCTTTGAGTTTGAGCTCTATTTATTCACAAATACAAATGAATAAACTCCAATAATGAACATTCTTGGACACATAAAGATGATTTCAAAGTCAGCCTTCCATCACTTGAACTCCAGAATGCTGGTGTTCTCACTAAAAACAGGATGATTGAACACATCATCCAGTTCTAAAGTCCTGCCACCGGCTCTCTGAAGCTACTGGACAGCCTCAGGAGCCTTTACCATGACTTTATTTGCTAGCAATTTGTTCTCACACCGATTTCTTCTGTTTTTACTTTTTTGTTAAATCTAAAGACTGTTTTCCCTTAATTTGAAAACTGATTTTCCAATTGAGCTGAGTTATCTTTATTCAATATTATAATGCGCTTTATGATCTGAAACGTTTAAGTGTGACATCCATCCATTACCTGTTCACCCTTGTCCCCAGTGGGGTCGGTAGTTTCTGCGTTCCGGGCGAGAGGCGGGGTTCACCCAGGACAGGTCGTCAGTCTGTCGCAGGGCAACACAGAAACAAACAGGACAAGCACCTAGGGAGAATTTAGAGAGACCAATTTACCTAGCAGTCATGTTTTTGGAGTGTGGGAGAAGCCGGAGTACCCAGAGAGAACCCACACATGCACAGGGAGAACATGCAAACTGCAAGGCAACAGTGCTTCACACTGCGCTCCTTAAGTGTGACAGAAAATAGCAAAAGGAGTTTTTGCCTCCTTTTGCTATAAGGAGGCAAAAAACTTCTTCACATCAATGAAAGCAGAAAACATTGGACTAATCTCAGTGTAGTTTTGATGTATTTGTTCCAATTTGAAATATTTTAGCGGTAGAAAAGTTCCTTAAATTCCTCATTAGTATGAAAAGCAAAAAACAACAACACATTGTTATAATGGATAAAAGTGTGTTTGACAGAACATGAGAACGAGATGACCAACAGGCTCCTCAATCTGCCGCTGTCCTCAGCTGTTTTTTTTTCACCCCGTGAAGTGGCTTTCTGTTTTGGTGGGATGTGATTAGTGTCTGCTTACTACTGATTGCTGTGATTGCAGCATAATTTTAATTAGTAAACAGTGAAGCACAACTGCAAATTCAAGCTAATTGATTTATAAAAACGTGATGATTTTTTTGTTTTTTTTTCTTTGTGTTTAGAAACCACTTAGGTAGATTGGCAAAAAGAAAGAAATGGATGCTTTATTCCCACAAGCCTGAAAAATAGTTGAATTTTTTTCCTGGGACTGTGTGATTTCAGATTGTTTGCGGCACTCACACACATGCACACGCACACACACAGACACTGAGCAACTTTTCTACTATTTGTTACATTTTCCTTTTGTTTCTGCTTTACAAATAACACTAAGATTGTATCAATACACACAACACTTTTGTGTATTTTACACTTATATTTTGAAATTTCCTGCAAGAACATACTGCAGTTAATTGCTTAATACAGATTATTCAACTTTCTTTGTAAAATAAAGTTTACATGAATTGTTTTCATGTAACTCATGAAAACATTTAAAATAATACTACATGATGGATATAATGGCTTTCTCTCAGAAAAATGCATATTTTCAAAAGGGCATAATTTGAATGGTTCTTTGAGGGAACCGAATCTTCAGGGTCTATTCAGTTCAAAGAGCCAAAAGTCCCAATTTACTCCAGTTTTATTTATTTATTTATTTATTTATTTATTTATTTATTTATTTATTTATTTATTAGCTGTCCCTGTGTTTTATTAAGACAGTTTCAGATTCTGGAAATAATGGTAGCTGTCAAGGGTGTATGAAGGAAGATGGATGTATGGTGAAGTGGTGTTCTCACAGAAGGAGGCTGGGCAGCAGAGCATGTGGCCTGACTTGTTTGTCTAAGATGCAGCTGCCTCTACTTTCTCATGCTAATGTATTAGGTAACATAAAGTTTACAAATGCAAGAAAGACTGCTGTGCTTTTGTCTTTGACTGTATCCAAAACAGTGTCTCTAAATGCAGCTGGATGTACAAGCTGTATAAGAAGCTTTAATAGTAGCTTCTTATCTAGAAGTATCCCCATGTTGTGGTAAATGTGTGACCCACAGCCTCCTATTCTACCTTAGCGCTCTGTGGTATAAAAGCAGCAACCACTAACATCAGCCGAAACTAGTCTGGACCAGGCTTGTAAAAGGTCATACTCGAGCATAGCGATTGCCTACATTTTTCATAATACATTCCTTCATTTCCCAAAATCTTTTGGTACTAGAGCATATGAGGAGCTAGTTTAGTGCCTAGCCTCTAGCCTAGCCTCTCTAGCCTAGCCTCTCTAGCCTAGCCTCTCTAGCCTAGCATCTAGCCTAGCCTCTGCTCTACCTCACACGTTAGAGAGGCATGTAAAGTGGCAGTCCTACTGACTGGTTTGCACTGACTCCCTATGAATTGAAGTATGTGTGAGTGTGTGGGATCTTTTACTATGTATCTAAAACATAGTAAAGATGAATGAACACCTACCATTCGTTTATTTGTAATTTGTCAGTAATTTCAGTCTGTAAAGTATTAAAATGTAAGATACTTGAGATGATTGGTGCTGGTGCCACTCTTTCTGTTTACATTGATACCATTATGGGAAATATTTAGTCAGTACCAATACATTGAGCCTCTGGCAGTGATGTGAATGTGGTGTGAGCGTTGTGACAAGTAGTGGTAAGAATGGACTTGTTTGACAGAGCGTGTCTGCCATCTTTTCATAAAATGTAACTACCCTGATAGAGGCCAAATGTTGAAATGTAATAACCCTGACACTGAGCTGAAGACTTTTCAAAATTTAATACATCTGAGATGGAGCAATTTGTCTTAATTTCTCATGGAAGAAAACGATATGAACGCTGCTGCATTCTGTCAGATCAGCAACTTCAAAGGAAAGTGCAACAACTGCTTTAATAAGTCACATTGTTTTATGTTTTGACCCTGCCTAATTTAGCATTCGTGACCAGAATAATAGAATGCTGACATCAGTTGCATGTCAATGAACTTGGAGTGCGAAGCTTTTATTGTGGGTTTTTGAAAATCGACACAGAGTCAGTAGAACATGTTCAGAATTTTAACACCTAGAACATAAAAGCACCTCTTCCTTCCAAGAGGGATAACAGTTACAGTAAAGTGTGATTTCCATTTGGTATAGGTTAGGTTTTTGTTTCTTTTACATAAATTGAAAATCCTAATACAACACAATGCTGCCACACACATACACCTGAGTGAAGTCTTCAAATTGCATGAAATTGGGGTCAAAGGTTTGTGCAGAAAAAAAAATGTTCATTTGTGCCCCTATCATTTTAAAGACATAAATACATGTTGTCAATCAACATGAAGTCGGGACATGCCGGTGGTGCGGTCAGTTAATGTAAACACACCAAACCACATAAGAATCAAGAATGACAAGTTCAGGTTTACTTGTATGATGCATTTCAGCAACAAGACAGTTCAAAGTGCTTCACGTCATAAAAACACCAGATAGTCACCAGTGGCGTGGTTTGAAGCGTTTTATAGTACATTTTAAAATATCACATTAGAAAGAGTTGATAACTTCCTTAAATTCACAAGAAAAAAACCCTCATTCAATAGAGATGTTTTGTTTGTGTGTTTCCAAAAAAAGTTAATGCACTGAAGAAGAGATGGAAAGAAGCTTGCCAAAGAAGTCCTGAAGTAGCTAACACTCCCACCCACTAATGGATGAATGGTGCCTTACAAGAGCCACGAAACGTTAGAAATTTTCACAGTCCAGATCTCCAGCAGAGAACTGGAGGACTGACAGTCTGGAGTAGCAGGCAAAAAACATTATATTTTGTCAAATGCAATTATCAGAATTATGAAATCACATCATAAAAACATCACACAGTCACAGTATGATGTGAAGAAAAAAAAATCTAAAATTCTGTCTTCAGTTATTCTGGAATCTAGCCAATTGAAATCCCTCTGAGGATCCTCAGTGAGCTAAACAGAAACATCAGCTTTTTTTCCTCATTAAATCACATCGGAACATTTCTTTTAATGCACCGTATGAAACCATCTGCTTTCAAAGAGGCCACTATCATTGATAGTATTAAACAAATCTGTTGCTTGAGCAAATAGCTCGTCTCTTAGAAACATTTGCTGTATATTTTACATTTTTGTCTTTAGAGGACACCTTTTGAATCAAAAAGGTTTTTTGGTAGTTAAAAAAAAGGCTTTTAATGTAATACATACACTGTTTGAAATGGATAGTGGGCGTAAAAAGCATGGGACTTTAACACTAGAAGCAGAGGTCTCCAATTTTGTTGGGTCTATGCAGCAAAAAGTACTTTTTAAAAGAAATGTCAGAATCATAAGCTTCTCATTAAGTCATTAAAATGGATCACTTGTGAGCCCTTCCTTTAACCTTCTCCAAACATGGAGCTCTCAAGCATTTTCATTGTTTCATGACAAACCAAATCGCTGGTCTGATTTTTAGATTACGCAACATGCTTTAAGTGGTAATTGCAATTTCACGTTTAAGATAAAAGGTTGAATATAATTTTTTCAGACAAAGATTAAACTGTACTTAGAAGCTTGAAATATGATCGCAAAACATCTAAATTTGCCAGCATCCGAACCGAGAAGAAAACAAATAACTTCTATAGGCGGACTGAAGAGCCTAGGAGGCCAATTTGGCTTCAAGTAATGACTGATAAACAATACATATGCTGCTAATTAGGCGAGTGTGTTTTTTGGATGATTACCAATGTAAATTGAAAACCTTCTCATTGTATTCTTTTTTTTTTTCTTTCAAATTTG